>LD377899.1:4729-28319 GCA_001465055.1 Ptychodera flava | reverse complement strand
GATCGGAAATTACATCACGAAGAGACCTAGTCGTAGCGAGACTTTCACGTGCCCCGCTCATCTTACCATTTTCGTATTCAATTCGATTGTCAATTTTAGCTTCTCTTGTTATAAGTTCAGCTAGTAGTTTTTCAGCTTTTTCTTTTGCTTGGGTGTGTTCTACAGGAATTTCCTCTAACTGTTTTTCAACTTCTCTTTTCTCTAGCCTTATTTTAACTTTTTCGTTGTTAAGATCGCCAAGACGCATATTCGCAATCCTTAATTCATCATTAATAGCTCTATATTCGGGGTTTAGATTGTTCCATTTTTTGATTTTATTTTCAAAAGCTTGTATTTTATCTGCATTACCGGAAGCATCTTGCTGTAAGAATGTCAGTTCATCTTTGTATACACCCATGTCTTCTGGCGTCATCTTCTCAGCCGGTATTTTATCGTTTTTCACATCTTCAGAATACAATGTTGAACTAACAAATTCGGGCTCTGCGCTAGATCGACCTCCGATTACATCTCTCATAAATTCATGTCCTCCTTTTTCTCTCATTAATGTGGAGAGCTTATAAAATCCACCTCCTCTATCTTTAGACAGCTTTAGGTTATTATAATACAGCTTTCCATCCCTAATCTCAGATTCCATAGCCAATACATTTAGTGCATCCGGATCAGTAATTTTATTCTCCTTTAAAAATTGATTAACCATTCTTAATTTTTTATCTGCTCTAAATTCAGCCAAAAGACCCGCCTGCGGGCTAGCCAGGAAAGGATCAGCTTCTGCAAGAGCATTATCATCGTCTATAAAGAATGTTTCAGCAGTAGCATCATCATCATTCAAATTTGCATCATCGAAATCCTGGAGTGATATATTTTCTTCTCCTCCTTCTGCCATATTGTCTTTCTATATTACTACAATTATTTTATAATCACTAACATATACAGTAAAAAAAAAATGCACGTCTCAGTTGTTGAAAGCATTGAACAATTGGCCGACTATATCGAAAGAACTAGCGCTGCATATCGCCGCAGTTATAAATTAATGGGTCGAATTGATATGGCTCTTAATGTGACTAAGGGAATTCTTGTAAGTTCTGCTGTAATAGCGGCAATTCCGACAGTTCCAGTTCTTTTAGCTTTAACTCCTATACCAGGTGTTATTATTGATGTAATACAAGGAAAAACAGGTGTAGCAAAGAGACGAGAGAAATATAAACATTATTACGTTCAATATAAACAGCTGCTTACACAAATACAAGAAAAAGGTGCAACAACAGAAAACGGGTCAGAACTTATTCAGGATATTTTCAAGCAGGCACTAGAAATTCAAAAACAAGGATTTAGTCCGCCGCTGGAACGATACCTACGACATTATGGATTAAATGGATATGAAAGTTAGTTAACTTCGTGTTCAGAAAAAATTCTGTAGAAACCTATCGGAACGATTTTTCTGAAAACTGTAGACTTTCAGACCTCTGAAACCACATGACAAGTTGCTAAGCAACCGGAACGGTATTGCGAAAGTCCCACTGGAAAAGGTATTGCGCAACATCCCTACGGTTCTGGCAGGGTGAGTAGCTGCGCACTGTAGAGGATGGGTCCACTGGTCATCAAATATAACAACCATTCAAATTCTCCCGGTTCTTTCAGTGTTGGTTCCAATAACTATATCACACACGCCTAATTCGCTCATTCAGAGCTGCTGAACTCCGTCTGTAGAGCTTGAAAGTGCCAGTCAATTGAAGTCTGTGTTGAAGAGTCTCCGTCCATTATTGAAATGTGGCTATTTCTTTCTGTACAGATGTTGAAATACCAGGAAAAACACTGACGTCAGTTTCCTGTTTCCTGTAGGCTGAGTAATCTGTGGTGGTAGTGACGTCAGCGCTAGCTGCTGGTAGGTCACCCTCACTTCATGTAGGGGACCTACCAGCAGCTTTCATGTCTACACATACTCCACTGGATTATTTTTAGATAACCATCTGTTAGCCATATCAATGACAAAGCCCGTTCCGGCAGGGGGGTTGCTCCACGGTTACCACATATTGGAGCAACGAGTAGTTCTGGGGAAGGGAGGTGTGGGGCGTTTTCCTACCCTCCTTGTAGCTTTTTTAGGTAAGTGTCACAGTTAACAACTAATTCTTACTACTTGTATCGAACCACACGTAACTGTGGCTGCGCCGACGTCGCCCGTTGTCAATCTTTTTGCTTCGCTGACGACAAACTGTTCTTGTGGATAATAAAAATCATCCTAACACCATAATAAGTATATGCAATTTTATTTATCGTAGTGTTTTATCGGTAATGTTTTACATTTTACGATAACTAGCATCGAACCAAAGTGAAATGAAATCTTGTAGACGACAGTTTTTGTGTTTACAAACAAGAACAGTTCCGGGTCAAAATTGGTAAATACTCATTAACATAAAGAAATGGCATAATGTTTTGGTATTGCACTGCAGTGCAAATACCGGTAGTACGCGCGAGCTTCGATGCAAGTAAACTGTGATACATATTTAATAATCTAATCTATTGTCAAGAGGTCATACCTCAGACTTGTGTACTGGACCGATCAGGCGCCATCGACAAGGTCTAGTTTCTACTGCCATTGCATAAGTGTTGGATGTTGATTATTGCAAAGTCAGATGTCAATAAATACGGTAATTTTATGTCAATGAGATAAATATCATAATTTAATTAAAGTTTATGTATTGATCCATATGGGATAGATAAGTCGATTATACCGGAACCATTCTCCCCACGTACCGTTAGTTTCGATGACAAAGTACAATCTTTAGTCATGATGATGTCACAATTTATAGAAATCAGTTCACCATTCCAAAACTATCTAATCCGGAAAAGGAACTGACAATATTAAGTCGGAGTTTGCTCTTCAAAACCTTTTGATCGATGACGTTCGTAGAAGTAATTGGATAGTAATTACTGGAAGGTTCCCACAGAAGAGTATGACATGAAACGTCCATTTAAGGACACAACAAACCTGAAGGAGCCTTTGTCAATTTTAACAAGGTGTTCCGCGATGAAACTCTCATCAAAAGTCGACCCTTTCACTGAAGTATTAGAAATAGCATCGCATGTAATAGGAGTAGGAACGTACACTCTCTAGTGCGTACTTTCGGCCCGTAATATACTTAAACAACACAATTAATGAGCTTGTCAAGTAATGAATGACCTTTGAACTCAGGGCGAGAAGCATGCAGGGACGGTGATGACTGATGCAAATCTATAGGTGTTGAGGGGAGTTTTAAAGTTGTGGCCAAAGGCGTGTTTGCTTTCAATAACATTACTAGTATTTAGAAACTCATATTTTGTTTTGCATAACACGTACAGTTACAATTTTACAACGTTTGCTTGTTGGCAGCCCTGATATTTTCATCTCTATTCTTACCCGTCGCCGCGACCTCGACACTACATATTAGTATCCCACTTGGCACAACCGGCCAGAGATGCCGCCTGTTGTGGCCGCATAACATAGTCTTTAGAGTTTATTAAAGTGCAAATTATTCAGTTGTCATGTACTTTCATGTGCTAAAATCTTATGTTATAACAGTACGCGCCTCGAAAGTGAACGTTTTAACTTTTTTCAATTATATTTCGCTTACAACAACTAGAGGTCATTGCACAAATATTGGGCACTAAAGAGAAAAAGCATTGCCTCATTTACCGTCAACTGAACTTAAACAGGAGTAAATTTATCCTTTGATAAGTTTACGTGGAAATGTTTTCACAAAAAAAAATAATAGAAAAGCCCAATTTGAAAGCAGAAGTAGGAGCATTCTACCTAGACACAAGATATTGACCCTTCGGTCATCCTTTTCGTGCATTGAACTAAACTTCAGCCAAATAAATCTGCACTCACCTAGTAACGTCAGAATAGTTACTGCTGATACTTCATATCTCTATATCAAATTATATATAACAACAGGGCAAAATCAGCATTGAGAATTTTGGAGAGATACGGTTGAAATCTATATGCACGAGTGCTATCCAATAAATTTACAGTTAAAAAACACATAATCATTTTACAATCCTTACAAGCAAAACTGGTGATATTGGCATTAAAACAGTTACGTTTGACGTTTAGTAGTGATAAACTCAATATTATATTGCGCACTAAAATGGCGTTTCGAACATTTAGAGACAGAAGAGGATAATTATGATAGTGATTGTACTTCAAAAAGAACAAAAGAATAGCTGATAATCTATGCGTTTCTGTAAATACATTGTCGTTGGCAGTGAGGAGTTTTATATTCGGCGCTCAAATAGGGCATAGCCGATGATTGATAATTTCGACTCTTCTCACAGTCAAGCGCATTCATTCGGGAGCGAAAAAGTGCACAATGCACGAACATCAATGATTGGCTTTTAACGAAATATGATCCTTCTCATCACATTACGCATGAAAGGCATATACAGAGTAAGATTGGCCAAATGTTTCATACATCATACTGCGCACCTAAAAGAGATTGGGTTTAGATGTATAGTCACCGTTGTAACGTTCTAGGTTTTGGGTGAGTTAGGGACAGAAAGTTTATCTCACAAGAATGCAAAAATGGGGATTTTTCTCGACTGCCATAAAAGTGTTTTAATTCTCGATTCGGGTTGTTGCCTGACGTGGATTTAACCGTCATATGAATCAATGGGAGTGCTTGGGAATACTTGGACGAGCAAAATGCGTGTTTTACAGGTAGCTTGTTTTTCCTCTTTTGTCTCATTAAGTCCCCGTTTCAAGCAAGCTAAGTCATGTACTATTTATAATTGATGGACAATAAACGCTAAAGCCATCCAAAACAATTAGTGCCAACTTCAAAGTTTGTCTTCGAAAAAGCTGACATGTTCAAATGTTATTTGTGTTCCATTATATGATACAATGGCGATACTATTTTGCACTTATTTACAAACGTGTTTTATTGAAGTAGCTATCGTATCTATAAATGTCCAAGTGATACAGTCCACTTGTTATGAATTTAAGGTAACATGAACTGCGAATGGTTTACGTTATTTACACGTCTGCAAAATTATTGTTAAAAGAACCAACCGGCTGTAAACAAACCTGAAAGCTGTTACAGTTGGCCACTGAGCACAACATATATATGTCTTGAAAAAGTCGACACATTTATTCATCTACATTTATTTAAAGTAAAAATACGGACAGAGTTTACAAATTATTTGTTTACAAAAGCAGGTGAAAATCACCTTCACAAAGCCAGCCAATATTAGGATAGGAATAAACAAGCAAAAACCAACATAAAAATATAGAAAAGTAACGTTTAAAACATATTAAATGACAATACACATAAATCTTTGAAGTGTATTTACTACAAAAGTAACGGGTCATCCATGTACACATGTTTTATAGGCTAAATTAGCTATAAATTTGTCGCAATGCCATTTTCATTGTTAGACTTTATGCTAGTGTATAGGCTGCAATGCCGTTAGGATTAGATATTCCATACAGTAAATGTTAACGTTGTTCTTCGATATCAGCATCAAAGAGGCGAAAATCTTCTTTATGAAACACATCTTCACTGTGTACTATAAATGACAAATATAAGTCATTTCAATATGTTCCTAATCGAAACATGTTAATATATTAATTATAGAAGAGAGAAAATTTCAAGTCAAGGTAGCTGTGCTATTTTCATTTCTTGATTAATGTGTTTACCGATGGAAAGAGTGAATTTTTGTCGCACTACGTAATTAGATCGTCGACTTCCCTCCAAATATTGATTTTGTTTGCGTTGTTCTGCTATTTATTATTAGTCTACAAAATGCCACGATTGTTCTATCATTTGTGATCTTTGAATTCTTTGTCAACTAGAATAGAAATAAAAAATCTTAATCCTAAAAGAAACAAATTAGAATTGATAGTTTCATGTTAAAGACATAACAAGTGTACTAAGCGGCAAGTTCCGATAAAGATTTGAAGGTATTCCAAATGACGAGCGAGTCAATAGAAGGGCCCTGGTTAAAAATTAAAATCATAACGTCATACACTAAGTGACGAAGTCTCTTTTCCCTTTATATATAAAACGTTTACAAGCCTATTACGTGTATCAATAGAAACATAATTGTCTTAAAAATGTAGCAGCATCTTCAAAGCAACAGTTTTACAAAGACATCTTGTGATAAAAGTCGGGAAGAGTGTACGCCTAGGTCATACATGTAAACAAAAAGGTTACTCATGGTAGCAAAGAATACAATAAGTTCTCACTGAAATGAAGATTTTAAAAAGGGAATTGATATTCAGAGTACTGTACGCCATTACTCCATACTCTATCAAAGCGGTAATATCAGCAGAAATTTCAAACAAAGCAGCCCTTTTATGTTCCTGCATTTCTTCTCCACATCAACTATAGCTCGGTCATAGGATGTGTCCACATATTTACGACACCGTGTGTAACCTTAAGAGATGGTTTTTCCAAATGAGGATTTACTTTAACACATGAAAGTGTAAGTTCCATCTGTACTATCGGAAGTGACGTCATCTGCGTCATCTTGAGTAACACTCTCACTCGTTCGTGTGTCTGACACTGATGATGTAGAAGGTGCACCACAGGATATCAATGCCATCTCATGTCCACACGTTTGTGCTGATATCACATCTTGGCTAACACTACCAGGTCGTTCATAGTGGGTCTTTATGTCATTATGGTTTAATTCCTGGTAAAGGGGCGGATCATGTGAGCTATCTAATTCGTCGGATGGTTGCGCTGTCCGTTTCTCACGATTTCGCTCATGTCGAACAAAGCAAAGAATTGTTGCAAATATGGCTGCGACCAAAATGAGGATCAAACCAATAGGGATGTAGATGTGCATAGTCACAGCAAGGTGTTTCCTGTCACTGTTAAAATGCTCGACTTTTGACGTTTCAGACAAAAATGTCAACCCAGGTAAGGCCGTAAGAGTCACAAAGGGTGTTTGCACGTTTAGAATTGTTGACGCATTCGGAGATCCGGCAATAGATTGTTGGCAAGTTATTAAGGAATTGTTGTCCGTTTGTTCCACGTCGTGAATGGTAAGGACACTTCCGTCTTCATGTTCTGTGATTACATATTTGGCAGAGCTAGAAATCCTAATACCGTTGACAAGCCACACATAGTCAATAATGTTGATCGTTGACTTTGATTCTACCGAGCATTTATATGTGATATTCTCTCCAATCTTTGCTATCGAAACACTTGTAAAGATCGATACCTTTGGACTGTTAAGTATATGTAACTGACCAATTGAACATTGTTGTTCCCCAAAAATTGCGTCGCCTCTTATCGAACAGACAATGTAACTGCCATTATCAGCCGAAGACAACGTCCACGCTTTCTTCACACTGATAGTTTTGCCAGCATTTTCTTTACTAAGCGTTCTGTTCTCTGTGCTTTGATTAGGACCCATCGTCCACCGGAATAAGATAGTTCCCTCGTTACCCTGTCCTAAACACGTTGTCTTTATCACCTCACCTTCTCTGTAGTACTCCTTGACACTTGATGGTTCACATACGGGGTATTTACTGTCGGGCGTCAAACGCACATCAACAGTCACTGTGTAAGAATCGGATCGCAGAACACGATTACTATTACTTTTGGAATATAAAATACAACTGAACTGACCACGGCTGTGTCTGCTGATTTTCCACACTTGTAGATCGCACGCCAATCCTGAACTTCTGTGATATCGAATGCTGAACTCATCGACGAAGCCCAGCACATCGGCATGGTTATGATCGCTCGAAATATTTACTCCATTCCAAAACCAGTTCACGAAGAAATAGTCTGCGTCAAAATTTTCGAGAGTACAACGCAATGTCACATTTTGCCCTTCAACAACTTCACGATTCGGTAGCATAAGCTGCAAAGTTGGAACAGGAATCACTGTGAGGTATCCATTTGAAGAGTTTGATATGTTCAGTCCGTTTTCAGACACAACGCAACTGTAAAAACCTTCGTCAGTTTTATCAAGGTATTTTACAGTTAACGTCTCACCAATTGTCGGTCCGTCCAGTGAGATGCTATATTTACGTTCATTGGTGACTTTGTTACCACTTACGGTGACGTAATTCAAATTGAACAGCCAGTCTACTGAGTAACCGGACTTATGCATCGCAAGGAAGCATGAAAAAGTAGCCGACTCACCTTCTATTGCAGTGGTGTTAGTTGGTTCCCCATTTTGAACAAACGGAGACGGCCACACTACCACTGAATTCGAAGCTTTCAGCAGGTGGAGAAGGAGCAAGGCTGTCAAAAAGACGTTGTGTGTCCCCATTAGAGGGATCAATGATGCAGGCGACGATGGGTAAAGGTGTCGTTACGTATCAAAGAGTGTCTACGAAGTCAACTCGCAACTGAACTTATTCCGCTCATCAAAATAATTCGTATATGTTAAAGTATAGTGTTGATATCACAGAATATAAACGAAACTCTTAGTCCACGATCCAAACTAAAGCAGGAAACCCAATTTCACTTTTAAATCACCTTTTCAGATAGGTTTCCTGTTATTAATGAAAAGATAAGTTGTCAGTCTCTACGATGTTGGCGATGGGACATGCGATTCCTTTTTTCAATTCCGGGCAATTTCTCCTTTACACGGAATGTAATCGAATTAATATTCTTTATAGGAATGTTGCTTACGGAGTCTGATTTTTTTTTGCCACGAGCTAATGTTTAGGTTTGACTTGCTGTATATTCAAAAAAATGGAAACAGGAAAGTATAATATCATCGTCAAGCGAGAAACAAAATGAGAATGTGTTTGAAGCTGTATATCGCGATTAGAATAACGTGGTAAACAAAACTAAAATAGTTACAATTAAATAGATAAAACCAGTCAAGTACATGGAGGTAAGCGACAGATAGGCAATTATGTCTGATACAGAATTATTTCATGTAAGTTCTGCATCTAGCCTTAAGCTTGGCCAAAACTATCGTGAACGAACAGGCAACAGTCTAGCCAAACGCGGATTTCTGGCAGACAACTGCAACGAACTGATTACTGGGAACAAATCTGAGTCCGTATATCATGTATACAGTGACTGAAGCTGTACGAAACTTTTCTGTGTCAACCTTTCACACTTTGTCTACTGAAATGTATTCTGAAATAATAGTTAGGGAGCAGTATTACTTATTTCTTGCCCCTATGCGCTACAAAATACGCACACATTAACCTGTATGAGGCCAATACCAATCAAAACAGATTTTCTAACTTCTCTTGGTTTTCTGGCGTATCCAAGTTCACAATGCCTTTGAAATAAAAGGTTCAAAAATGCAACGCTCGCTCTTACACCAATTCATTAATTTGCCTCTCCCCTTATGTGAGTCAAGGAAAAGAATACTAGTAATTATTCTTCAGATTTCAATTAAAGAAAGATACATAAATATACAGTGACGCAGTTTATTATCTTTCCAGTTCTGGTTACGATATGATTGGATGAATTTTGGCTGGGTAAATGTGTCGATACTCGATTTTCAAAGTTTACTCCATTGATGGCTTTTGGAAAATGGAAAATGACGATAAAATACAATGCTTGCTCTTACAATAAAGTGCGCCTTGGGGACAGGTATGACGATTCTGCAACTTTTCACATTCAGATTTACAGCTTGTTTAAGGTCAGTTTGAAACTCTTGGAGTGAGTAAGAAAATTTTTCACCTTCTTAATTTTGCGAAAATCGGAAATGTGCTGGGATGGTGGCCATATTGAATATCAAATATCACTAAATCTAAGGCATTCGTTTCCGTGGTAACAAAATTTACACACGGAACTTTGATGATTATTTTTGTTTTTGAATGAGAATGAATTGAATTTTTCGTTTACAAAAGTACGAGCATGCCAATGTCGAGACGCAAACTACCTGAAATCAAGATGTTATAATTGCTAATAAGGCACTTTCAAGAAAAAATTTGTTCTCTTTTTCTGTAGGGTTCAATTCTGAAAAGTAAACAATCACGTGAAAAGGTATATTTGCTTTTCCGGTTACAATGTATAATATGGCTGTTGGCAAACAAACGTTGTAAATAAATTACATTGACACAGACAGCTTCTAAAAGTTTAGGAATTGGAAACAAATTTCGATCATCAAAGCTTATTCCTTTGATTTTTTCGAAATTCGCAAAAACGTAAACTTTTATTTTCTACTTCTATTCCATCATGGCCCTCTCTTAGTATATTAATCATTGAAATGTGTTGTCCCGTATTGCAACACATGTTAAAACAAATGCGAACTTAAACAAATAATTCAGAGCCACGAGACACTTTAAATACAATGACTTGAATCGATCATTACACAATATTTAGTGATTAAAAGATTCCGTTCATTGTTTAAGTGAAGATAGAAGTCGAAATTCCATTTAATTTAAGTGACACTTTTAATTATTGAAAATAATTATACATAAAGTGACATCATTGGATCATCATTGATACATTCCGAATAAATACGACAAAATATCTAAACTGTCTATACTTTTGAACACCATATCGGCATACTTTCAGACAGTGCGTCAACTCGACGAAACTATCCGTGATTTTGTGCTCCATATAAAACAACGTTCACATTAATTTTGGGAGTCGTAATTCAGCGTATGTCACAGACGGATCTTCCTGGCTGAACTTTGAAGCAATCGCTCCAGCACAAGTTTCTTTTTTCTGAAGGTCAAGTTCAGTGTACACCAGTCCCTCTACATTCCTTGATTTTTCACCTTTTTCGTTGATATTCTCTTCTCTACAGCTTGGCTTATGAGTATTTCCGCTTTCAGGTGATTTCCTAACCAACTCAGTAGTTGAGTTACTTTCTACTAGTTTTGTACGCTTGAGGACTCTGGCATAAAGTGAATCAGCTGTAAATATGGTAACATCTGTTTCGGGAAAACATCTACTTTCTGAATTCAACGGCAAAGCATCTGCCGCTTCAATGTCGATGGAATTAGCATGTTGCCTTATGTTCATCATATTTATAGATTCATTCACTGAGGCAGACACACTCTCCTTCCTGCCTTTTCTTCGTATACAGACGATACTTACTGTAATTGTTATTATAGCGAAAATCACCACTCCAATTACACCAAGTATCACATACACTGCAGGAGACGCATTGGTGACGGTTGAATTATTTCGCGGTTGCGGTTTTCCAGTGAGTAAAGGTAAAATTCTGTCTTTTCGAGTCATAGCATTGTGGCGAAAGGTTGGAGGAGCAACAGTTTCATGTTTATAGATATAAGTAACTGTAGCTACTCCTCGAACTCTTATTGGACCGATGGTACAGTTTCGTTCGCTCAAAATCGCAGGGCCTTTCATTGTACACGTTATGTGATGGTCATCATCGGTAATTTTGAGTTTCCATACATCCCTGGTCGTATATCCGTATCTGTCGAGTGTTCCATTGCTAACTTTGCCGTTTCTAGTCCAGAGAAAGTACAGTGGAGCATTTCCGCCTTCTGCCGAACATGTCGTTTCAAGCATATCGTCTTCTGTGTAGTAGTTTTGTGAAGTTGTCGGGGAGCATCTTGGGTATTGTTCGTCTGGAGGATAAATAACTGTAACGGTAGCCATCTTCGATTGCAATATGAGTCTTTCAGGATAGTCATGGTATACTCTACATTGGAAATTTCTACCGCTGTATTCTTTTGAAACACTTCTCACTTGTAAATCGAACGTCCCCGCTTTCCTCGAACCTGTAATTGCTACTTCGCCGAGTGAAGTTGTCAAATCAGATTTAGTTATCGTGTGATTCACTGAAATATCTTCCCCGTCTAGAAACCATTTTACAAGGAATGTTTCAGCATTAAACATTTCCATTTGACAATGAATTGTCAGAGTTTGTCCTTCAACTACCGTCTGATTCCGTGGTATTTTACGAAATAGAGGCTTCCGAATTACTTGTAGGTGACCACTATTACTTTTAGAACGAAGAAGTGCCATGTACCCTAAATTGTCGACATTGCCATATAGAGTACACTTGTAAAAACCTTGGTCGCTTATATCAACATTTTTTACAGTGATTACAGTGCCGTTAACAAGACCGGGTACTCCCGTTGAAAGCGTGTATTTGTCTTTTCTCTCGATTTTTCCATTACCTTTAGTCAACAGAGTTGAATTTAACTCCCACAAAATATAGTAATTCACATGAGGAGACAAGCCATGAAGCTTGCATTCAAACTGACAAGATTCGCCCTCCACGACCACAGTATCTTGTGGATGTCCAGGATGAATGGAATGCGGCGTTCCGGACACAAACAAGTGCATTAACGAATCTAACACAGACAGAATCAGTATAACAACAGCAGGCAGTTCCATCGTTATGATTCTAGAGGCGGCTCTGATTTTCAACACTGGTTCTCAAGCAAGTTCGGCTTAGGCTTGCGTATCCAATGAACAGTTACTGCCAACTACTTTAAAGATATATCATGCAACGTCTAAAGTTCAGAGAGGAAAGAAGTGTTTGACAAGGAAATGCTCCAGAAGACGGAAACAGATAAGACCTTTTGCTTAAATGGTTGAAATATGCAAAGCCAGTTTTAGAGATACGAATCATGATTTGAGCAGGTTCATCCGGTAAGACATGTGCAATTTCATCACCTCTCTTAATTGCGGTGTAACTTAACAGGTCTTTTCCTGTTTGAAAAATAGAGCAGTCGGGGTAATTTGTATCATAGACTTTGTTAATAGGGTACGTTTGTGCGTATGTACATTGTACATAAATTAATGTCCTGAAAGTTAAATGGAAAATCATGCAAAACTACACAACATGACAGCAGCACTCGTCGGTATCTGGCGTGCGGTAAAATGCAACTCAGGGACAGACTCTCAAACTGTTACAAAGGCACTGTAGCCTTGCGGTGGCTCATTTTGAAGCTCATTGAGACGAGAATTTTACTTCCCCACCGAGATAGCACGGGGATGGCGGACATTTTGTATTTCAGAAACTAGTATCGGCAAATATCGGGTAATTTAGTTCTTTTTGTAGCAAAATTTCCACAGTGATAGCCCAATTTTCATTCTTGATTTTGAAAGAAAATAGTTGAAGGTTTACCCGAAATAAGTTTGAGCAAAGTTTAAGTCTTTCATTTTCGAAGTGCAAAATACCATAACAGATATATTCGAGGAGTGTGCTTTTGCATTTATTTGGATTTGCATTCGGTTCGGGTTCAATGACCATCATAAAGGTTAAAAAAGAAGGATCACAAAATTTTCGCTGTCTATTTCAGAGCCTGTCAACACGTAAAATGTGAATTTCAGTAGAATGCTAGGAGCATTGTGTTCCACCTTAGTAATAAGCATTAAATTTTGTTTTCAGGACAGGCACTTAGCTTGCCCTTGAAAGTCAACTTCCAGTCGTGAATGTACGAGTGATTTGAATGCCGATACCTTTGCAAGCTAATCAGGTACCTTACGTTTTGATTGTGAATCAAATACAAAATTCTCAGAAGTTGAATCCATATACTAATCTTGATCTCTTCGTATTATGATTCGTATCACATCTTGACAGTTTGTTTGTTTTTGTTGTTGCCTTTTTGTTTGTTTTTTTGGGGGGAGGGGGGGGGTTTGCAAGAGGCCCTGTGTGTCTTCGTTTCGTAAGGCAAACCTTCTATTATCCGAGGGTTGGATGAAAAGTTTGAGTCAACTATAAAGGAACGATGCCAGATCAATGAAGCTTGGTTTGCATTCACTTTAGCTCTTAAGATGACTAACTGACTGGTTAATTTTCAGTTCGCTGTATATTTCACTGCCGGGAAGCTATAAAAACGAGGAGGAAAGTTGAGAAAAAGGATGTCTTGTTCCATATCAGGACAATGCTCTACCCTTAGCAAGTCAGTCATTGCAATTGCAACAGTGTGTGACCGCGGCTTCAAACTCGTTTCACACCCACCATACTTTCCTCACCTATCACCCTCAGATTTTCATCTCTCCCCCAACACGAAGAAACGCTTATTAGCTGGAAAGCATTTTGACGATGATGATGGCGTCATGTCCGCCGTTCCGAACTTTTTTGATGACCACGATGAAACCTTCTACAAAGCAGGGATCCAAGCGCTGCAGCACCGCTGGCAGAAGTGTATGGCCCGCGAGGTCTGTGTTGAAACTAGCATAAAAACTCATTCCAGTAGGACTTCATAGTTAGGCTTTAAACTTGTCATCCAACCCTCGTAATTTTCTTCTTACCTTGTAATGTTACTGAGTCCTCTACAATGTGTACAATATACATTCAGAATGTGTATTGCTCATTGGAAGTAAAACAAAGGATACAGGGAATGCGGTAAAAACTACTAACTGCATAAATTTAAGAACTTTTATTGACAGAGTATTATCTTCTTTATAGGTCAAATTAATTTAATTATTTTCTTCCACTGGCATATTTTTGTACTAGTAACAATTGCTGAAGTGTTTGATTTTAAAGAATGAGTATAGCCACGGTTGATATAATTTCATGATATTTTATCTCTATCTTATTTCTTGTCTACCGCCTTAACGAAGTCACCACTGTGGTTTGATCTAGCTCCTCTGCAATTATTTTGTAGAGCTAGACCTGCACGGCGGAAATGAGATGAAGAAGTAAGCTATTTGGAAAGTGCAGTATTCAGCTTCCCAATGCTCATAATTAGACAAATATATGACAATTTTATTGATGACTTGAAGGCTGGGCTTAACTTTCAATATCAACAACAATACAAGAGATAACTGGTGCAATAGACATTTACAAATAAAGTGTTAAACCTACTTTTAGGATAAGAGCAATAAACTTATCACAATAAAGAAGTTTTGAAAATATCAGGATACAGGAATAGTGTCCCTTCTAGAATGCATAGGAGGTGTAGCGCTTTAACGTTTTCACTTTACTTTCATACCAACGTACATTAAATTAGAATTGCTTTGAGAGATAATTGTTACACTACAGTTAGCGTTCAAGATTGCACGTCTTCATTAGACTGACGTAAACAACTGCTTGTCTTACAGCAACATCATTAAGCTTACGGCATTCACGGTTGCGGCGAAAGAGCGAATCTGGTAACAAATATTTCCGCCGTCCCGGCGTACTTTGGAGAAAACGAAAAGCGACTTTGGGCAATCGACTGGGGCTGGGAAACTTCCCGATGTGACGCTACGCAGTCGAGTTATCGTAGCAGTCGCCCTGTGCAGGCCCAGAACAATGGCAATTTCCTTCACAGTTCCGTAGGTGGACGCAAAATCGATCTTCCGAGGATTAGGGCGCCATCACCGTCTAGGTTGGGAATTTCAATGAAGAAGTCTTTGAGGCTATCTAAAAGATTTCTTTTTATGGGTATCTGTAAACATGGAAACAGCGATTCCACTTCTACTCCAAGATCTTCTGCTCAGCTACAATATACATATGTTGATGGTAATTTGGATTAGTGCATACGTTTGTTGCATGAGGGCCTGAGAATCGCCAAAAACAGTCTGTTATGTTAGTAACAGTTTAAAGTAATACAGTCGCAGCGAAGAGATGTGACAACAGCAGGAAATTAGGGATATAAAATCGTTCTTGAGGGAACCGTAATTAATTTCCGGCTTTGGGTCGGAAGAATTACCGTGTCATTCCGAAATGAGTGGTCCCCGTTTCTCACATTCAAATTTTCAATAACCTCCCTTGAGGGCTCGACATTTTTGTGCGACCCCCTCCGCCATACTAACTCATCACATGCACATGCGTACATGCATAGAAACATAAATACATAGATACATACATGCATACATAGATACATATATACATACATACATACATACATACATACATACATACATACATACATACATACATACATACATACATACATACATACATACATACATACATACATACATACATCAAATTAAATTTACTTTCATTCTTTGCACTCCAACATGAAACTGGGAAGGTAATTTTCATCACGAAACTACAGGAGAAGATAGAAGCATGATTTTAATAATTATTTATTACCGTGTAGATACAGCCACGATATTTCACAAAGCCATTTCCTTTCAATTCATTATTTTATTGAGTTTGACTCGGTTCTGCTTAGGTTGACCTCAAAGAGTAAGCCATATCGCTAGCCAGTGGTGAACTAGGGGACCTCTCAGAGAGTGGCTTAGATGAATTTTTATTAAAATGTTTGACTGCATAGTAATGGCGGAGAAGGTGCAACAATATTGAACTTCATCATGCTAGTAAATCAGTTGAAAGTTATATAGTTCACATTTCTGTCGCTTGTATACATGAAGATGACAGATATGATACTTTTGAAAATGCTCAACACTAAAACGTCTTGCGATTTTTCAAACCATGTTAATGCTGCCAAAACAAATCCTGGTTAAGCTCTCTGCGTAAAATAATATTCGTTTGACCTGTTGCCAGAGTCATCGATGCATTAATACGTTTCTCATTGATTGTTGTTATTTTATGCTCTGCAATTAAAAAAATGATATAGATAAGTAAAATTGCTCAGCTGTTCATCAACGATAATTTTAAAAGTCTCTTTCCGATGTTCCAACCTCAGGCACCGAAGACAAAAAAAATATTTTTGGAGAAACTCGATCACTTTTTCTTCAACATGGTTGTACTTGCACCAATAAATATTAATATGCTTATGACAAACCCCTTATCATGTCCAAAAAGCAAGTTGATAAATGAAACTGAACTATAAAATGCTGGTCTGTGTAATGTTTTTCTGGTCTCATTTCTTCATTGTGACACCATTGTGAGTTTCCATATTTGCTATAAACCTGGTGAAAATCAGTAGTAACTCTCAAGTCTGCATATAAATGTCTCTCCACAGTGAAAAATGAAACTGTTACTGGAAAAATTGAAATTGTATTTTGCTTTCTCCTGACATTATTTAGTTAATGGTTAACAGTGGACCATTTCAAGAGTAATCCGTCTACGTTATGCTACAGTTAAACATATAATATAATGTTTGGAAATCACAAATTTTATGCAATAACCGACGTATAAAAATGAGCACATTTTTATCAAATCGTAAATTTTTCTTTCATTGTATCTTTGCTTCACACGTATAATATCGTAGTCAAATGTTTTCTGTCACAGGTTTATTTTCACACTTCTGTCTCCATTCTATATTTTAGCGGAAGAGTAAACTGCTACACAGTAAATTATGTGACTGTATAGCTAGGGTGAGTTGTGAACGGCAGTGACAGTGCGTTTATCTTAACTTCAGACTGTGCAAATCAAAGCTTAGCCTTTTGTAACATCACTGGCCTGTACTTCAGCATACGTCACTGACGTGTCCTCTTCATCGATTAACGAGACAATGGTCAGGGGACGTTCGCCAACGCTGAGGCGAAGGTCAAGATCAGCATATACCAATCCTTCAACGTTTCTAGATTTCCTCTCCACGCCATCGTTTCCACCCTGAGAAGACTTATCGGACGCGGACGTCAGTGTCTCGTCGTCGATTTTAGATTTAGCGAGGTTATCGTGAGGTTGAGATATCACGGACTCTTCGCTGACAGTAGAAGGTACAGATATTGACTTTACCTTCTCAAACGTTGTACTTTCAATATCCGATCTTTCCGGGTGCTCTGCAATGTCTCCCAGACCAGGGCTGGTATCTGTATTCCACGGATGTTCTTCTATATCGTCCTTGCCTAATACATTCAACACTGCTGTCCCACTTTTTCTTCGAACGTTTATCATATAATCGACACAGATGGTGATACTTGACACAATGACGACGATCAAGACTAGTACAGCTACAATAATAACTATCTGTAAGAGTTTATCAGCATTGTGTGATTGCTGTGTGTTACCAGTCGGCCAATAATTTCTGAAAAGAATGGTAGCCGTCTCGGATTTCAATACAACTCTTCCTGAGGCGATCAAGTATACGTCGCAGTAGAAATTACCATTTTCCTGAACATTAGCAATAGCTAAGTCATATACCCCGGAGCTGTTGTTACCAAGTACTGCAATCTCCCAAGAAGAGTTGGAGTTGCTTGTAAAGTTGATGACATAATTAACAGAAATCCGTTCCTCATCCTTAAACCATCTTACCTGAAAATGTGACAGGTCAATATTTTCAATGTGACAATGCAGAGTCACATTGTCTCCCTCTCCAATAATTTGGGTGGAAGGCATTTTTTGAAATTCGGGTTTCGGCAGAACCGTAAGATGTGCTGGCTCTGAGGTTAATACTCTTTTTCCCTGTTCACGGACTTGACACAAATAAGAGCGTTCGTTAGAGATCGTAACGTTTGTTATGGTAAGTGTGGAACTTTCTTGGCCACTGATTGTTGCGACAATATGCTTGTCTTTGTCATGGACTTCATCATGTGCTTTAGTCGGCAAATTAATACCATCGTGTTTCAAGAACGCCCAGTGTACTGTGTATTTTTTTTCGCCAGTGTTCAAGGAGTCATTGAAACGGCAATGAAACATAGCAGTCTCACCCTCCAGGACAGTAGCGTCGGCTGGTTGTCCATTTTTAGCAATCGTCGGTGTTGCTGTCATAGCTGAACTACACGCCAGAATCAAAATAATCAACATCGACGGTGAAATAATTAATATTTCCATGGTGATGGCACCAATGGTTATTCTTACTTCCCCATTAGAAAAGACAGTGACTATACCAAACACTGTTGCTCACCGTTCAGAGGAACTTCAAACGTACCATTACCACATCAACTCACACGATTGGTTAGACGTCCAAGTAATAGTTGAAGGAAACAGGTATGTCGTATTATCTTGAAAGATGCAAATCTGAGATGGCAGACAATCTTCTGCACTTTATCGCATTTCATGAATTGCTATTCCTTGAAGCTACTGAAAGCGGCTTTATCTCGTGAGGTGATGAAATAGCACGATGTAGCCATGGCTTCTCTAACATTAGTGTCGGGCTTTCGTATCCGCTCAGCTTCGCGCTTTTGTTGAACTAAATCAGGGTACACCACTGCGCTCACCCTGTGCACGTCATTGTTCTGAAAGAATAAACATCATACCTTTGTTTACCGAAGTTAACACTGTCGATTTGACTTGATATTGTCAACCAATCATCCCCATGAGGAACCTCATAAGGTGAAGACAAGTAATTAGCATAAATTACCATAGTTTTTGCAATGCAGATGTGAACTATAGAACATGTACTTTAGTCACAATAAATTTGCAATCGATGAAACAAACTGTTTGATGATTCTAGAACTACATAGTAACGCTTTACTGTGTCAAAGTTCAAAGGAAGATGAGGAGCGAAACCGATAACCTCTTATCCCGTGTTTATCTGTAGTATGATTTAACAACTCAAAGCTGCAAATTCAATTTTTCGTTTACGCTGGCCTGGAAATATGGTCCTGCATGTTCATCAGGAACATCACGCAACATTTTGTAACATTTTTGTTTTACAGTAAGCTTCTTATAAAATCGTATCGCTAGAAGTACACTGATTGCACGATTTAAAATGAGTTAGTCAGAAAGATATGGAAAATTCTGCGAATAGTGTGATTGATGTCTTTGTTTCTCTTTACTTCGACTCAACATACATTTCGATAACCGAGGGAAGTAAAATTAAATGTGAAACTGTTACACATCCAAAGTTTTTATGCAGACTGAATTTTGTAAACTGATAACGAAATGTGTAATGTTTAACACAATAAAACATTGTATCTTTTTAATAGCCAGCATTTCGATATATATTCTGCGTCATACTATTGTTCATCATCTGAATGGTTATATTTCTACACAAAGTAGGAATTCCTTCGTATTGTAAATATACTGATGGTAGGTAACGTAGCATGGAAAATGATAAATATTTTGATAAATTCAACAATTTTTTCAATAAATTTGAACCCTTGTCAAAGCACAAAAGCATTCACTGAATATCATGATTTTCTTAGCGATTATGGTAAATGTTGAATGTTTGTTCGAAAAACAAAAATTCTTTTTGTACTACTAAATAATTTCGAAACTCCTAGCGTTTTAAGTTATCAAAACTAATAACGCATCCTGTAGTAGTTCCATAATAAAAGTTATTGTTGACAGCTTACTTTCAGGGGGAACTTGTATTTCAAAATGTGTCGAGAAGAATAATAGGACAAAACTAATAAAATTGTATTAACAGTCACGGCTAGAATCCCATTAAGCTTAAACTGTCTACTGATAGTGATTTCTTAATGTTAGGCGGATCATGCCGAAATGTAATAGTATTTCCATGCTGTATCGCACAAGATATTAACTGACATCTGGTATAGTGTAAAATGTATATAACTTTTTGAAAGGAAAATGAAGTTAATTTCTTTGCTTTCTTTTAAAATAAATTCCTATGTTTTCGTATTCCATGTTAAAAGCAGATTTCTCTTTTCTTCACTTACACTTTGACACAAATAGCAAGAGTAAGAGGGGCATCGATATTTTAACTGAGCACTTTTGTCTTTTAGCCTTTGTTAATATTCATTCGGCAGCCTGTAACTCAGCATGTGTTAGTGATGCTCATTCCTCATGCCCTATGACGAAACAGCCGTCAAAGGAGGGTCATCATTTTGATAAGGGTGACGTAGGTGACATGCTTACACGTATCATTCTAATAATTCATGACGATTACATTGCTCGGCTGTCCTTTTGTAGCAAACTTTGGTCTTACAGTCACTGATGAACCATGAGCCCGAATTAAAACGAACAATATTGACAGGGAGACAATAAATGATTCCATAATGGTTGAAGATAGATATAAATTAGAAGTGAAATTGCCTACTAGTGGCGTGCCTGATATTGAAGATTCGGGACATCGCCCTTGTTACAGAGCTCTTTTACTGTGACCTTAATTCTGCACAAGGTCAATAATCAGGTTTAGCATTGTGAACTGAGTGCAATGGCGATACAGACTGTAAGAAATCAAACGTGTAAGTTATTGTCCTGGCGTTTATGGTGTTGGCCATTAATATGAACATTTGTCATAAATACGTCAATGCTAGGGAAGGGACACTAATAACAGGATGGTAATTGTATTCAAATAACCTCTGTATAGATTGTATATAGAAGTCGTCTTTACGAACAAAAGCAGACAGTCAAGAATCTGAAAAAGGAGATAGAACAAAGCTTGCCGGGATGAAACATCTGTGTATAAGAAAGAAACGGTGTTATCTTTGAAGACAATGAGCCACTACTCTGTTTCTGTATCCCGACCACTTCTTACCGGCTATTCTCAGACGGGAGATAATGGTACCCTGTACAGCAGCGGAATTTCCAAAGCTCAACATGGAAAATACCAAGGACAACATATTGAATGCCTGGGACAACACTTTGAATGACTAGGACAACATTTTAAGTGCCTAGCACAATATAGTCCAGTCATTTTAGGCCAAAAAAGGGGGTAACCCACCACAAATTGCAACAGAATTTATTTTTTCACCATTCATCTCAGAAAAACCCATATAAAAACATATCAAAAGTCTTCCAAAATCCGAGGAGTGGAAAACCGCCTAATTTGCATAAATCCAAAATGGCCGCCCGGTATTATGGTTTCAACGCTTTTGGCCACTTACTGCCCAATATTGGTCCGATTTTAATAATTTTTTTTTATTTCCATATACCTTGTACATTCCCTTCATATTTCAGACATTTTTACAATAATTCCATTGTTATTATTTACAAAACAGGAACATGAGTCCGAATTTTACTGTAAAACAATAGTATTCTCACACACTATGTCTTGTAATCAATACTTCTTTTATTTTATACGATACACATGTCTGTAATGTGAAATAAATAAATAAATAAATAAATAAATAAATAGATAAATAGATAGATAAATAGATAGATACATAAATAAATAAATAAATAAATAAATAAATAAATAAATAATAAATAGATAAATAAATAAATAAATAAATAAGAAACAAAGAAAGACAAGAAAGACAAAATTATTCATCAGTTGTCGTTCGTCTTTGCTAGTAAAGGGAAAGCAACTCCACTTCATATTTTGGTTGTTTGCGTTTTGTGTGTGATATTGTGTATAATATAAGTGTATATCATGTTTGGCTGTTTTGTGTAAAATGTTGCTCAGCCATGGCGAGACATACCCGTAATCTACGTGTATTGTGTTTATCCGCACTGGAGCGGAGAAATTGCTTTGACACTACGATACTTTGGCGCTACGTTTCGAAAACAGAATTTTCTTGGGTACACACTTGGAGATAGGTTTGGATTAGAGAGAGACAGAATGGCCAGAGAGAGCTTTGTATTGTGTCTTAGTATGACCAAGTTCAAAGATAAAAAAAGGAAACACATAAACAAGAATCATAGAATGACAAAAATAACGAAAAGTCATAATAGAACAAAATTGAGCACTGCATCAACCAACTCAGATTCATTAAGAACCTATTAACACACAAACTCACCAACATTGAAATCAACGTACTTCGCAAAGGCTTAAAATTCATTCCCACAACAAATCGTCCTAACAGAATCCACCTGTTAGGGGACATACAATATACATACCGAAAATGAGATTCCGATATATCATGAGACACAGACCGTACAACACCCAGTCAAAATGAACTCGAAATGGATCCCACATACAACCGAGAACACAAAACTAGAAAATTATTTGGAAGCAACAAAATTGGCTATTGTTAACACACCTATTCGAAACACACAAAAAAAACCCAACATGACACGTGCAGAACAAATAGTGTTCAAAACGCTATCAAAAAACAAGAAGATAACCATCAAACCGTTTGATAAAGGACGGGGGACAGCAATTTTAAACACTGATGATTACATATGAGAATGTCAACTTATTAACGATCAACAATACTACACAAAATTGGCAACAGATGACGCAAAAATAGAAGACATACCAGTACACAATCTCATAACAGAAATGTACAATGAAAAACACATTGACCATCACACATATGAATATTTGAATCCAGTCGATAGAAAAATAAGAACGCCACTTTGGTACCTTCTACCGAAAATACACAAAGTGCCGCCACAAGGAGCTATGTTTGTAGTACGGCCAATCATAAGTGGATGCTCCGGTCCAACATTTCACATATCAGAATTCATTGACCATTTTCTCAAACAAATCGTCAAGAAAGAACCAACATACATCAAAGACAACAGATTTTATACGGAAAATTGAGACAATCAAAGTTCCGGCCAAAGCGACACTAGTAACACTGGATGTAATTTCCATGTACACGAATACACCACATGATGAGGTAATTGAATCATTCGGCAGAGCATTAAATCAGGAAAGATCATCAAACAGTTACATAATCAAGCAACCACCAACGAAACACATGATAGCTCTGCTAGAAGTAATATTAAAACAAACAACACATTGGAATTCAACGATGAATTCTACTGGTAAATATGGGGATGCTCGATTGGGTCCCCGTCTTCTCCAGAAATAGCAGATATTACATTTCATGTGACAGAAACGAGAATTGTACAGAAACACAAACAACAAATATCGACCTGGCTGAGGTTCAGGGACGATGTTTTTTCTGATTTTCATCGGAACACAAGACGAACTCAATGAATTAATATCAAACATCAACAAAATGCATCCTACTTTCAATTTTTCGTTTGAAAGCTCCTCTCAAGAAATCACATATTTAGACCTATCTACAAAGGTCGTCGATACAACAAA
>LD377871.1:17136-32310 GCA_001465055.1 Ptychodera flava | reverse complement strand
TTTCTTTTCTTTCCATAGCTTCACAGCCACATCAAAAGGAAACCTTTCAATTGACAGACCATTAATGGAGATTTTCAATAATTTGCTTAATTTCTCCCCAGATAACCTATTTCTAGATGCAGTTTTGGTGTTGTTCTGAGCAGAAAATCCCCTCTCACAATCAGCAGTCTGTACAGGCAGCACACTAGCAATGCTAGCCAAAGTCAAGAGATTAGGAAAGCTATCTCTGTGATATGTGTAGATAATTTTCCACAGTTCAGTTAGTTTCATTCTAGGGTAGGCTTCTTGTAAAACAAGATCCTTAACAATGACCCATTCCCTCCGTGTTGCACCTGCATCAATAAGAGGTGATTTCTTTTAACCATCCTTGACAGTAACTTCATCACCATATTTTTTAATAAGAGTTTCAATTCTGTCATTTTCCCATTCAGCTTTATTATCGACAAATGACAGTGGTCTCATACCAAGAACTGCAAACACTGATATCATATTTGAACTTTCTTCTGGGAATCTTGTTTCCAAATTTTTTATTACTTCAGTACAAAACAACTCTCTGATTTTTGTTTTGAAGTGATTTTTCTTAGCCTCAGTGAAATATAACAGGACATGACCATCCAAAGAAGTTTTGCCTGTATCATCAGAGAATAATGATTTGCTTAGTGCCTGCACATGTGCACCATCATCAGTTTTCAAAGTGTTGATATCACTTATAGCTTGACTGACAGCTGGTTGGACAAGGGCAAGATCAAGATTTTGCTTCTGGAATAGCATTGATAACTGGGTCAATATTGGTATGATATCCATCATGAGGTATGTTGTGGCTACAAAGTCATATGTGGTAATGTTTTTAAGTATACCCTTAGCTTTAGGGTCAGCATTTCCTCTGCTTTCAAAATAGACAACCAATGAGGACCAAGTGCGATAAATGGCAGACAAGGCCGCATAAAATGAAAACCATCTAACATGAAATATTTCTCTATATTTCAGCTGTGGAGCATCAAGTACATCTTGGATAGATTTCAAAGAAGCTGTTCTAACAGATGAATACTTAAAATAATGATATACATTACTTAAGATTTCCTCATAATGTTGCAGATATTCAACTTTTGAAGCAGCTTGTGCAGTGCATAAAGCCAATCTGTGTGCTATACAATGAATATTTACTATTCTAGGATTTTTTTGCTGTAGGAGACCTGTTACACCCCCCACCTTGCCTGTCATCACACCGGCCCCATCGGACCCAAGACCAGCCATTTTATCAATGCTGACATTATTTTTATCAAAGAAGTGTTCCTTAACACTATCTATAATTGTTGCTGCTCTACCATCTGGTATGACTACATTGTCATAAAAGTGAGTCTCTGGTTGGAATGAAATATTGTCTATCAACTTCACATAAATTACAAGCTTTTTCTCCACAGAAATGTCAGTGGTTTCATCACAAAGAATAGACAGAAATGGTGTGTTCTGAATTTTCTCTTTTAGATCATTTGACAAGACCTCAGCCAGGGTATCGATAATTTCATCAGCAGCTGTTTGGGACTCATAGGTTGCATTCTTTCCATGTTGCAAATTAGACAGACTTTCACAGCCCTGAAGTCTTAAGAAGTTCAGAAGAGATTTATATTTCAGTGTAGCAATATTTTCTTTACAGAGCCAGTACACAGTCCTAAATGCTGCAACTGCTGCCAGGAAATTTGCAGAATCCGACTGTACGAGTTGTTCTGCTGCATTTGACGAAGCACGTTGAAAGTCTTTCTTTAGCTGTAGCTCCTTGATACAACTCTGGTGTTCTTTACTATAAGCATGTCTTGTTAAAGTTGATGTCTTAAAATTTTGACAACCTGTCTCACTGGTAAAAGGGTTTTTTCTTTTTCCTTCTACACAGATTCTACAAAACATCCCATTATTTTCGAAGTAGAGCCAGTGCCACATGGACAGCCATCTCTCCTGAAAAGGGAAACACAGAGCTCATCATCATCTTCACTATTTACTGTTGGATGGAAAGAAAAGAGTACTTTAATAAAAATATTCACTAATATGAACGAATTTTGACCAGAGTTTGTTGGATATACATAACCAATGACCTACGACAATTGACAACAACATCATCATTCAAACACAGACATCATATGACTTTCAATATTTTCACAAGAAACGACTATCTGGCAACATGTGACACAATACTTATCAGCCAGCATCATAATTGGTGACAAGTAATTCATTGAGTAATTCGACTTGGTTTCTCTCACAAAAGGCATTCAAAATTGCAAAGTTCCCGTACGCTTCTAAAATTCAAATATGCAGGACAGAGAGGCATACTCTATCAGATTCTTCTATCCCCTCCTGCCTTTTTTATAAATCTTTTAAACCATACTTTCTTTTGGCAATGTTCGACACAATTTCACCCTCTGGTTTTCATTCTCTCAGATTACAAAACAAATTCTATCATCTTTACTCGGCACATGAAAATTTCGATTCAATATCGTCACATGGCATTTACAAGTCCGTTCGATTATACAAAAGATTCCAGTTTCTTCATCTACACAGTTCAATTCAGCAGTCATATAGCGTACATCCATTATAATATTGCATATTACTTTCAAATTTCAAAACTATGTTGCTGGAAAATTCAATCGTTGATGAGAGCTGCAACTAACCAACGCACGAGGAACGCTATTAAATGTCCAGAATATTTAAATATCAATCCATACCTGAGGGCGACGAGTCGATCCTGGCCCATCATGAACGCTTTCCTTGCTGTGGCTGTCGTCTGCGTCAACAGTAGACGTCGCCGACGATTCAATTGAAGGGTCCGCCACATCGTCTTTGTTTGCTGCAGGGGTTTCACCCACAACTGGCGATAAAAAGTCTAGCAGTAGCCGTTGGCGTTTCGCCATTACGGCGGCCACTGCCGCTGTGTGCAAGCAACGGCCACATGGTTATGCACACGGCTCCAATGTACCATGGACTGTACATCAGTCCACTCTACCCAGCTTACTTAGCGCTACCCTATATGCTGTACTGTGTCTTTATATTACAAAGGTAGATGGGTAACTGAATATCTTGCACTATGACTCAGGTGGTGATGTGCGTGGGGCCCAGAATTCACTGCGGAAGCACTGCAAGCATGAGCTGTGTGAACTTTGGGTGAACTTATCTAGAGAATGTTGCGCCCTCAGTGGCACGCCATAGTGTGAAATGAGGGCCAATCAAGATTTTTTTTGCGCAAATTGCACAATGGCGCGTCCTAGAATTAACTCTGTGAAATATACAAATTTGTATTTCTAAGACAATATTGTCTTTTTTGGTCAAGAAAACTTGTTTTCAAAATTACTTGGTTGATAGCTTTGTAATTTGGTATAAAGTCCTGAGGGATGTTATTAGATAAATTTTCTGCTCAAAGTTTTGGGAAACCCCCAAAATATGTATACTTTAGGTAATTTTCTCAGTTTGTGACCTTAAATGACCTACATTAACCCAGGATATTATTTTGAAGGCTGTGAACATAATTTGTCATCTTTGGTATCAATTTATAGGAAAATTTGATCGAGCTAGAAAACAAAGCTGAGATGAATTTTTCATTGCAGACCAATTTTTGCAAGAACTGATGGAAATTCTGATCCAGGATAATTCCAGATGTTGTAATCACCGCCCACAGTGGAAAGCATTTCACTATCTGCAACTAACTTAAGTGCTGTTTACATTAGCATGATAACATTCATCGCATTAATAAAAAAAATCTCCATGGTTGTAAATACATTTCCTGTCATCTGGTCTTATGTAATACCAAGGGGTGGAACATTTGATATTCAGGAAGCGGTAGGGTCTAGAAGATTGATGAGGTAGCATTACTTTTTTACCAGATCCCTTGTACATTTTTTTGCCCACTCCAACCTTTTCTTTTTATCAAGCCTCCTCTGTCTATTTTTGTTGTTGACATTTGCTTAATTATGTATTGAGGATCTGCTTGTCCCATTGCTATAGAAGTTGATATGCATGTTCCTAAAGATGACCTCCAGTACCTAAGTTGGAGACCTACCGATAGTTACCCGTTTAACACTAAAGAAAAGGCATTGTTGAAAGAAGCTGGATTTGTCAATATAGAGCCATTGATAACTGCCTGCAGACATTTAATGTTAAAAGACAAGCATATCATTGGCGGAGTTTCATTATATTTGTAACCATGTAGACATCTGTTTAAAGGTTAGCAATTACAATTTATTATTACATCTAATGTACGGCAACACTTTTAAAAAGTATGTTAAATTGGATGTGATTATACAACACCTTGTCATGAATATCAACTTTTTTTTCAGCCCAAGAATATATCTAGTATCTGTAGCAGCATAGTAAGTTGTATTGAAGTTCTCTGCCCAGACCTACTGACAGAGCACATGATATCAGAGATACATTTATGCCTCTTTTTGTGAAGTTTAGTAGATGCCATGCTGTCTACAGTGTGATAAGACCATTGTCTCAAAGTGAAATAATCCAGTTTGGTGAGTGAATATCTCTACATAGACTAACACCTCTCTCAAATTACTTCACGCATTCTCCATCAGAGCCATTGATATGCCACTTACCTGCTTCATTTCAAAGTTTCCTTTTATTTTGGTAGCTTAGTATACATAATATTAATGATGTATGATTCATGGCCTTAATTTACATACAGAATAGAAAATATCCAATCTGTATGTGGGAAATTAATTCAGCTCACACCTCTATATGTGCGTAAAATGCAATCAAACTGACAAGAAATAGCTTAATTTTAATTCATGATTTATTAAATTTAGAATCAAAATGATTATGAAATAATATTCTCTTCAAAAAATTTGTCTAACTTAAGTTTCTTTTTCAGGAAAGAGTGTAGAGGACTTCTTGTCTTACTTCCGAAGTAGCTAGTTCCCAAGGGAGACTGTCACTCCTAAGATGCACATTTTGGAAGACCACGTTGTCCCTTGGATACGGACGCTTGGTGTTGGCTGTGGGCTACATGGCGAACAGGGCATGGAAGGCATCCACTCTGTATTCAATCAGTTAACAGCTACATACAGCAGGATCCCTCAGAAATTAGACCAATTGCAACAACTAATGAAAATGCATCATCTATCAGTTCATCCAGTCAAAACCTGCGATAAACTCACTCGACACAAGCATCGCAAAATCGTCCCGAAATGTACTTACCTGTACCCTTTTTCATCAAGACTGCATCCTCTTCCATTACCATCACTCCCACACCAATACTACACATTTTCACCAGGATAAATGTGAGTTTTCACCATAAATGGGTAACAATTTTCAGTGTGTTTAATTTCTCGCGTCAAACAGATGTGACTGCTCACAAACAACCAACTACTTCAACTGGCCTCACACTTGAGGAGCTTCAGTGTCCTTGATGCTATTTTTTGTTTGTATGCTTGTTTGTTTTTTTCCTGGCTTCCCTGTGCATGAGGGCCCCCTCCCGTCTTTACATTGCTGCATCATGACGTGACAGTTTCTTCACAGCCCGTGATGTTCAGCAAGCAAGTACTGGTAAAAAGTGGACAGAGAATACAAATACGATCACAGGGATGTAGCCTTGAGTGTATCTGACTTGTTCTCGAAGAAGGCCTTGATATCGGCCCTATCGTCAAGGCGACTTTAACCCCACCTACATACTTTACTAAAGTAGCAGCCTGACGGCTGTGCTGCTTCGCAGTCTTCTCATTTTTGCTCCCCCATCATAATTTTGCCCAACAACCACATTTTAAAACTAACAAACAGTTGGTTGTCTGCAGCACTAGTCTTTCGGCAGACTCGTTTGACACTGTCACTACATTTTCAACCGTTTCTTACACTTGCCTCTCATCTCTTCTCTCTGCTGCCATTGCAACTTGCCTCTCCCCATCCAGTGTTTGTACTAGCCACCACCTCTACTGCCATTGCGACTTGCCTCTCCCCAGTCTTTGTACTAGCCACCATCTCTGCTGCCATTGCAACTTGCCTCTCCCCAGTGTTTGAACTAGCCCTTCCTTACTTTAGAAGGGACGACTCCCGCTTTGCATCACGGGCAGCCTTCCCAAGGTAGTTATGATACCTAGAACTAGTGTTATAGAGACCATGTACGTTGGTGAGGTGGTGATCCAGTCGCTTGACCTTTGCGACACAGAAGTCAAAGGGGCACACTTTATATCACTTGCCCGACCCTGGGCTCTGCCCTAAAGAGGCATTACGTTCTCTGGATCTCTTCTTTTTATACAAATCAACTTTGTTCTTTGCTGCTGTGTCCAATAAATTGTGCCATTGAACATAATGTCTCGATCTCTAGGTTAAATACCATAAGATGACAATCAGGGCAGGTCATTTTTTTCCTGCTCCCCCGGGTGTTTCTTGGGGGTACCTTTTTAGGTGTTGCTTTTTTGGAAACTTGCCTATCTTCGTTTCCACCACCTACCTCAATCTCCTGACCCTGGTGCTCAGGGCCCCTGGATTGAGGCTCATGCTCGGCATTTGTTTTGGTATCATCAGTCGTGGACACAACTTTCATATTAGTACGACTTAATTGCCTCAATCTCCTGACCCTGGTGCTCAGGGGCCCTGGACTGAGGCTCGTCTTCAATATTTGTTTCGGTATTATCAGTCGTGCACACAACTTGCTTATTAGTGCAACTCACCTCAGTCTCCTTACCCAGGTGCTCACAGGCCCTAGACTGCAGTATAGGGCGGCCCTATAGGGCAGTCCTATATGATTTCCCAATAGGGTTTTTTTGGTGACGCTCGTCCTGTCCGGAGTGTTCTTTGCCTTTGGCAAAAAAAACAAACCATAGTCTTCTTCTTCTCCAAACCTATCGTCAGAAGACAAAAGACAAAAAGAAGAGTCTAAGTAGGAATCATCAAAAGACTCATAAGTATCATTGGCGAACAAATCTGAACTATCAGACATACTTAATGGTTTGCTCATATGTGACAATCAAAAGCTAAAATAAGTGTTTATTATTGAAGTAAATAATTAATCAAAGGTATGCTGAACAGACTGTTACAGATCTGATGCATCTTAGGTGCAAGATGGTCATTATTGAAAACGCCTATATATATGTGCCGATATTAGACCTTTTATAAGGGTTACAGAAAACCCCAGGATGCATTGCGATTATAAATATGATATTTGCAGGCGTAGTTTAGTCATTGTCAAAATTAACGATCCCAACTATTTTATTTAAATCTTTACAAACTTTCTATGAAGTTAAATTCTGAAATTTCACTTAAATTCAATGTTTTCTTGAATTTTGGCTTTTTGCATATCATTATCTCAAAAAATAGCACCAAGACACCATGCTCCATGATCAGGTTGTGGGTTGCTCTGAGTTGACTCCAAATGGTGAAGAGTCAACCCTGACTGAAGAGAGAGTTTTTGAGGAAACGCCATTATCCCACATAGACATCACCTCAATGGAAAAAGACTCAGCTGAACATTGAATCTATGTGGTAACCAAAAGTAGTGAAAGCAAGGAGGACACCGCTACTCTAGGGTATGGCCTAGAACAGTTGTGTGATGCACAAGCATAAGACCAAGAATTGCAGATTTTGCGGGCCTGGCTCGAAGGTGAGAAAGAGGCAGAACAGAGTGAGTTTAGGCACTTGCCTGTCCTGCGGCAAAATACTACTGGACAAATCAGGAGATGTTTCATATCACGGATGGAGTAATCCGGAAGAAATGTTTGGATGGTGGTCCTGAGCAGCTGATGGTTCCAAATGAAATGAAACAGGAGGTTATATACCTCAATTCCATCAGCAGGACATCAGGGCCAAGGGAGGACTGTAGCAAGAATTCGAGGTTTGTGACAAGGTGTTCGGTGTGCAATCTGAACAAGAAACAGAACAAGAAGAACAGGTACAATATGGTGAAATACCATGTGGGCTCTCCCATGGAGCGAGTCCATCTAGATTTTTTAGGACCACTTCCCAAGACTGAGGATGGAAATGAATACGTGTTGATGATGGTCGATCAGTTTACTAAATGGGTCGAATGCACATCATTGCCATCGCAAATGGCGGAAGTGACTGCCAAGGCAGCCATTAATAACTTCTTCGCCAGGTTCGGGTACCCCTTTGAGGTATTTACTGATCAGGGGAGGAATTTTGAAAGCCAGCTTTTCATGGCAGTGTGCGAACTACTGCGTGTCCACAAAAAACGCACCACACTGTATCGTCAGTCTTTGAATGGTCAAGTTGAACAGCAAAATAGCATGCTGATGGACACTGTTCGCTGCTATGTTGGTAAGCTGCAGCATACATGGGATCGCTACCTGCCGCAGATTGCAGGAGCGATGTGTGCTTCAGTGAACCGGATGACCGCACTCCCAATAGAATGATGTTGGGTAGGGAGGTTAACCTTCCCGCTGATCTAGTGTTCAGATTGGCTGGCGAGCCGATATCTCGTACAGCCGACGAATATATGGCACAACTTGAAGAGTCCATACTTAAGGCCCATGAGGTGGCACGAGGGACACCCCGAGCCAGTCAGGAATGGATGAAATGTGACTATGACCTCTGGGTCAATGCTAAGAGTTATCACAAAGTAGATTGTGTGTATGTCCTCAATACACCAGCTACCAAAGGGAAGTAAAAGCTGCACTCCCCTTGGAAAGGACCAGGCATTGTCATAGCTAAAATCACCCCATACATATACAAGGTAAAGTTGCCACGAGCAGTATTGACCGCACATCACGATCGGTTGAAACTATGCCAAGACAAGCCACTACCATGGTGGATAGAGAAGTACAAAAAAGTGGCTATGTTGACCGATAGGGTAGAGGATGGTGACCGTTACTGCATCTGCAGAGGGCTAGATATTGGGACACACATGGTGCAGAGCGATGCATGTTAGGAATGGTTCCACTCTGAATGTGTCGGGGTAGAACCTCGGGAGGTGACTCCCACAAACACATTTTACTGTCTGAATTGCAAGGAGCACTAGGGTAACAATACTATGAGGGGGAGAATAAATTCAGATTAAGGTAAGAACGCAGAGAGCATTTCTATGGTTTGCCGAGGGGGTGCATATTGATTAATAATTTCCCATTTTTGTTTATTTATTTTACAGAAACTATGGCTTCCACCGCTTCAACATCTCATCAAAGGAGGATGTCTAAGAAGAAGAATAACAAGGAGCTGGAATACCAGGCCCTTATACAGGATTCTTCATTCGCATACTGAGATATTCGCCTTTTGCAACATCCGGAATTGGCAAAGGAAATCATAACTCAAGCACTCGTTCCAGCAGATGCTGAAGGCCAGATAAAATGTCAGCGGAAGGAGTTGACGCCAACACTGGGTCGAGCACTGGAAACTCGGGAGGTTGATCCTGAACAGCTATCAACTTAAGGTATAGAGGCAGCAAACCCAGCAGACTCTGCTGATTTTGCTGTAATAGAGCTGCCATTTGGCGAGGAATTGGAGTTGAGACTTCCCAGGAGATTGAATCTCGATCTCCTGGGGATCAGCCCTCCTGGGGAGAACTTATGGATAAAGCAGAAGAGAGGAGGACTGGTGTGGTGGTGGAAGAGACGACAGTTGAATCTCATGCTATGGAAGAAATACCCTCAAGTGTGAACCGGGAAGAACAGAATGAGTTGGAAGCAACAGTTGAATCACACGCTATGGAGGAAAAGCCCTCAAGCGTGAATGGGGAAGAACACAGCAAGTTCGAGGTAGCAGTCGAATTGCGCTGTGGAGAAAAAGCCCTGAAGCGTGAATGAGGAACAAGGAGGTGATTTTGGGGCAGCCATGCCATGCCAGGTTATCGGGTGCCGTGATGTTACAGGAAAAATGAAAGAGCACTGTTTAAAGAGGCATTTAAATGTCCATCTCCGGGAAAAAAGAAAGAAACTTGATCCAATGATGATGCAGCTGGCACTGAAGAAGCTAACTCGGTGGATTCTAGGGCCACAAGGAACCATCGAAGGGTTGGTAGACAAGTTTAACCAGGCTGGTGTACCTCTGCTTCCCAAGACAGCCAGGGTGAATGCTGACAACATCCAGATGATGTCTGTATTGTGTACAGAAATGAGGTGGAAGGAACCACCCCATTTTACCATTTATCCCCTCAACTTCCCTGCCGCATTGATACGTTGGTGTGTGGTGTGCATTTTGCTTTATTGGGTGACAGAAGATCAGCAAAGACAGTTTGCCCCACCTACAGGGCAAGGGTATCCGGTATCTGGATGACTGGGTAAAGAGACAAGCCATCTCCGGGTGTGGGATACGCACTGGGACAGAGCAAAAACAACTTCCAGGATCTGGGGCAGACGGCCGGAGCAATCTTGTTGCAGATTTGCTGGAAGCTGAGGAAGGGCGATTAACTAATTACCATATCCACACCCGTCGCCGTCATCAAAGGGCTGGAAGTGTATACAGATCCAAATAAATACCCAGTAGATCTGACCTGAGAGGAGGAATTGAAGGTTGCGGTGGGTGTCCATCCTGACCATGCAAAGGAACTCACGCCAGAGAAGAAAGGGGTACTTCGCTATTTGGTGAGAGCACCACAGGTGGCGGCTTTGGGTACAGTTGGACTAGATAGGTCCGGTCCCGTGGAGGAATGGGGTATCCAAACGAGGGTTTCAAGGAGATGGTTGAGTTGATCTGGCCGGAGAAGCCAGTTATTCTGCATATTGTGGGAACACCTGGAGATAAGTAAATGTATGCAGAAGAAACATCAGCTACGCTCTGTTGAAGTTGAGAGAGTGGTGTTCGGCAATACAGCCTATGGTCTTGCACAGCTTTTCCGGAAGTCCATAGATGCAGAGATGGTGGAGCATCACTTTTCAGCGATGCTATTTTGGTTTTTCAGGGGCCATGCAGGATTTTAATGATGTGCAGAAGATGGCTCTGCGGGAGGTGTCGATTGACAGACTCCTTCTGGAATCGAACTCGCCACATCACCTGGTAAAACCTGGACCATGGGTGAACACACCTTCGTACTTGGGGGAAGTGGCCCAACTGGTAGATCGAGTGCTCGAGGATCGAGGAGGTGTGTCGAGCAACTACCCTTAATGTCCGGCAGCTGTACTACGAAAAAGCATGTCATTGAGTAGACTGGTAGTTGTGTGTGACAGATTCAAACAGTTTCAGCATTTTGTCACACACTGACGTGAAATTGACAATAACATACATCTAGCAATAGAAATTTCCCATTTTAGATTACTGCTTTCTCACATCTGGGGTAAGCGTCTCCCAATTTTCAATTACAATTGGGCAGAACATCCTTTCTGAGCTGTTGTTGACGAGCATTGAATGTTGGATCGGTTGGGCCCTGATCTGACATGGTATTCTTTATGGAAGCAAGGAGTTCTTTGACACTGTCTGAGAGGCATGTATCACTGACGTCGTTGATTGCCTTGGTAAAGGCATTAGCAATACTGTTAGTGCCCTTTCCCCCAAAGTTCAGAAACGTCAATGAACATTGACTTTCGTCAAAGGGACATTGGAAGTTTTAAAACTTCAATGCAGGATATGGCTGGCATCGCCAGTTATATTATCATTCAGCAGTCCGGGTCATTTCCAAAATTTGCGACTCATTATGATAATGTATTCTGGCTTAGCCAATCATCGACCAGATTACATCATGAAATAAAGTACAGGTCACGCTTGGTCACAAATTACCCACCAAGTGTGATCGGCAGTTTTTGGCCGCTTATTAAGCCTCTGTCTCGTGAATTTCGATGAATTTCGACTGTCAACATAATCCATGTGTTCTGCAGAAGGTCATGTCCAACAAGGAGTCTGATGAGTGAAGAAATATTCGAAATATTGACAATTCATTTCTACCCCCAGTTTATCGATTTCGCCCAAGTACCGCTCCAGAATCATTTTGTGGATGTTCGTCATCTCTAATAAAAATACTGTTATAAAGGTTATTTGTGTAGGTATGCATATGGCGTTTTCTAAGAAGGAAGAGCAATGTCAGAGCTTTAAAATGATACCTGTTTTGTAGTTGTCCTACGCAGACTAAAAATAGTATGTGATTTTGAAAATGTGTTGATAGAGTGGCCACACACAACTGTTCGACATACGGTAGAATTTGTGATCGCTGCCATCTCCGATACAAATAGGGTTTTCTGAACGATTTGTGTAGGTACACAATTTATATTTCGCAGGACTTCAGGCCAGAGTCCAGGAATCACAGCCATATATGGGGTTTGGTTGTCTAAGCCAGAATACAAAATGCTACGCGATTTTGAAAATGTGTTCTGACAGAGTGGCCACACTACTGTTCAACATGTTATGACAGAATACGGCGCGAGAGTTCGACACAGTATGGTGTACGTAACGAAGTACTCATGTGGAGGTTGCCAGGAAATACAATTTATACTGATGGCACGCTGGCCGCTGATTGGCAAATGAGAGGGGAAAATATTATGGTAAAGCATCGCCAATTTTGGAAATGAACCGGACTGTTCAGCATTGTTTCAGCTACTTTGACGTCAGCAATATGCATGGCTTCTATTAAAAGTCTCAATTTGACTGCACTGGACGGCAACTTTGACACATTTTTTCGTCAGTTTTTGTACAACAGGTTTTATGACGTTATTTACCTGGTTCATGGAAACTTTCATCGCAAGCAGATCCATTATTACCTCTCTTATTTCATTAGTATATTTTCCATCTTCAAATGTTGATATTTCATTATCTTGTATCATTATGTTCTTTTTCTCACATTCTAGGTCTATGATGTCGTTCCGAAGTTTCACTATCTCTTCTTCCTTTTCTTTCAAAGTTTCATCAGCTTTACTTTTAGTTTGTTTCCTGTAACAGATTGTCTTTTACATTTTGACTCTCTCGGCATGCAAAGTACTGATGATTTTGCTAGTTTCTTCTAAATAGTCTACTGTTTTGGTTAATTCTACTTTCAGTAGTTCAATGTTTTGTTCTTGATGTTGTTGTTATGTCAGTTCACGTATTATTTCTTTCTGTTTACTGACAGTCGTATCTCGCCTTAATTTTCTTGTTGAGCTCATTTGTGTTGCATTCCCTTCATACAGAAGCTAGTTTGTCCTTGATTTCCTGTACTTGTTGAGATTTATTTGCATAGCTATCTTTCAAAGTTTCGAGATTTATTTGCAGGTCTGTCCTGTCTTTTGCTTAAGGAATTAGGGTGGCAAGTTGATCGTTGACAACATCCATACTACCTAAAATCTGGTCATACTGCGACCCAAGTCCTCAATTTCTTCTATAAAGTCCTCATTTTGTATTGTTGCCTCAACAAGCTTATGTTTCAGCAAAATGTTTTCTCTTTTTATTAACACCAATCTTTCAGCAAAGGCCCGCACTCTTTCTGTTTCAGAATACTCTCTTCATTTGTAACTTTAGATGTTACAGCGAAGACTTGTTCAAGAAAAAGTTCTTTCTTTTTATTATTCATCTTGGAAGCTGTATCATACACTTCTTTTGTTTTTTTGTAGATGGTAGTTTCTGATGCAATTTTTCCTTCTACAGATACAAACTGTTCCCGAAGAGTGCTGGCAACACAGCGAACAGAATCCTGCCTGGCCTGCCTTAACTTATTCAATATCGAATAGACATCCCTATTCTTAATGGTACTACTACTTGAGAAACTACTGGAAGCATCATCCATGCTTGATGCCATGGCAACTACAACAACTACAGCAACTACACTACACTACGACAGCAGCTGGTTTTGTTGTTTCCTGTAGATGTATTATATTTAATAAAGGAAATGTCAAAGTTGTAATTGTTATCTCAGAAACAACTATTTGATATGCTTTACGATATGTACCATATGATGTACTCATGTAGATTATTGTTCAATAATAAACAGAAATAATGACAACACTCTATTATTCTTCATCGTCAAAAACTGCTTAAATATATATAATTTGCATATGTTTTGCATACTTTAAAACTTCATCATTTTTATCGTATGCATACTATTGACGAAAAGAACAGACCCAGTGACAAGATGTGGTCATTGATACAAATATGTTATAAACAGAATTTGGGATATTTAATAACCTCTTTGGGATATTTAATAACCTCTTCTTTTATTATGACATAACTTCATGAATTCAAAACTTGACCGACCAGGTTGATTTAAAGTAGACGTTTTGAACTCGTCGTTTTTCTCATCTCCATCAGTACGCAGCATCATTAATCATCTCATCCAGATCGTCATTTACCTGTAAGATATTATGCATTTTACCCACAAAATTACCAATATTAGATGAACATTTAAAGTGAGCATGTCCATATTGATAATCTACTTCAGTAACTTTCCTGGTTGCTCATGACAAATTGTAGTTCTTTTTCAATGGTGGTGATAATCCCTCATATTTCTGGCTGCAGCAGTCATTTGATGTCCCACAATCAAAATACAAATAATTTAATACACTTTGTTGCGCCATTAACGACATTGAATGTTGCATGAGTGTGTCAATGTAACACACTATTATTTACACACTTGCTAAAGGAACCTCTATAAGATTTACAGTGTCAACAGCCGCAGAGATATTTGTGTGATCGTTATGCCATACTGTCATCAGCTTGTTTGATCAATACCTCTCGCTTACATTTTCGTAGAGAATATTTAAAGATTGATTTGGTCCGATACATTACTCTGCAATCGGATGAGGACAAGGCATTAATGCAGATTTCCAGGCCCTTGCGGCAATTCACTTTATCAACCTCGGTATCGTCTTCGGCTTGATGTCCTTGGTTAAACCCATTCATCATTCTGACAAATTCCACCGCCATCTTGGGAGCATCATCGTTTCAGACAGTGTACTGACATGAAGTTGATCTCGGCTATGTGAATGTAAAGTCCCATTTAGAAATTTCTTGCAGCTTTATGTTGCACGTGTGGACAGTGCCCTAACTTGGTTTTGGCATACTTGAAAATCACTTCTGCATGATTATAGCTCTTCCACTGACCACATGTATTGTTCTACAGCATGTGCTTTTAAGAACTGATCCAATACAATCGCATACACTTTCGCCACAGTGTATAGGAATTCCCATGGGCACTAACTGTGCTCCCTTATTTGCCGACTTATTTCTGTTCTCATACGAGGCAGAATTTACCCAGAACCTTATCAAGCAGAAAAAGGTCTCTGTAGCTCGTACTTTCAACCTTACATTTAGATACATAGACGATGTTATTTCATTGAATAACTC
>LD377871.1:4103-14812 GCA_001465055.1 Ptychodera flava | reverse complement strand
AAAACAATATCAAAAGTCATTTCACATTTTCATGTCAGCTAATGTATAATTTGCATGTCTAATGAGCGTTCACAGCTTGGCATATATGGCTTGAAGGACTTGGCCAATGGTAATTACACTTGCTATATGAAGTGGTGATACAATGACTGCAGTAAAAGAACTTTGATATTTTCAGTTCAGCTAATTACATATTTGTATACTTCATGACCTAATCGGCGGTGATTATTGTTCATTACGATGATCATAATATTTTCAATGAAGTTGCAAACATGTGGCAAAGGTTAAAATTTACACATAACTGCAATATATAATGCAACACGTGAGCATTTTCAGTTCATATCTGGTTACAATGGGATCTCGGTGTATAGAATTCTTGCAGTGGATATCTAGGATACAGAATACAGTGCACTATTTAATTCATGTTTCTCCATTTAAATCTAATTTACACTTAATTTGTTATCATAAAACACGTAAAAGATAACAATCTAACAGTTTTGGTAACATAACAATCCGTGGCACGTTGTTGCCAGTTCATTTGTCAATTTGGACACTCAATCAGAAAATAGAACTTCTGCAAATTATTACTTTTCAAAACTTTTCGCCCAGCACATGAAAAACATTTTGGCACTTTTTGAAATAGAAATAATGTTTTGCCACAAATAACTTAATAAGAAATAGCTGAAAGCCCTTGTGATGACGGTATTTTGCGGCCAGCTATATTTTGCCCTAATAAATCCCAAATTACTGTCGTCTGTTATCAAAGTCAATTAAAATCAGAATAGTTTGACGACACCACATAGCGCCTTGAAAAAGGAACTAGAAATTAGAAATTACGTCCTAATTTTCTGATTCCCATTTATGGATGTGGGCATTATCTGTTTTATGTAAAGGTACCGGTACTTGGTTGGGGCCCTGACATGATGAGTGCAACGGAGCAGTCTAGTGCAATCTGAGAGGTGTTTTCAATTCGTTTTTTACTCAAGTACAACTGTTAGAACACGCCAAAGGGCAGAGCACGAGGGGTGCCCCCCCCCCTGGCATCGAAAATTTTGAGAAATTGATGTGTCCAATGGTACAATCTGAGAGGTGTTTCAATTTGTTTTGCACCAAAAATTAAGTAACCCCCTCTTCTTTCTCTCCACACTTTCAGTAAACCCCTTGTAACTTCGAATTTTTTGAGTGACCCCAGGGCCGTAATTAATGACGGCTCCGTCAGGAGGTATTGCAACTTTCGAAGTGGTTGTGGTTGCCGTACTTTGCGCGTCAATCTCATTTCCAGGCAAGGGGCCATTACCAGTGTAAAATCTTCTCGGTGGTGTAGAAGGGGAGGCTGAAATCCTTCTAACCTCATAGATAGCGTACATTGACGATCCAAGATCATGGAAATCGCCATGTCATTCTGCTAGAAAACTTGACGGCCATCGGGATTGTCGCTGACAAGAAAAAGTGTGTTCCAGGTATATCATGGCAATTTATAATATATGTTCGGTCATCGGCATGACACTGACACATTAAAATTAAAACTTTCTGCGTCAATTTTGACACAAATGATGCTCATTTTAGCAGAACGTGAGGCAAGAGGTAGAACAGACTGAAGTATGGCGGGCAAATGCTGCGGTGTCATGTGGGAAAGTTATGCCCACTGGCAAATCATTAAAAAAAAATTTGGACACACAAATACCACATTTGATTGTTTCGGTATCTTTCTGTAACAAAATTGTGACCATATCATGTAGCTACTACTGGATGAATACGTATTTTGACACATGATTAAAATCCAGGACAACAAAGTAATAACTTTTAAATATCGATTATAAGATGCAAAAAAAGCATTTAATTTTGTGATGTGTCAATCATAGTGAGAATCATTTTAATTTAATCTAATTGGCTGTTTCAACTGTCCATGGAGACGTCTTGGAAAAGCTGATAAGGCCAAAAATCAATTAGAAAATAGGATTTTGGAGGTTGTATTTCACTTTAACACGATTGGGACTAATTTTGGATAATTGGATGGTGAAGTAACGTCTGTTTAATCTGCAAATGTAATCTCATCTGCTTTTCTTTTTACATTACGCACTTGTTTTTATGAGTTATTAGTAATGTTGCAACATTCAGCTATACGGCACCAAATACTTTTGAGAAATTTGAAAAATATGAAAATCTAATTATCCCAAATTAGTTCCAATCGTGTTCTTTCAAATGACCGCTAACGAATTCAGTGAAAACCAGAAAATAGGATTTTGGTATCACATTCGCCAAGATAGAAATTTGGTACGTTTGATGAAGTTTGTTCAGGATAAATTGTGATTGACCGCTCAAGGTACCATCGTAACAAGGCTTTTTAACTATTTCTCACACTTGAGGTATCTAATATATCCAGAAAAGGTCCAAAATGAACTTCACTTCTCGCCTAAAATATTTGAAATTTGATAATTACCGTTCATTCTATTTTCTAATCGAATACCTGAATTAAATAATGCGCTGGCTGCAAAGTGCTATGGATTCATAACACAGTTGGCGTACTGATGCACATAATCACATGAAATAACTTAACGTAATGTTACTATTGCAACATAACATGCGTTGTCTTAAAGTTCCACAATTTTAACACAATATTCCCCAAAAGACATTTTAAACTTAAGCATAGCGCAACTTTAACTTTTTTTACACTTTTTGAAGTCTCTTCGGCCGCCGCCCATGCCAAGTAACGCCGCCAGGAATTGACTGGCCAGAGACCCTTTCGACCGTTGAAAATGACGGGTAACCATATCAGCTCATTTCATATGCATTTTTGCATGAATTTGCCACGTCGTGGTTGAGTTTTGATGCAAATAGGCAAACAACAGGCTGTCTCTCCCCCCTCATGTGAGTAGCTACTTACTTTGATGACTAAAGAAGACAAGTATCAGTGACAAGCGTCCAGTGAAACAATAGATGGCCAAATAGCGCTGGCTTCCCCTCTACTGTCTATGGTTGACTGATCTTTAAACCTTATCTGTTTCTGATTCGCCCGTGCACACAAGTGCCGACACGCACAAAATACACAATTTTCCAACGATTATGCCACAGAAAAATGCTAAGTACACATTAAATGCGTCTGCAATATGGATGCGCTTGGTCGACTGATCGTCAGTACCAAATCAAGCCAAAACTGACGCCAAATTTCTCTCCTTACTAGTTCTGTCCATATAACATGGGGCTAGAAACGGACTGCTTAATGATATAAAAACACATTAATTGCACAGCAAACAAGATAAGAGCGACACATGCACCTCTTAACCCAAGCAAGTCATTCTTTTAAATTCGCCAAATGTAAAATTTTTAACTTTATTCCCTACTTCACTCTTTTGTAAAAAAAATGGACCACAGTCCTTCTAGGACTCGACTGTGAGTGGACCTAAGGGATTTGTACAAATCCCCCACCCGTTGCAGATTTGTGACTATTCATCAAAGTTTGGCTCGACGTTATGAGTGGGAAATCGATGTGATAAGTATATGAACATCTGCGTTTACAGTAGTTATCTTTTTGGAGGAGGTGATTGCCCTGAAAATTGCGGTTTACTCATTTTCAGAAAAAACATCAGAAATGGACCATGCAAACATATTTGCGATCGGAACTGCAGATTCTTTATTTTCAGTGTTTTGAAAGTCCTATAGGATGTAGTTGTATTTTGGTAAGGTTGGTCCCATCATGGCAACTCTATCCGAAAATGACATAACCATTCAGTTGTCCGAGATATAGTCTTCACGGACTTATTTCTTTCGATTTGCTAATTCCTGCTTCAAGGGCACGTGTGACGACGTGATTGTCGGGTGAGCGACGACAAGATCGTGTTGACAATTTGCAACAATGGCGACGTCATGACCCAAATGATGAGAAAACGCAAAATGCCTTTGTTCAAAACTCAATGGCTTGCCTACGAACAGGACATAGTCCGACAACGCTGCACGAAAACAACGATTTCAACGTCAGATTTTATTTTCCGTGATTACACTGCAAATTCTTCTAGCTTGCTGGCAAGCTAAATTCGTGCTGAATTCGCACCGGTTTTTTTGTCGCTGAACGGATTGCTTCATTTTCCTAATTGGCTAGCTTTTTGATTTGTTTTCAGTTTGCCTACAGGCCACTTGATTGAACAGACTGGCAAGTTAACAACCACACAGAGTGTAGGACTTGGTTTGCAGGCAATCCACTACATGTATCTAAAAAAGCTTGAATTTAGACCAAATTCAAAAAAAACCCATTGGTTTACAGGCAAGCCAGGTCCTCCTTGTTAGACTGGTATGAATTTGGTTTGCTTGCGAGCCACCCATAATAAATTTGTGGTCTGTCGATCAACAGCCCGGGAGAGCATCCAGTTTTAGGTAGGGTGGGGCTGGGCGGGGCAGGGTGGGATATGGTGATTGAGGGCTGGCGTGGAGGGATTTGGGCAGTGATGATGCCTTTACTGTCTATTGTCCTATTAGAGTCCATTTAATCCTCTTTCTACCAGGTTCCATAGACAATGCTTGGAAATTAATACCACTTAAGAGAGGATTAAAATGACTTAGTCTTGATGAATTTACCCGGTACACTGAACGCTGACAAACTGCATGATCCTGTAAGAAACAGTAAATAAACCCCAATAGAATGGCATTTTGTCCAGTGAAAGGGAGAGGGCTACGGTGTTAACCTGCAAAAGAGGTCACACAGAGAAATTATATCTTTAGTGTTATTGTGATTATTATTGACAAAATGAAAATTCTTGTCAAAGATGTACAATTAAGGTAAATATGACTTAACAAAAGATACATGCTAATAATAATAATAATAATAATAATTAAAGCTGCAAGCAGCGTTGGCGGGGCCCAAGCGGTTAACATGGTTGAAAAATCTTGCACTAGAGATATTATGTGCAAAATTCGAGCTTGAAAAGTAGGATTTTCAACATTATCTAATAGTTATTGTACGTTTCACTTGAAATTTACTATTTTATGGAAAATCCAATATGGCGGCCAAACCACGTGACCGATCAAAACGCATTTCCCAAACTTGAAACACATCACACTTAAGATGGTATATGCAAAATTTCAGTCAAATCTGTGTTTGTTCGGGAGAAGAAGATTTTCAAAGATTAAATCATGATTTTCCTTAAATCCAATATGGCCGCGAAACCACGTGACTGATCAAAACGCCTTTCGCAAACTTAAAAGAGATCACACTTAGGATGTTACATTACAAATTTCAGTCGAATCGGTGCGTTGGTTCTGGAGAAGAAGATTTTTAAAGATTAAATCACGATTTTCGCAAAATCCAACATGGCGGCCAGACCAATTGACCGATCAAAACGCCTTTCGCAAACTTGAAAGATATCACACTTAAGATGGTACATGTCAAATTTCAGTCGAATCGGTGTATCGGTTCTGGAGAAGAAGATTTTTGAAGATTAAATCACGATTTTCTCAAAATCCAATATGGCGGCCAAACCACGTGACCGATCAAAACGCCTTTCGCAAACTTGAAAGAGATCACACTTAAGATGTTACATGTGAAATTTCAGTGGAATCGGTGTTTTGGTTCTGGAGAAGAAGATTTTTAAAGATTAAATTGATATTTTTCAAAAATCCAATATGGCGGCCAAGGTCACGTGACCGCATGCGATTTTATTGGCAAATTCTTAAGACCTTAGGCCATGCTTGTTATACAAAAAATTTCAAATCGACTAGACCCCTGGGTATTCTGGAAAAGCCATTTTTACGTTTTTGGAAAATCCAATATGGCCGCCAGGTCACGTGACCAATCGAAATTTGTATACCCAGGTGCACGAGATCTCATAGATACCTATTAGCCCTGCAAGTTTCAGAAGTTTGCGGTAAGCGATGTTTGAGTTCTAGGTCGACAAAAAAAGAGCGGAAGAACCAGAAGAAGAATATTGAACTCCAGTAAAAGCAATAGGGGCCCAGCCGGTAGGCTTGGGCCCCTAATGATTTGAATATATATATGTAAGCAAATATTAAGTGTAACTTGGTAAGAAATAAAATACAGCAAAACTTGTGTTATCTCAACTTTGCCTAAATAGAACAGTCAAACTTTAGAGGTTTTCAAGTCCATTGCCTATCAGCACAATGACAAATATTCCTAAATATCATTTCAAAGATTTCCAGTCCAAGTGGAGATAGACAGGTTTTGCTATATATGGAAAATATTTAAAAAACTACAGGACTCTAAAATGAGAAAGTGCTGATGAAGAATTAACAAAAATACTGGTCAACTGTTCCATGAATGGCATATATAACATCTGATTCCAAAACATAGTGTCAATGACACTATCATTCAAATCTAAACTAGGCCATTCCCAGTGACTAGAATACATCAAGGCTGTCAAATAAGTAGTTCTGAAGAATAAATTCTTTGACTCGAAACTGAAAAAATTGCTTCAGTGACACTTGGCTCACATTTGGTTTGATGTGGAAGGCCAGAGTGAGTATATTTAAAGTTAACGCCTGAGAACATGCATACCAATTTTCAAAGCAATCAGATGAGCAATTTAAGAGAAAATGATCTTTTTCACCAAAAATTAGAAAAATTGCCCAAAATTATGAATATAAGAAAATTTCACCAAAATTTGAATACACTGAAATAAGGTTGCCTCTAGGTACATGTATACCAAGTTTCAAAGCAATCAGAATGGTTAATTCAGAGAAAATTAATTTTTGACCATTTACTGGATTTTCCCTTTATAACTTCATTAAATATTTTATACACATCCCTAAGAGCATTTATACCAAATATCAAAGCTATAAGACAAGCAGTTTTAGAAAAACAAAGTTTGTGACAAAATTTGCAAAAATTGCCCTAAAAATACAAAATTGCAGATTTCAGCATAATTTCAGTATATCATATTGAGCTAAACACTAGGAACCTCAACACCAAATATCAAAGCTATCAGACAAGTAACTTATGAAAACCAATCTTTCTGATAAAAATTGCACCCAAAACACAAAATTACACATTTTATGATTTCGATACACATTACATTAAGATAACCATTGGTGCCTGTATAATTAATATCAAGGCTATCAGATAAGCACTTGTGAGAAAAAAAATGACCCAAAATGGCTAAAATTACCCCTAAAATACAAATTGTAAATTTCATAACACAAATTCAATATATGGTACACATTTTGATCATCCCTATGAACCCTGTATGAAAAGTATCAAAGCTATTACAAAAGTGGTTTTGGTTAAAGAAATTTTTGACCTTGAACAAAAATAGCAAAATTAGCCTCAAAAATACAAATTTGCATATTTCATCACAATTTGAACAAATATATATTTCAAATATCAAAGTAATCACACTGGCTGTTTAGAACAGGAAGCTTGGAAAGTGAAAACTTCACAAACACCAGACAACAGACAATGCCATACATCCACCTAAAATATAAGTTTTGCATCACTAACAGCGAAGCCAACAACCTGAGGTCACCCCATTGAATCTAAATGCCAAGTTTCAAACTAATCACACAAGCTGATTAATAGAAAAAGGCTTTTTGGACCAGAAACTGGAAAACTGCCCTCAAAAAAAACAAGTATACAAAATTCGATTAACGATAATTAAAAAGAAAAAATGTGTAAATAAATTCTAAAGCAACTACATAACTTCCTGCATTCCTAGAAAGCTACAAAACAAAGCTGAAACTAATCTAACAAATTGCATAAAAAAAAAATACTTGAAACAAATAGTGAGAAAATTTAACAAACAATGTAGATGTAAATGTACATGTACATTTGTGAATTTCATCACCATTGCAGACTCAATACAATAATTTCATTGTTGCTATAAATCAAATGTCATCACGTCTACTGAAGCAGTTTACAAGAAAAAGTACTTTAAGAAATTATGCAAAAAATAACTAAAATTTACAAAAAAGTTAGTTTAAAAATGTCTTAGTTTGGTGGAAAAAGTCAGTCCTACTACAACCATTGCAGTTACGAGTGGAGTTTGGGAATATGCCTGGACCATAGCAGATGTGGGGAGCAAAGAATGAGGAAGTTCAACCGGTCTTCAGGAATACCTGTGTTTCAGCGATAAACATGTCGCCTTCTTCAGGCTAAAACAATGATAAAAGAAATCTTTTATCAGTGTTTACCCTGAAGAAGGCAACTTGTGTGTCACCATAATGTTGGTGTTCTTTAAACAAGCAACCTATCTGCCAATACAGCTGTACTATGTTAAGTAGAGACTAACAATTCGTGAGAAATGTGTTGATGAAGCCGGAAATCTTTGATAACTCATTTCAGGATGGCATGACCAAATATTTCAAAAACTGGCAGCAAAAATACACAATTAAAGATGTCGTCATAATTTCGACATATCACATAAAGATTGTGCCTACAAACATGTCTACCAAATATCAAATTTATCAAACAATTAGTTTTTGAGAAACAATCTTTTTTAACAACAAGGGGTAAGTATTGTCAGAAGAATACAAAATTGCAGATTTCATCATGTTGCTATAAATACATGATAATAAGGATAATACCTGGGAACCTATACACCAAATTTCAAAGCTATCAGACAAGCAATTATAGTAAAAGAAATATTTGACCAAAATTGATGAAAAAAGCCTTAAAATACGAATTTGCATATTTCTTAACAATTAGAAGAAATATGATAAGGTTATCCAGGAGGACCTGTACTAAAAAAAATGAAAGAAATTGGAGAATTTAAGTTCTTTTGAAGGCACCACTTGGAATGTTAAAAGTTGACAAACACCTGGACAATGCCAAACATATTTGATAAGGTCTGTATGCTGACAGCAGAGCTAATGACTCTACCACCTGAACAGCCTCATTCTTTACTCTACACATCTAACAATGTTTCTGTAACTGTTACGCTACTTCATGCGAGTATTGAAAGACAGCAACACAGCAAAATTGACAACCTTTCAACAGGTAATATCTAAATAAATGTCAGACAAACACAAATGATAAAATGAGCTATTAAAAATTTATATGAGAAATTATCCTCATCATATCAATATGACAAGTATGATTATCCTCAGTGATTTGTATATAAAATAAAAACATTTCTGAATAGTGTTTATAATTTCTAGTGGTTACATTTACATGCTTGTAATACCTGTTGATGACATTACATAAGTCTAGCATATTGCATCTCATTCATTTAAAATTTCAGGTGCATTTGACTCAAAATTGCATCGAAATGTAAAACAATATAAGGCAATAGAGAGTCAATGGTTCATTGACTATACAACTTTGTACTACAGCACAATATTCTACCCTACTCAATGTACAAAGCAAACATGAATAGATTTATTGCAATGCCAACCTTTCCAACTTTAAAAACATACGGCCAAAGTCCCTGAAGCTACTATAGACATGGAAACAAAATTAAGTATTTCCTGACTGTATGAAATTATCTCACTAAGGTCATCCTAGGGACCTGTAAACCAAATATTAAAGCTGTCTGACCAGGTGATTTTGAAAAAACAAGTGACCCAACAGTCGACAGAGGTCTGCTGTGTTATGTAGAGAATAACTTTTTGTGACACATGTATTGATGAAGAAGGTGGATATCTTTGATAGCTCATTTCAGGATGGCCTGACCAAAAATGGCAAAATTAGCTGCAAAAATACAAAATTGAAGATTACATCATAATTTCAATATATTACATTAAGATAAAGCATAGGAACCTGTATACCAAATATCAAAGCTATCAGATGAGTACCTTTTGAGAAACAAATATTTTGACCAAAAATGGCAAAAATTGACCCAAAGATTTTATCAAATTTCAATATGTCACACTAAGACAACCCGTAGGTACCTTGTATACCTGTATCAAAGGCATCAGACAAGTTGTTTTTGAGAAACACATTTTTTGACCAAAAATGGCAAAAATTGCTCCAAAAATATAAAATTGCAGATTTCATCGTAAATTCAGTATATCATATTTAGTTCATCTGTAGAAACCTGTATACCAAATATCAAAGTTGTCAGATGAGCGGTTTTGATGAAATAAAGTTTTGACCAAAAATGACAAAAAATTCCTTAAAAATACAGATTTGCATATTTCATCACAATTTGAAAAAATCTAAGTTGGGTTATCCCTAGGGACCTGTATACCTAATAACAAAGCTGTCTGAGTAGCAATATGAAGAAGAAGATTTTTTACCCAAAATGCCTTTTTTGGCACTAATTTGCATATTTTCAACAATATCAAAAAAATAAAAAATTAGTTTCTCATAATCATATTTTCCATCTACACAACATATATCAAATCAGTAAGTACTGCGGTTCTCAAGATATTTGAGTGGACGGATGCCTCACAAACGGACATGCATGCATACATACATACATACATACATACATACATACATACAGACTGAGCCGAACGGATACCCACCCCAATAGCTTCTATAGACTATAGTCTATAGTAGCTAAAAACAGAGACCTTGGGGTAGTGTCTATTCATTGATGTGTACATTGTTTACGAGAATAGCAATTTACGTGTCATTGTCATTGCTTTGCTGTCTATAATAATATGCCCGTTTTTAGCTCACATTTGGTTACACCAATGTGAGTTTATCGTATAGGGTGTAGTCGATGGCGTCTGTATGTATGTGTGTATGTATGTATGTATGTATGTATGTACAGTATGTCCGTCAACATCAAAAACACACAAACCGCTGCACGTTTCAGCTTGGT
>LD377818.1:30197-43079 GCA_001465055.1 Ptychodera flava | reverse complement strand
AATCACTCTCATATACGCTGTAAGCATTTCACCAATGGTTTTACAAGTCGGACACAAAATGTTCAAAATTCAAGAACTCTTCCTTCGGAACAATCTCTAACTGCTGCAGAAATTCAAACAGCAAAATCCTTTTCTTCCAGTAAGGGGGGAGGGGGGTTGATCTTAGTTCGATAAGTGATTTCAACTATGGCGCTTATGATGTTGACTACAATTTTTCCTTTCTTAACAGTTTTCCTTCGTTTTAGTTACTGATTATTCTATGGAGCTAAAAGCAATGAAACGCAGCTCCACGGTAACACTGATTTACTTGATAATGCCGCATGGCCATGGATTAGTACCAAAAAAGCTCCATAAAATTATTACATTTTACATTGTGGTTGACACCCACACTGCACTTTTTTCATTTACGTGAGGAAAGGGGAGCAGAGCGGAGGGGAGGGGTTTTCTACCTACTGCGACTATGTGATGGTCCCTTAGCCATCAATGAGTTTTCCCTTTTATGTGATGAAGTTGCTGCGACGCTTTTTTATCTGTATCACCAAACACAAGTCACCGACCTTCTGCGCAAAGATTTTGACCAGCATGTCAGATGAAAAATATAAATAACGTAAATTCTGCCAGCTTCTGTTATCATCCCCTATTTTCACTTGGTAAACTTGTTGAGCAAATTCTCAGGACAATTACGTGTTTGCTCGCTGATTTGAGTCAACAGACACACACAGCTGAGCTGGACATTTTTGCACTTATGTCTGAAATCCAGGGTAACACTGATCACAAGCAAATGAAGGACACAATATGGGACTTATTAATAAACTCCTTGATGGTGATTTTTTCAAATGAAAATTTTTAAGTTTATTTCAAAATGCAATTACTTTCAGTGGTGAAATATCTTCTTTCAGTTGTTTCTTGGTAAAGAGTTTCAATAATATATTAATTAATTTTCATTAATGATACATATTTTATACTAGGATGTACATATCTTACTGCTCTAAGTCGTTTACATATAAACCAACAACCATTGGAGGAAAGATTAACCATGAAACAGGCAAACTTCTTATACTTCGATGAAAAGTATTCATTGTTGACCTTTTTAACTCCACAATGACTTCAAAAAATCACCATTTGAATATTTATATCTTAATGTCATTCAACCAATGACTCCGCATACATTCTATGTATATACCACGCATACTTTGTGCTTCTGATATAGCCAACATGTAAACCTGCCTCAGTAACCAAAATGATAAAAATAAAACTCCTGGTGAAGCAAAAATAGCCTAGCCAATGTGAGATATGTATCAAATTTGCTGCTTAAAAATAAAATGAGGTATGAATATCACGCTGATTGCTACCGGCAACATGACCGAATAACATTGTGAACTGAAACTGCGACCAGATTAGGAGCAAAACAACGTTTCTACAACTCCACAAAAAAAACGTAGGGTGATCATACCCTGCAGCTCAAAGTGAAACAGAAACTAAATTCAAATTCTGGGTCTCTCTTCGCAACAATAGAGCATTATTTGGTGTCTGGGTGCGACTTTGCAAAAGTTCAAAGGTCAGAGAGACCATTCTAAACCAATTATAATGCTGATACGATGTAGGCAGAAATAGGAAGTACAATATTAAATGGTACGCACATTGTGTCAGAGAAAAAATTCTTATTTTTGTGATCAAGACTGGTTCAGTAGAGAGGGGTTTTCACAGTACCCTGAAGGACTGTGTTTCAGATGCTATCATCATTGTTACTCAACCTCAACTGGTCATACATTTTGGCCTTTAAGGTAGAACGCGCCTCTGGGACACAAACTTGGACTCTAAAACTTAACAATTCTTTTGTGATATACCACTTGTGGGGGTTCATTTTAAAGCTCGTTGTGTAAGAAAACTTTTCACCAGCTTAGTTTTTCGAAAATTCAAAAATTGTATTTTTCTCCATAGAGTTAACACACGGATGGTGGTCATTTTGAATTTTAAATATCGGTAAATCTCGAGTTATTTGTTTCCCTAGTACCAAAATTTGCATGGTGACCCCCAGATTTTTAATCTTGATTTTGAAAGAGAATGGTTGAAAGATTCCTCAAGCCTTCAAGGAAAGTTTGAGCAAAAGTTTGTCTTTCACTTTTGAGGCGCAAACTACCTTAAAGGTTGTTGAGAGAATGGAAAGAAAGATTTTGATTTCACCCCTTGGATCAACTTACAAGGAAGTGAAATCATAAAGCACTCCACTAAATACCTTCCCAGTACATACAGTTGTGTTCCTTTAACCCTTTGAATGCTGTAATTTTTCACTCCAAAATTTTAGTGCAACATTTTGCCAATTTTTATAAATCTTTTTGTAATTACTATGAAAATTTTGGACCGAATAGCCATGACTTTTCATTAGCTACAATTTTTGATCAAAATGTTGGGAGAATTTTGAAAAAAGTTGTCTTGACCTGTAAAAAATTGTCCTTGCTATATTTTTAAAGGCTACAAAAATTTACTTTGACACCTAAAGGATTTAATTAGTTTGCAAGGATAGACAATACAATTGACACAAAAACCAGCAACAACACATTGCCATTCTTCAATTTTATGTGCAAATAACTGAAACAAGAACGAAACAACCAGATTGGTAAAGATCCCTGTACTTTGACACCTTTCACCGAGTGCAATACAGAACTCACGCCACTTAGTTCTGCTAAAACATACAATTCTCAGAATAAAAAGCACTTCCAGTGTAGCAGACAATGGTGTGCGTTATCAATAGTATTTTAAAATTCACTTTGTTTTACGGCAGTTTGTTGCTCTAACTCAACAAAGGGTGTTAAAATACCATGTACTGACTACTCAGCTTGTCAACACACACTGTGTATGTATGTACCTGCGACGTGTTTTGATTGTTAATAAAATTCAAGTCTGGATAGGTTAACTTTGAATATTCACTTTACTCACGCAAAATCATTCCTATACCGAATCATGACCTGCATTTACTGTATGTACATGAGTGAAACGGGCAGTCTTCGATCCCTGGTTCTCACATCAGTGGTAGTTGACATTGACCGTTTATGTCATTTTAGTCCTTTGTTATCTTTTGAAATTTGTGAACAGTTAGTCAATTTTCTCAGAGATAAAGCTGATAAGAAACCCTGCCCCTTTAAATCTCACCTCTGATTAAAAACAAATATGAGAAATTTTTTTGCCTGTACGCGGCTGACTGTAAAATCTAAAAGTGTACTTGCACCAGGGCAGTTTGAAATAGTAATAACACTGCATGTGTGACATGTATTTTTGGTATCGTCAAGCAAAATACTGGTTATTTCGACAAGGGACGAGGTGTACACCTAGGAACTCTATTTGACATGCTGAATAACATACAAGTGGTGAAGTTCCTAGGCTTTTAACCACTTGGCCTTCTTAAGTTACAAAACCTGGTAGGTTATTCTGTGGTTTGGGGGCTTTCAGAACAGCGCAGTGCAGTGATTGGTCAGCAAGAGTATGGACTAATTTCACCTCCCTTTTTCTGCATGTTTTATCATGTTTGAAAGAGCCAGTAGCTGTAACGTCTACTGACTTATTATTTTGTTTTGTAGATCAAATGGTAGGTCAAGTTCTTGTTCTATTCCCAAAGCCATGTTGAAACACCAGCAGTTTAGCTTGTCAACGCTGCATTTATACTTAGAATGCAACTGTTATTGTTTACATTTGAATTCTAGTCTGGACCAGAATTCACTTGTCAACAATAACAATGCAGTTTTCACATGTACAGGCTGTGTTGACAAGCTGAATACTGTGTATCTCAGCATGGTTTTGGGAGCAGAACAAGATAATGACACTGTATTTAACATACAAAACAAACATTGCAAAATAATTGTCAAAAGTTTACAGCAACTGGTATTTTAAATTTAGGTCACTCTTAATGTTTGGCTATAAACCTATGCACAGACCTTCACTCCAGCTGTTCAGAATTGTGCAATAAAAAGTACTACTGCTAAATTCAGTTCAAGGAAAACCAAGCAATGTTGTGGATAGATTATTCAATCAAGTCGGCCCATAAAACAAAGCACGACCTTGCACTTTCAGGGCTGTTTACTGGTCATGCTCTTCACTGGGAGCCGTATTTTTGTCAGTAAACAACCACTGACCTAACATTGAATTCTAATTTTTTCCCTCCTATTTTCAATAACTATGCCATTATCATATGATCGGAACATTTGCCAGATATTTCGTTTCAGGACTTCCGCCGACCTTCAAGGGACAGCTCAGCGGTGAGTGCAGTCAAGGACAGTCTTGGCAATGAGTGAGGAGACAGAAGCTTTGAGTAAACAGGCACCATGTTTTCATACACGAAATAAAACTCTTCTTTCCCTCTGACACCTCAAGACACAGTGGGCACTGTTCATTTTAAAAGTTGTTTTTCAAGTCATCGGTCACCCATTGGTACTTGGGATAATTTTCTTTTCCAATGACAACAAATGCCATCACGGGTAATTTACAAGTGTTTTCCTGTCATGGTAAACACGCACACACACTCGCTCTCATTGTTCAGTGAAAGAGGAATGACTTGGGCGCTGGCAAGTGGATTCAGCAAGGAATACGGAAAAAGTCAAAGATGGCAATAAATTTACTGCAGCAGCTGTACGGCAATTATTTTCTACAAGACCACAGATCATCATTTTGTATTTTAGCAGACACAGAGACAAAGTTTGATCTGTTGGACTTTCTTTTCATCAAGCTAAGGGGCATGTATAATAGTTTCAATGATGCGTTTGGGTCAAAACACTAATAAATAGGGGTTGAATCAGGATATGCATTGGTAAATATATGCCCTGGAAACATTTTTATTGGACAGAGCGTGTGTGAAATCTACATTTGAGAGAAGTCGGTTTTTGTTAAAATACCACTTTGGAAAGCATTACCCATGGACATTATATGATGTTATGGTGTTTCATGTTTTTATGGTGCAGAACAAAGCTATGTCGAGTGGGCAGTTTCTGAGTGTCACTCTGGCCAGAAGGATCTCTTCCTGTCCCATTGACTTTGCTAATCTCAGAAAATAACCGCACAAGTGCTGGCCCTGTTATAGGGACTTGGCCACCTGTCTCAGGGCTATCAATGTCAAAACAATGCACAGAAACCCAGTATGTCAATCACATCCAACCTGACAACTGTACCCATCCACTACCAAAACTTTGGTGCATCCCCCCCTCCCCCTGTAGTCTCAAGTGGCTACATCAGGCCCTCTAAGAATGAGGGGTGGTAGAACAAACACCGATGATAGGGAGTGTGATAGGTCACATGATGAAAACCTGTTGAACAATATATTCTTTGACAATACTTTGTGCTTGGTTAACATTGGTTTACCTAAACTATGCCGGTAGTTTGAGAAACTTTTCATTTATTGCATGAAACGTACCCTCCACAACTACTGGAAATGTTATTCACCATTTCTGCAAAACCTTGCCAAAGTATAGCGGTAACTGATCCACAATCCGATTCAACATCACATCATTGTCTATTCATTATCACACATATTTACTCTAAAAGCTGGGCTAAGACAACAGCCTGTGTAAACTTACACTGCTGTTTATGTCTTCCAGCGCTATAGTTTTTCACTTTACTGATTTATTTCTTTTTCTTCAAGGAAGTACACACTCACTCCTCAATGAATTCTTTGGAACACAGTATTTCACAGGTACTAACACACTACCTGGCCTGTTATTTCCCTCCAAGTCCAAGCCTGAATTCCACGCATTTTTGTTGTTCTCAACAAATCTGAATACAAGCCTGAGGCTGATTCGGAGGGCCCAGTTGCTCGATTATTGTATAATTCAATGACACAAGGGTCGTTGACCTGTTTCACAGTTCAGCCAGCACAATGCCATACCTTTTGTTATGCAAAACAGCACGGTATTATCTTCAGATCAAAAATAAAATCCTACATGGGGCTGATTAACTTGACCAAGGAGACAATGATAATAAAAGCCGACAAGAGCTTCTCGATATTCCAGTTCTATGCAATTTTGAAGTGGAACTATCAACTGATTTCAAATTCAAGGAAAATGTATTTCTGTAAAAATAATCTATTTGTTGCTCTATCATCTGTGTCAGCTCTTTGGGGATGTAATTTGAATATCACAATTAAAATAGACTACAAAACGTATTGTTTTACCAAAAATGAATAGTTCCTTATGGTGTTACATTGTAACATGCACTAAATCTAAAATAATTTACCTCACCCCATATTTGAGTGGAGGTCCCTGGATTTTACTCATGGGGAGGGAAAGACAAGAGAACAGTATTGAAAGAACTGTTGATAAATGGGAAGTGTGAGGTATTTGATCAGATATAGAGAGAATCCTACACGTTAACTTGAGAAAATGTTCATGAATACGACTTCAGAATTCACTTACAAGCTATCCAGAACTTCAAACTCAACTCTCCCTCATTTAAGTCTTACTCTTATCCAGCACTTTCCTGGACATACAATAAAATTTCTTGTCACACTCTTATCCAGTGCTTTCCTGGACACACAACAAAATTCCTTGTCATACTCATAATTTATGTAAAATGTATGTGTGTGTGTGTGTGTGTGTGTGTGTGTGTGTGTGTGTGTGTGTGTGTGTGTGTAATATCCAGAGCTTTTGTTGACAATCAAATCTTTGGGCTAAAATTTATTTGTCAAGCTTAAGGTAGAATGTGCCTCTGGAACAGATATTCAGACTCTCAAACTTTTGTAATTTTTTTCTGATCTACCACTTGTGGGGGCTCATTTTAAAGCTCTTGGTGTAAAAAAAATTTCACCGTGTTTATTTTTCAAAAATATAAAAGTTTTATTTTTCTCAACAGAGTTAGTACAGAAATGGCAGCCATTTTGAATTTCAAAAAGCGGTAAATCTTGGGTAATTTTTTTCTCTAGTACCAAAATTTGCACAGTGACCCCTGATTTTTATTCTTGACTTTGAAAAGAGTATGGTTGAAAGATGCCTTGAGGAAAGTTCGAATAAAAGTTTTAGTCTTTCACTTTTGAAGTGTACACCACCTTGATATCCATTGAATTTCCAAGGAAACTAAGTACTTTGGATTTCAACATGGGAAGGAAAGGCAAAGAAAATTGACTTGTTTTACAGAACAATATATCGTACGGTACTATCAAACAAACTATTCTTAAAAATTGCTATTGTTCCTTAACTGAACCTTGAAATGTTGAAATGAAATTTTTATCAGTTTAGGACCACTATGGAGCACAGATGACCGACCGACAAACCGCTATTTCTGACATCTCAGGGCGTAAAGTTTGATGACGCCACCCCATCATTGTTAAGCCTTGATTTGAAATCAATACAAACGCTGGCATTTTTATTGAGTTGGTGTTATTTCAACTAATCCCTGTACTTGCAGGCACACTGTCAATGGAATTACAGCCCTCGATATCACTGCACACTGCAGCGTACACCCACGCAAACGCACGTACACACATATGGTGGACTGCTTATTGGTGTTAATTTACGACGGGATTCAGAGGTGAGACAAAGGAGAGAGAGTGAAACTGAGAGCATTTGCCACTCTTTTAGTGTACTATAAAAAATTCTGGAATATGTCTCGACTTAAATGGCTGATACCTCACCTGGGCAAGCCAGGTCCATAGGAAACCACCAAAAACCTGCCAAGACTGCAGATTACAAAGACATATGACAGCAGGACAACTGGAAGCCTGAAAATTGCCATTAAAAAAAAGACAATTTTTAAAAGGTGGTAACACTGATATTACAGGTGCACCTCTGACTATGAGCCTCATCATAGGAAAATGCGGCGGTCGATAATTTCATTCAATTCACAGTACCGGCATACAAGCTTAGTTTGACCTCTCCCAAGGTCGTATCAAGGCTAGGTAACTGCACTTTTCCCTGCCTACAACATGAATTAGTCGCTGTGAATGAGTATAACCTGTACCGCTCCTATTCATCACAGGGTTATTTTTGATTCTCTTTATTCCGCTATGTCACGTTTCACATTTACTTGTACATGTACACAGTGTCTATGTCAATAGTCTAGTTAAAGGTTCCATTTCTGACATACTCAACAGTCCCGCCGGCATTCAGTTAGCCATGGATGTAGAAAATAATCCGCAGCCGGCAAAAACAACTGGCAGTTAGCTAAAATTTGCCGGCTGTGAAAATTTAGTTTCGGTAAAAATTCAAGATATTTTGCACAAACTTTGTGCGCTCACACATCACTTGTAACCGCCTATACTTTTATTTTTGTCACATGTAACCAAAATTTTCTACATCCCTGTTCGCAGCTTCAAATTGTGCAAGACAATGTAAACATCACATACCGAATGACATTTATTTCTGAAACAAGCCATTGTACACAACTGATAGAGAAAGAATGGAACTGAAAAAATTCCATAGCTGCTTCAAACTCTAAAGACTGTCACATGACTGGTTGAAATGAACAGTCACCAGGGTTTCGTTCTCAAAGGAGGTCATGCCGACCTTTTCACACTTCATTGCTCAGTCACACTGATTTCCTTGTTTGATGGAAGCCCCAGCTTGGTAAGGAACTGTACAGGTCAGAGGAGTGCATGTCATGTGGCACAGAGTCCTGGGACATCAAGACTTCAGATACTGATCAGTTCCGCCATAGCAAGTGTTCTGCGAGGCTGACAGTGAGTGCAGTGTGTTGAATATGATTATAGGATGTTCAGTACAGTACACAGATGATGACATGATCAATATACCATGACAGCGAGCGAGAGAGAGAGAGAGAGAGAGAGAGAGAGAGAGAGAGAGAGAGAGAGGGAGAGAGAGACCGTCCTTGATCACTGCCAATAGTGACTTCACCTTTACACAATTTACAACTACCAAACTTTGCTGAAAAATGAAATTTTCTTTTCTGCTAACAGGTAAAACAGTGCACACATGGTGTACTGAACCAAATCAAAAGTAAACTGTAAGTTCAAATCAGTTACATTTCAATCTATATCCCACATGGCATACAATCTCAGTGCCGACATTTCTTAATTTCTGGAAACTTTTCTCCCCAAACCCTATACCAGGTATGTGCAATCTGTAAACTGTTCCTGCATCAAAGAGACGTTTCCTTAGTCAATGTTGCATACATCAAGCTTAGTGGGCACCCTCACCCCCTTGAATTCTATCCTGTTTCAATATGTCTTTCATTCTATGGTCCACAAATATTCTGAACGTTTTGCGCTCATCTCTGAAACGCCAAAATTGCTCTTACGATGCAACTTGTTGAAAGCGTACGTATAAAATAGGCGTGTCTTTGGCCTAAAAAAAATGACATGATTCACATTTGCTTTAAAATGACTGACTACAAGACTATGTTCATGCTGTGTATTTGCTTGGCACTCTATTCCTACCAGCATAAAAATACCTTGTATATAAATTATAACACTATAAAGTTCACAACCAGACAAGCACCAGAAATATAATCCTCAATTAGCCAATGGGTTTTATACACATATCACCATAGAAAACCAAAATATTGTCAATGAAGGGGCAAAACACTACCATTCTCAAAGCTGAAAATTCAAGGATTTTAAAAAATTTTTTTCAGGAATTTTCAAGGACTTAATGAGGTTCAAAATATCATTTTTCAGATATCACCTTACGAAATATCAATTTTTTTATATCATTTTTAAGATATCATGACTGATCATCTTGGTGATTTTTTTGAAATCTGTGGGTGGATTATCAGTTTTCCATGGCTTTTCCAGGACTGTTCAGGATGCATAAAATTTCAAGGACTTTCAAGCAGCGTAGGGACACTGAATATTGCTTTAAAGACAGCTACCTGCTCTGCTACGTTCTACAAACATTGGATGGCGGTAACTTTCAGTGTGTATCTTCAACCATATTTGCATTTTATGTAAAATATTGTTGCCTGTCCTCCTCTCTAAATGATTTACTACAAAATGCCAAATGTCTCCCGCTGGTAAAACACAGTCTGTATGAACTTGGTGCAATGCCCAATGTTATCATTGGAAGCTGAATGCCAGAGCCTTGACGAGAATATCATTAGTCAACAACCACTTTGATCTTGTGGTAAATAACGACATGTGACATTTTCTATTTCATCATGCATGCATTCTGGAGAGAAGGAACAGAACATATTTTTGGTTCAAAAGGACAAAAATGACGAAATTGACAGGTAATATCACTTTAACCCTCAGAATGCCAAAGTCAATGTTTTTCATCTAAAAAATATAATGCAGATAATTTTTTTCCAGATTAAGACAATTTTTTTTCAGATTTTTCCCGCTATTTCGTTAAAAATTGTAGGCAATGAAAAGTTATGTCCATTTGCTTCAAAATTATTATGATAATTATGAAAAAATTAATAAAAATTGGCAAAATGTTGCACTAGAATTTTTGCGGGAAAAATAATAGCAATAAAAGGGTTAATAGAGATTAGGAAGTTGACTGCACTGGGTACTATTAGTTCAATGTTGATCAAAGCACTCTGACACAGTAGGGTGGTAATAGCAGTTATTATAGAAGTTCACAGGGTCCTAGGGTAATTATATTGTTTATTGGATGTCAATTACTTGTTGACACAGCCTGGCCACCATCACCATCAACAGCAGCATGCACTTGACATAAAACAATATTTGTCTCCAGGAAAATGGGACAGGGTGGCACTGTCAGTCACAGATCATGTTGCCCAATATGGTGATGGAAGGAAGGGAGGGCAGACATTGGTGGTTGAAGTCATCACCTTGTGAGGTAATTGGGAAGAGGGAGGGGGGTCTACAAGTAGTGCGCCCTCTGTGACTCATGATCTCAGACTCTATCTACTTGTGACTTTACAAATTTTTCGAAATAAACCAGCACCAGCTCTGCAACAGTACATGTAATACATGAATTCCCATGTGCCTTATTTTGAAACAGGTAACACAATGAGATGTCCCTGGTATCGATGTGGTCTATCTGGCCATGGATACAGTGGAAGGTACGGAAGTCGTGTGGAATGAAGTACAGTTTTCAGCAAGACGTAATTTCACAGCCTGCCACGAAGTAAGTATTCGCTGTATGAAATATCATAGAGAAGACCGGAGTCAGTAGAAAGTCAGTTTAGCTTACAGGGTACACCAGTTTCAAATCACACAGTACATTCACCATGCGCTTGGAGTGAGGGGGTTGGGGGTCGAAGAGGGCTAGGGAGAGGGGTGAATAAATTATACAGCATCATGTCACTTAACGTAAGTCGGATGGGAGAGTTGTCAGTTGTGAGCGCATCACCTATGTCACTTACTTGTTTGAGTAAGATCTTAGGGTACTAATGTCTTTGGGCAAATCATTTTGTGGATGCTTTAGTATACAGTATACAGCTTGGGAAGTCAGGTTGTACCTAACGTTAGCATGGCTGTCTGTAGCTTTTGCAACAGCTGATAACCTTGTTACCATGCCAACAGACCACTTTACACCATATGTGCAACTCAGTGCTGGCAAACGTAGCCTCTGACAATTGTTGGCAAGACTGAACAAGACTGGACTCGCATTGAACTATTCTACAGGTCAACATGGTGATCCTAGGGAGTCCAGTTGCTCCAAGAAGATTATGAAAGCCCCTTTAGTAAACACCACTGTTTTCATGATGAAAACTGAACCCAGTGTTCTTTAGGTAAACTACATTGCTCTCCATAGCTTTGGAAATCAGAAGGGAGACCAATTTACATAAAAATACATTATTTGCATTTACCTTTGTTGTGAAAATGTATTTTTTGCTCGGATGTTAATATCCAAAAAAAGATTGCAGAGGGGTGACTGATCCCGTCATGGTGAACCTTGCACCTACATGTGGCCTTGGAGGCAAATTTGATGCACCAGGAATTTGAGTGCTCATCCTTTGCCTGACTTAAAAACATTTGTATATTCACCTGGTACTTATATTTGTAAAGAATTAATTCCCCGGAATATTTCATCATATTCCCGATTTACTCAAAGTTCAGAACTGTGGTGCACACCAGTCATTTGGTTGTCTGGGTGTTGGTCAATCAGAGATTTGGTTTGATACTGATTGTTCTAATTAAATGAATACGAACTGATGTTCCATAAATAAATAATGCAGTCAGCTTACACACAAGGTTCTATTTTGAAAGTAAAACCACATTATAATTTGAAAGTAAAACCACATTATAACATTGACTTTCCTATTCATGGTGTACATATTTACGTTACTTTTCGGGAACTGATTCGGATATAGCCAATGAGTTAACAAGGTACAGCTTGAACAGCAAAATAATGCAAAATACATAACACAAAGAGAAGACATCCAACCTTTTGAGAAAAGATACTTTATTTCCAATTTATTTAAAGGTGCCCCCATCCCAACCCCCCCACCCCCGCTGTGGTTCACAAACTGAGGCATACAATGTCCAAACCTCAAACACTACTGTGAAGGTCAAATCCCTTTCATTTTGACAACAATGTACTGCAGCCACAAAATACAGCGATACCATCATGGTCAATTGTCGCAATACGGGAAAGGTGAGTGACCGGCCAGTCATTCGCATCATTTAATATGCAACCATCAACGCCACAGAAGGCCAAATTTATGGAAGAGAAATTATGCAAATGAAATAAACGAGAAAAAAAATATTCTGATATTGAAAAAGTCGAGAAAATGAAATCAATTTATTCATGTGATGCAAGCCCTACCAGTATTTTTATGCATGAAACCAAGAAACTGTGAAATGTTTGCATAACAAAGACGTATAACAAGGAAATAATACAGACTATAAAGTAACACAGTGTTTTAATCTTTTAACATGGGGCCCGGGGGCACCGACGTCCTTTGTACCTCCTTACTGTTTATTAATTGCCATAAATGTGAAATTTGGCAAAAAGTCAAATTGTTTGGACATAAATG
>LD377818.1:4700-29125 GCA_001465055.1 Ptychodera flava | reverse complement strand
GATTTCAAAGTAGCCAGGAGGAAATTCTAATGGTCTTTTAGTGGAAATATAGGTATTAAACGACAGTGAAACAAACAACATTAGTTATCGTGACCTTGCTAAAGTGAAATCTCGGATCATGTATGATCTGATGATCATGCCAAATTACCTTGTCGGATTATGCCGTGATTCGGAAGTGCGCCTACTTCCTTAGTAAATCAGTCAACATAAGCACACACTTTAGCGATCGAAGTCAAAAATGATGTCAAAATCAATGCACAACTGTCGAAATTACTCAAAATAAGCAACAGAAAACTAAAAGTTATCGCTGTGTCGAAAGGACAGTACATCAACATAAAACGACGCTAGTTTGTTATGACATGGAAGCCGGAGGTAGAAGGACCATGGAGGTAGTAAGCAGTGTTCTCCCCAGAAATTTATAAAACAGGATTGGCTCATTTGCATAACAATAAGTATGTAAATATTATGTTAATTCTGCAATACACACATCACTCCATAGCATCAGAAAAAATCCCACAATAAAAGGATAAAGTAAAATCTTTAATGCACTTTAAGCACTTCATATATTACATCAATATTTTCATTCAAAGTCTTCCAGTTCACTCTAGAATAACATTCAAAATCAGACGTTTTATGTGATCCCCTGTTACTACATGTTAGTCTGTAGCCAGATTGCAAAAACCATGGACGTCTTTTTTAAACGACCATGGCAAAACAGTTACACGGACAAGTTCATACGGGACTGAATATTATTGCACTGACAATTCTGAGTCAGCAGAGCATGCCTGCAGAGAAATATGTCGACTTTAAAACTGAATTCATAATAAAGAGAAGCCCGAAAATATTGATACCGGGTATTTTCAAGGACAAGATTTGAAATTGCATCGACTTCTACTTCGACAAACTTACGAAACTTCGACAACAGCGCGGCGTCGGCCGCCATGCATTGTATGGAGCACACTTGAACACACGCAACCTTTGAACCTATACTGTATACTCTATGCCTTACCGTACGTACATAGCTGCTGTATTCAGATGATCAACAAATGATTATTTTCGCTCATGCAGTTCCTTTTTATTTCATTTCATGGTGCCTTGAATATCGTAAAACGGGTCATGGGTTTTGAAACTGGATCAAGTGCAACTGCTTCTCAAAGTCAATCGAACGAATCCATGCAAGTTACGAATGCGTGACACGAGGTGACACACATGGCTCCAACGTCATGTTGACGTACACAGATCTCGAAATGGTGCGAGCGTGCTAACTCGGACACGCAACGATCTGAACACTCTGATGTACCATAAAATTTTACATTTGCTGTTTGTCTCAACCAATCGTACGATTACAGCCACTTCTAATCGAAATCACTTTTCCTGACCTTCGGATCCTTACCAGTGCGAGACATTGGTGGCAACGGCAGTTCAACCAGTTGCCTATACTATAGTATATAGATGCTTTGACGGAGTGCCCGCTGGCAAAGATGCAACACCGAGCCTTTCGTTTAGTATACTCCATGTCCGTTGTATAAAATGGCCGTTGTCTGTACGATTGGCAGCGTAACACATTTCATGCTTTTTTAATTTAAGTTTCATCCGTCTTAGCCGATGTTCATTTGCACTACGGCTGGCCCATTTATTCTCCTCACAGACAAGCGTGACTTTGGGTGCTTTGCACCCGATAACCCTGCCCCATTGTGTGTAAAACACCGAAAGCATCGACATGAAAGGAAAACAGTCTGACCATTTCACACATTTTTGCGATAGAATAAACCTTTTACATGTAATCATCTGGCACGTCGTGTTATCGCCACATTAGAACCGTTTCACACTTGATACGCTCGCTGAAAAAAAGTGACAAAATCGCCGCCGAGAAACAATAGGTCTTCTGCCACATTCAAAGAGTATCAGCGGACATGAAACAGGATCGGCATGAAAGGGTCGGGCGAAAAAATAAAGGATCGGGCGAAAATAATAAAGGATCGGGACCGATCCTGTTAAACGGCCTACTACCTCCATGGAAGGACAGAGCATTCCCTCGCTCTCACCCAGCTATTATAGTACGGGCCGCCGGTGGGATTGCCTCGCTAAAGTAATGGATTCGCCGGTACTGGGGAGTACCGAGTACGGAGGCCATCATTCTTCAGTCTATCGAAGGAGCGTTTCGTGCCAAAAAATACATGACAGCAACAAAAGTACCATCACTGTGAACTTCATATTTACAAAACATCATCAAATACACGCTATACCGTCAAAAACATCATCAAATACACGCTAAACCGTCAAAATTCGCACCTGACCGAGAAACAAGATAGTGTCGGTTTGATTTTTCAACGTCCTTGAAAAACAACGCTAACTTGTTATATGCGCATGCGCATATTAAGGGGAGACCCATTTGATTTCGGGGGGGTATGCAGGAAGTGGGTATGGGAACTTTTTTTTTGTTAGAGAGACAGCATTTTTTTATTTCTATAGTCAGACCTGCATCAATTTTTTTTTTCAAATGGAGTAGCAGTGCAATTTTTCAAATTTAAGCCAGTGTTTCACATATCGCAGGATGTTTTTATTTATTCATTTTACATTCCAACAAATGACAAACAAAATGGAAAGTCTATTATATATACAACTTTAAATTATAGAACACTTTTTTGGCAAATCAACTGTGATCAGTACTATACCTGCTTTTCTTTAAAACAGTCAATTCCTTTTAAGTTCTCAGGGGAGATGTTATCTTTTGTGGTCAGAGAAACAAGGCTCACACATTGTATTTCATTATATTTGTTGTTCCTCAATTTTCATTGTCAACTTGTAATCTTTCTAACATATTTATATTGAGAGAATAATGTATTGGTTTTAACACTAGTTTATTGACTCCTATCTTGTGTTTTAAATTTTCATGATTTACAGAAGTCAAATAGTCCCATCTAGATATTGCCTATACCATTGAGATATTGCAACAGAAATCCTGAAACATGATTTCTTGGGTCAGAAAAGGGAAGGAAAACATGAAGTGCACCGAGGTGTACAGTAGTGAATGCTTATATCATGAGTGCTGGAAAAAAAACACATAAGAATTACTTGTGGTAAAAACATTTGCGTGCCTTTGGCAGCATGCCAGCAAAGAATACATGAGAATGAGAATGAGAATTTTGATTTTTGACTGGCTGCAGTGGCTATCTGGGTAATACTGTTATATTTGGACAAAAAAATGGTTGAAATTTTTCTCTATTTTGAATTAAATGACTTTGTTCGGAGTGCAAAATTAGCAAAATATGGTGTTATGTAATATTTCATCTATACAGTCTGTGCAACAAATTTGCACATTATTTATCATTTGCTTGCTGGGTGGCTGGGTTGTTTTCTGTCTCTCACTGCTTGCATTTTCTTAAGGTAGAATGCGCCTCGGAGACAGATAGTCGGAATCTAACTTTTACCATTCTTTTCTGATCTACCACTTGTGGGGGCTCATTTTAAAGCTCTTAGGGTAAGAAAACTTTTACTGGCTTAGTTTTTCGAAATTCGAAAATTTGATTTTTTCTCCATAGAATTAACACGGGGATGGCAGCCATGTTGAATTTCAAATATCGGTAAACTTGAGTTATTTGTTTCTCTAGTACGAAAATCTGCACGGTGATTCCCAATTTTTGTTCTTGATTTTGAAAGAGAATGGTTGAAATATTCCTTGAGGAAAATTTTCGCAAAAGTTTAAGTCTTTCACTTTCAAGACGTATACTACCATAACGAGGAAACACCCTCATGAGCATTTCACATTGAAAATGACTGTGACCGAACTCATGTCTAACCTTCTATCATGAAAACTATATTAATGTATTTGATTGGATTTTACCTAAAATAACACGCAACTAAAAGATTTAAATGGTACTTAAGTGATGTTTATTTTATGTTATTTTATTTTCGGGTCAAAAACAAAGTTTTCTCTAGATATATGGTTTATTACCCTATTCAGCACATGTCATTGGTATGGCCCAACTGTTTGCAATGGTGGAGACGGAGTCAGATACGCTGAGATAGGAAGATAGCATCAAACGTAAAGTAGGCACAGAGGGTCAAAAAGTCTGACTTATAAAAAGTCAGATTGTTTGTGTTGATTTTTATAGCACATGATTCATTTGATGATTAACGACATCAATGTCAAGATGTGTCACCTAAAAACGCTGACCAAGCAAAAAAGTGTGTATGAGTCAGTAGCCACTCACTGAGCATGCTCAGTTCTGTTGAAATGTACAAGTACGAAAGGAGGCTGGTAAAACTTACAGAGCATGCTCAGTTCTGTGGAACAGGCTATGATGCACCCCAGTGTGAAAAGTGGCTGGTAAGACCTGGCAGCAATACTGCTTAGACAGGCAATACCAACTGTAGTTTGCATTAAACGAATAATGGAAAGGGGACTGAGTGATTGTGCATGAAGTTTGGGTTGGAAATGAAACTTGTAATTCAAAAAAATACACCAATGATGTGAGATTATTCCAAGATGCCTGTCATTTGGGTATGTGATGATTTAAAGGGGAAGTTCACCAAGGATGATTTTTACATATGTGCTAGCTTTGTGGTCACTTACCCCAGAAAAGCTATTTTCGCCATGTATAACTTGCAAGATTTTTTACAAAAACGATAGAAATAGTACAGGAAGTTGCCCATGTAATTTGAATCATGGGAAAAAGCGCCAAGCTTGGAGCTTGCATAATGTGATATGGAAGGGACCATTTTCCCATGGGTATGGCATTGTCCACTCACCCATGCTTAAACCAGGCTGTGCGTATTTACATAATTTTTGTTTATACTGTTTATTCTTGCATAAACAATGAATCACTTATAATAAACTTTCCACTGTCAGATTTTGTGTTGCTGTTTACTACTGTGTTACTGTGAGTTGACAATGTGGGGGCCATACCTGTCCGAAGATGGTCCCTTCCATATCACATTATGCAAGCTCCAAGTTTGGAGCTTTTTTCCCATGATTCAAATTACATGAGCAACTTCCTGTACTATTTTGTCGTTTTTTGTAAAAAATCCTGCGAGTTAAAAATGGTGAAAATAGTTTTTCCTGGGTAAATGACCACAGAGCTACCACATATGTAAAAATCATCCTTGGTGAACTTCCCCTTTAAGAAAAAGAACAAGGACAACAAGTTTAAGTATACAAGTGATCATAAAAACACAGGAACAACCCACTTTCAGAACCGAAAGTCAATGTACTTTTATCCCCTACAAATCCAATCATTTCTGAAGATGAGTAATCCAATGCTATGTCAGTCAAAGTGACATTGGAAACCACAGAATGACTAATCCTGGTGTTCACTTGATGCCTTGTATAAAGGAAATGAAAATTGCCATATCCCTGGAGTTAGAAATTGCAAGCAGCAAGCTGAGATGCAAATACTAAACTTGTAACTCCAGTACCATCTAACATATACAGTACAGTAAAGATTACACATGAGGTGCATGAAACCATGGTAACAGTTGCTATGACAACAGCTGTATCAACTGCTGTTGGCGTGGTAGCATGAAAATGACAGAGAAATGGTGCCTCAGAAATTGGAAATTCTCAAACATTTCACACACTAGAACTGCACTGGAATGCAATGCGGTGGATATGCACACACCTGGCAGATGCATCCAGGGAAAAAAATGCATAGCAATGCATGATGGGATAAAGGAACATGCAAGAAAGATTTAGTCGCACTGTTGAGGGCATACTCTTAGAAACATGAAAATCCATCTCTATTTTGAATTTTTTAACGTCGTAGACTGAAGGATTAGAAAATGATAACGTACTTCATAATTTTGATGATCAAATAACATTTTACATGGAGTTTTAACAGCAACATGCTGGACAACAATACGGACAATTGTAACTGAAACTGTCGGTCTCATCTTGTCTCTTGAGATCAAGAGCGAAATCAACATGAGATGAGTTTCAAGGTGTGTATGGGGTCAACGACCATTACTATAGTTTACAAAACACACCAATGCTGGTGACTTTTTCCCACGTTAATAGACATGGGATGCGGTTGCCATGGAGATGCCCATACACACTAGCCTGGAGGAGAATTCTGTTATCACCCAGAAAGGATGTTGCCACTGATTGCTTGATGTTTTGCAGACAGTGATACAAAGAACGCAGGTGTTGGTGCATCCACTTTCTATTGCCAATAGATTGTTTTTTCCCTTACATGTCACATGATTTTGTTCATTTTCAGTTCCAAACTATTATTCTCTGTACCAGTAATCAAGATCCAATTGATTCAATCAATCTTCTAAAACTTGTTTAATAAGCTGAGATTTGTAACAACTAAATGGGCGTTTAACTTAGCTGTTGATGTTTTAACTATTTTTTGTTTTCAAGGATGCATACATGTACAGTTAATGTAGTGGCTATTGGGATGATTTATTCCCACTTAGATTAAAAGGAGAGTAGCCATGTTTAACCCTTTTCCTGCCAGGTCCATATTTCACCATCAGGTCAAGATGGTTACAATTAAAAAAACACAAAATATTCCATATGATGTATTTTAACAAAATTTTAACAAAAGCTGTTGAAAACATAAATACTATACTAACGATGCTATAACAGACCAAGCCAAGTGGGTGAAAATACATGATGTTTTGGCTCAATACCGCTTTTTACTGACTTGGCTGCTGGGGAAGTCATACTGTCTGGCAGTAAAAGGGTTAAGGGCCGATGTAACTCTAACTTTTGATGATTTTTACATTGTTTTATTTTGCATGTCAATCACAAGTTCTTATTTTACTCCTCAAAGCATGTTGAAACGTCCACTATTTAGCTTGTTAACATAGCGTCTATTAATTAATGAACTGGACTCTATCCTCTTCTAGGACTTGTAATCAAAGTACCCCTTAAAAAGTGGGGACTGTGTCATCAATGATGACTACTTGTTGTTTATGTATGAATTCTGGTCCTGACCAGAATTTTACTTGTCAACAGTAACGATGCAGGATACACATGTGCATGCTGAGTTGACAAGCTGAAAACTATCTCAATATGCTTTGGCAAGTCAAACAACAAATAATGGTTGATTCATTTTCGATTCCAAATTTGGATCTGCATTCCAGCAAAAGTGTAGGGGATGGGGTGGTGGAGGGATGGGGGGAAGAGACGTAACTCAAATATTCCAACCCCCTCCCCCCCCCCCTTCAAAGAGAAGAGACTAAATTTTGCAAAGTATAAAATAACTCTGGGGTTTCAATATACTGCACTCCTGTTTATCAGATGAAAGAGCAAACAGCCTTTCATGTACGGCGCACTGTGGAGGAACCATTTTTGAAAATTAGATGTGGAAATGCAGCAGAGGTCACAAGTCACGCGCTTTTCCAATAGAATTTTCAAGAAGGTCAAGATAATATTCCATAAAGTTACAAAATTTACTTCCAGGTAAAGCTATTGGGTCACATTAAACTTCCTCTTTATATGACACAACGGAAGTCAGTTTATTTTATTACTCCATGATAAGCCTGTATTTTTTTGTTTCATTTTACAAATTCAAAACTCACATAGTTTGATTTCAATGTTTTTAAGTATCTACTCACCAAGACAGGTGCACTGTTACAAAGAATGAATTGACTTTTTTTTCAATATTTGTTCACCATTAATTTTTATTCATATCTGACCACAGGGAAACTTTTTCCAACATTTGTGCAAAGCTGGCTTACACAACTTTGTAAAGAAGAGCAATTATGTGTTAATGATATATTCACAATCAACAATGCCATTAACAAACTTGACCTTTTATGGGGAACAATGGCTATGAATATTGCTATCAGCAAATTTCATGTCGAGTACATCTAAGTTACACAGTAAAAATATCTTCCAATATTTTCAGTGAAAAAAAAATATGGAAAAGCTGCCTGATACCTGTATTTCAATATAAATCATGACGAAATTTGCATGAGCCAAATTTTTATTTATATTTGTAAGGCTATTTCAAGAATATGGGTCGATGAAGTTGTACAATTAATGTACTAAATAACTGTAAAGTGAAACTTTGCTGAAATTAACTTACTCCTTTTAGATCGGCGGAAACTGCTTAAACTTTCATGATGTTCAGAGGCTGGCATTCAGCTGTCATAACCTTACCCAGTCAGTAAAATTCACTGAAAGTCACAATAATTATAGAAACCTTCATAATCCAGTTATGCATACCACGTTTTGGTAGGCTTTTAGGGGACGCTCAAATGTTACAGGCAGGGGGCTAAAACTGAACAAGTACCTTACATAGTCGTCAATGAGATATGCAAAGTAGCCGGAAATAGGTTTTTAGCCCAGCACCACTTTTTATGAACTTACACAGAATGGCAGGTGACAGGCCCAACACGGGATGATTTAACCCAAGTGTCTGATATACAAGCACACAACATTGCAAGGTTTGTACAAGAAATGTTCCCAAAGGACAAGTTGATGTGTAAACAGTCATAATGCTGGCCACAAAAAGACACACATAGGTTGTGTACCACATTATTTTCACATAAAACAACAAATGTTTTCACTCAAAAACAGATTTATATACTATTGTGTGCAGATTTTTTGACACACATAATGATATGCATAGAAATTTTACATCTTCCCCTGATCTTTCAAACCAAAAGCTTGCACCAAACCTACTTGAGCTGAACACCTTTCCTTGTTAATAATTATTTAGTATGGAGCAAACTAAATAGTACACAGAAATGAATCAAATTATTGTTTGAAAGACCATTTTTTATTTTTCTACCAACTGTTTAAAACATGCCAATATTTCCTGGAAACCAATGCATACTGACAGAGTCCAACAAACAGACCTCGCTTGCTGTTGGAACGGACTGGCACTCACAACAATAAAACCGCTATCTTCATTCTCATGAAAAAATTAAGTTGCTTTTAAAGTGCCAAAATGATCTCAAAACAGGAAAGGAAAACCTGTCCAGTCATTAAAGAAAAAAAAACATTGTTTGTGCATAAAGTGACTTGTTTAAATCAAGACTATTACAAAATTTGCATACCTACTTGGTTACTATTGCTGTCCATTGATAAGAACATTTTCCCGCCAAACAAAAAGAGAAACAGAAGAGTCATTCATAGTCATGTATTTACACGGCGGACCGTGGTACACGCTACCACGCAACTGTCGAATGTTAGCAATCTTGTGAGTTGTTTTTCTCGGCAACGCAACAGCATTTCAACTGTGCAGATTGAGTTCATGTACTCAATACTTATTCCGAACACATATACTTACAAGAGGTACTAGCAAGTCAAGATAAACACGTCCCTTGATTGACTTCTCCCAAAGACAAGAGATTTGAAGAAAAAAATTGCAAATTCATATACAGTTGCAGTGTGTTTTATCAGATTAGGATAAGAATCAAGCAATATTCACCAAACACCGGAATTCATTCCAACAAACTCAACTTACAATTTTATGAAATCACTTCTCAATTTTTTTTGATAAAAAACCTTCACGGATAAATTTGAAAGTGTTGTTATTGAGCAGAAATAAAAACTGATAGGCCCATGAAAGGAGATTAAATCCAAATACAAGGCTGCAGAGCTGACTTTCTAAATAATCATATTATGATTGTATTCATTGCGATGCGTTTTACATACATCAGTATGATCAGTAGTGTCTGAGTGTCTAGACAGATGAACTCTGACCTCACACTCTCCTTATGTATTCCTCCTGCGTGTCTTGACTGAGCGCAAGACGAAAAACTGACAGTAAGCATATTTCTTTGACCTGAATACCGCTGATCGATAGTTGACTACATTTTGGAAAAAGAAATTTGCACAAATTTTTTTCTGGCTTTGTTTTTTCATGAAAATCTTTAATTATTCTTTCGGTCGATTAATTGCTAAAAATATTACGATTTGGAAACTGTAAATTATGTCAGTTCAGTAAAATTTTGACTTTTTTCATTTTTCTACACCTTTGCAGACAGTGAAACATATTGTTTGTGTTTACTTAGAGCCTTCATCAGGTATTTGGGAAACAACACAAATTTTTTCCTCGAATCTTGTTACTGTGATGACCTCCAAAAAAAGGAGAGGAAGGTCAATCTGAAATAAAATTTGTCAGCAAAAAAAACTAACAGGTTTAAGCTTCATTTCCAGAAACTAATGGTCATAATGTCAAGATAATTTACTTCCTACAGGAACAACGGAATATATAACACAGGGTAAAACTTTGTGTTTGTTTATCTACTTTGGGGCACTACTTTGAGAACAGATATTTTAGTTTCGATTCTCTTGTTTCCACCCGACCACAACAACCGGGTATTCCTGGGAGTAAATCATGTCCTGGCATGAAAGACGATGCACTGAAGAGCTACTCCAAACAGCCAGCACACAGCTACCAGAATGAGAACACTATACGCTGTTGAAGAACGCCTTTGTTACAAAAGCACCTTTGGGTGAACCCCTTCCACAAAGGCTATGCTAATCAGTGAGCTCCCTCCCTCGGGTCAAACTGCTCACAGAAGATTCTGTAACAAGTTTTTGCCTCGGTGTTTGTGTTGTCGTAATGATTCCTCCCTGCTTTTTGAACAAACTGCCTTCATGTCATAAGCCGTCTGCATTTCATTGCGAAGTACGTTGACAATGAAAAGATCTAAACTACAACGCACAACTTTCAGTGTGTTTATGACTGAGAACCACTTAACAATGAAGAGTCACAAAGTTCCCAAAACACACTGGAAACTGGAAAAATTTGCGTCCAGAAAACAACCCTATGATTTATCCGTAAATTCACTGCAAATATTTTTTTTCATTCTTTTTACCCTGCTGGCCATACAAACTAATTTTAATCACTGAACAAGATGACAAACACATGCTGTTTGTACAATTCAGCGTTGGAAGTGACTTTCACTTTTCTAAGAAACTAACTCATCTATCTGTTTTGTTGCCATTTTTCTTCATTGGCATGCAAAGTTTCATTGAATTGTCAGTCCAAATTTGGTGATGGCATCAGAACTTTCTCAATGAAACACACTTAGCTTGGCTACCGCATTGAAAGGAAAATCTCGTCTTTGATAAAAATCGAGAGCTTACATAAAAATTTAGCAGACCAAAGAAGTTCAGTAATTTAATCTGAAGGGTGTTAAAAGAGCTGCGTTTGATATCACTACACATTCAAACATCTTATCAGTCAGGTCCTGACGCACACTATCACTAACTTCCAACGTCGGCTTTGTTCTTGTGCGAATGTAGCTATTAAGGGGTCACCTCTTGCTCGGAAGATAGTTGCCTCTGTGACGCAAAAAGACGCTATTAGGACCCGGGTCAGGAAAGGGGGTAATTAGGAGTCGGGGAGGCGTTTCGAATACTAACAGGCGTAACTTGCGTCACGTTCAGCGTTGTCTTGGTATCGGTCGTAAAAAAAAAGTCAGGATAATAGTGAGCCGATCGCAGTTCGTCTTGTGTGGTTATCAATGCATGATAGTGTTTGGATACAATGTAACAACATGGCAGACTCTTCAACTTTAGATACAAACTCTGTCTTTCATTTCATTATCAGAAGCAAGCTGTCATTATTTCTTTCAAACACAGACCAGTTCAAAGCAGAAAAGCCTCTAAATTCATTCATCAGGCTTTTGATTTTATCTTTTACAATTTCACTTTTTGCTTTCTGTGCTTCAGTGTGCTTTTATTTATCAATACATTTGTTTTGTTTCTCTTCTCCACTCTGTTGTCAGACTTGTAATTACATGATAATACGATTCTTCATAATTGGTGTTTTTATATTTTGTCTTCTGAAAAAGGTGGACCATACTTTTTAGTGGTAAGAATAATGCACAAAATGCAAGACAGTAATAGCGTTGTTCAGCGTTACAGATTTGTGACTGAATGCTGCTTTAAGGCGTGTGACATTGGTCACTGCTGATAGAAATTTTGAAAAATTTTGTCACCTGTAGTCTGAGCCTTAAATATGTCTTTTAGTGTTCACTGTAACATAAGCAGTCGCGTGCTGGATTGTATTTTTGTCATTCTTGAATGCATACTTTCCAAAAATGTAAATTAAACACACTGACAAATATTTATTTTTGCATACTGATAAGAGAACAATAACATCTTTTGTGAACAGCGCCATTGGAAAACTCTTTGATACAAGAAGTTTGTTCACTTATTTAGACATTCTGAATTTCACACACCTTGGAGTCAAAACTGGAATCACTTAAACTCGGCCTTTTCTGGTAAACGAGCTCAACAAAAATTCCCTTGGGTCACAGAGACTTTGGTAAGGATGTAGCTGCTCATTGGATTCCTTTGAAATTAGTGAGGGGGGATGGGGTGGGGGTGGGAGTGGGGGAGGATGGAGTGGCAAGCCTTAGGTTGGAGGAGGGTATTGCATTGGGGAGTACATTACTACACAAGTTCTTTATCATGTCAGAATAAAGACAACGGCCAGAATTTAGGGATATCACCTCTGACTTGCTAATGACCTATGACATCATGTATCAGATTTACCAGGAAACTAGATTAAATTTAACAAGACAAACCTCGTCCAACAGCAGATTTTGGTAAAACGCTGGTAGGTATTCATTCGTCAGCTGGTGGACCAACATGCAATGGCTGCTTACCTTTCTTTGTGCACTCCCGATGTGACTACAGCATAGTAAATGGAACTGCTGTTTATTGCAGAGAGACAATTGAAGAACACTGAACCACCAACGGCGCCAATGAACGAGGCTCTCAGTCAGAAAGTACAACAAAACTCATGAAAAAAACTTCTGCATCGAGTCAAAAGGTGAGCGTACTATGGTGGCAGAAAATGAGGGAATTGTTCTTTTCTCGTCTGCTCACCACGGAATAGGTACTAAATTCCCTTAAAATGTCAAAGAAATTTAAATAACATTCAAACCTAAATATCACATCAATCATTTCCCTCCCACACATTGGACGAGATTGAGCAAACTTTTCATATTGTGCTGGTTGCACGATTTCACCACACACCCACTCACATTTCCAAGAATGATGCCCCAACCACTTTTTTTATAATACGATAACAAATATCAAAATAAATAACAAGAGTACTATTCATATTAGAAATATGAGAAAACACACAAGATCCGCCCACTGACACTGCAGGCCCTGCACTCATGCAAGAGAGCTGCTTGTGAAAGTTGAAATTTGAAAAATATTTATTTAAATTTTCCCCATAATGCCTAGGGGCAAGGCGGGGATGTTGGTAACTCTGGTGATATCCTGGGGATTAGATGTTAGAAGGTATTTCCTTGAAGTGTTTTGCCGAGGAACTGGTTTCACCTGGATGTGTGTGTGTATGACTGAAAATTTGAAAACGTTTTCAGACACTAAGAACACCATCAGAATGGAACTTTGAAATTCTGAAATAGACTGTACAGGACTATGGTAAGAAATAGTACAGTCCCTCTACCATGGACTGTTGTTCAGGTTATGAGACAAACCAAGTTTTAGGATTGTTTTTAGAGGGATTGACACACTAGTGGTGGTAAGCAGCTTTTTGTGGTTTTGCTTTATCAAGATTTTATAAGCATATGTCACAGCTAAAATTTCATAGAAACTGCGATGCAATGCTTGGCAACTCTTTGGCATCAAGAGAGACATCCCACATGTAAAATCTGACAGTCAAGAATGTAAGGTGACACATAACGTACATACTACCTTTTTTGAAAATATTGCAACGTCATTTGCCCTTAATGGATGGCTGTTAGCAACATATTTTTTTTACTCTTCTCAAGTACAAATTGTTCAAAATCAGTACACAAATCAGTGCATGACAATTTCTTGTGGCACGGTGGTATCAGGTCAAGCCAGCCATGCAATAACCATGTTTACAAATCTTCAATAATGAAGAATACATCACCTACAATGACCAATTTGACATACCGACATTAACCTTGTGAGTGCTGTCATTTTTCAAATCAAAACTTTAGTGCGACATTTTACCAATTTTTATGAACTTTTCTGTATTCTTTCGATAATTTTGGACGAAGTGAACGTAACATTTCACTGAATACAGTTTTTTATCAAAAATTTGGCAAAAATTTGAAAAAAAATTTGACTTTGGCATTCAAAAGGTTAGCCTAGAAGGTTGCATTCCTTTACAGAGATGTTGGAGGACCCTTAGAAAACCTGAATGCTTTAGGTCTAATATTCTTTTGGAGTGCCTATGAATCTTTCAACACGAGGGAGTTGTAAATTGTAAAAGCTGACGCATTAGAAAAATAATTCCTTCGTTTTGTGGAAATCGCCCCCGTCCCCCCTCAAAACGAAATTCCTTATTCATGCAAAGTTGGTTTCAGGAAAACTGAACTATATGATGTATGGAGGACTTGAATACCAACCTGTCTTTAATACACATGTTACTCTCTGATATATAAAAATAAACTTTATAAGTTTTCAACCAACCAAACAGAGTGGTTTGACCACTGAAGAAAGTTCAGGAAGTGTCAATCTATAATGATTTTTCTTGATACAAATGTATTGAGTGTCAGAAAAGACGTGTTTCATAATTGCTTAACAGACAGTTTATTACTCAGGATCAATACATTTAGCAATTTCATGTGTTGCTAATAAAATATCGCGGTTGTTACTGTTTCACGGTCTTTAGTTTCTTTTCTATTTTTCTTACAGCAGAATCCTTATCGTGATTTTGATGCATGCAAAATGAGTTGGTCTAAAAAGGTATACTGTCACCTGTTCCAATTTTGCCACAGTTACCACAGAAAGAGAAAATCTAGCCAATCACAGATTTTAGGCGGGTGGCCACTTTTTAAAAACAGCACCCTCGCATGGGCATTTTGAATACCAAGGAACACCCTTTGACCATATATGGGCATATTTAGATGTGACTGTATACCTTTAACCCTCCCCCTAAAACTAAGTAATTCCATTTCTACTGTGTCCGCCTTTATGATTGATGACTCTTTACAAGTCAACGAAAAATCCCCCTTTTCTGTTCCCAAAGGGCTAGCCAGTGTTCTCGACAGCTTGGAACAACACAGGGATGGCGTATTTACGTAACAACACATTTGCATATTTTGTTATGAAAATATATTCTCTTCTTTGGGTATTACCATATGAATAGACTGCTCCAAAAACAGAGGGGTGGCATCCCCTCAAAACCCCCTTGTGGAGAAGCCTGCATGTTACCATCAATTGTCTATTGAGCACATATGACAGTCTGAGACTCAGCAAATCAGTGAAAATACAGTATAAGTGACATACAGTGTTTTAATGCCTTTAGCAAAATACACACCAGTGTTGTGACATATAAATATGGAAGATACAGGTCACTTGGGAAAAGGCACCGGATCTGACATTTCTGAAACACACTTCTGGCTTTATATTTATGGCCCTATTCACGATGAGAGTGATATTGCATCAATGGAAGACTGCTATAGATCATTTATAGCATAACAAATGCTGATAGGCTTCGGATACAATCCTGGACATAACACTCACAGACCATAGAGGGATTATAATCACTCTATGAATAGCAACTCTCATCAACTACAAACGGGCAACTCATCAAATCACACAGAGACCTTGTCAATGAAAAGATGTCTAAGGCACCAATTTCTGTCACACAGGGAACCAGGAACTTGAAAAGAGAACTTCATAAAGATCAGTAAGACACCATCAGCAAGTCCACTCCCTGGGCCATGCGGAGATCTGCCGCTTGTAGGTGGCAGAAGGTCGCATTCAAAAAGGTTAGAATTGGAAGCTTTTGAAGGTCCTCATGTACTTCTTCGTATCCCCCAAAATTGGCACAGACACATTATGTGTCAAAGGGGATCAGTAGCTGCCACTTGTGTCAAAAATCTGCTCTACGTTGCAATTACCCTGACCCCAACATTTCCAGGGATGGACCATTCCAGGTCAATTCAATTACATAGGAAGTTAAATAAAGTCAACATGAACATGACTGATAGTCCAAAACAAGAGCACTCTCAAAATAAGTAAGTTCTTTTTTTTTTGAAACGGCCAGCAAAGTGTGATCAATAGGAGATGGGCAAAAGCCAACAGACGGCGTATAACTTTCAAAGATTTAGAAAGTTTCTGATGAATGGGAAAAGCTAGACAAAATAAATAAACTGACGAAACAATTCACCTGGTAAAGAATTCAATAAAAGCACTCAAAATGTAATCCACCTGTCTCTCTATACATACACAAAGCATTGCATCCCTGTGGGCTGATATGTAACTAAACCATGCACACAGTATCTCATATATTATCAAATTGTCCCCTGTAGATGCATACAAGAAAATTATTTCTCCAAACGGATCAGAAGTATGTTATTTCGCAGCTCAAGGCAAGTATTCTCAAATGACAACCCATTCAATATGCTTCAACAATGTTTGGATTTTAAAATATTTGTGCTGTCTCTCGCTCACAATTTTGGAGCAATAATCAATCTAACGAAAAGAAATTAAAATCTGTACACGTTGCTCCTCACCGTAACATCTATGTGGTAATATTTTTTATTTTTTATTCAACAGAAATTTTACTGCTAATCGTTGAAACTTAATGTGAAGTGATAATGCATAAATTAGCATAAATTAAGTTCTTTGGCAATTGTTGGAATATGATCATTGTAAGTAGCCCCCTTCCATATTACCTGTTTTATGTTACTTGTCATGGGTACTTGGATATAGTTCATTGTTTAATTGTACAGCGTAAGTTATCTGGCCATGCAGATCAAACCTAGGACATATCACAACTCTGGCAGAGCTCTGCGACTTAGTAGACAATCGATGGAAGTCAAAACAATGCACTTGCCATATTAAACTTTAAAGTAATTTCCTCCAACACGCAGTAATCTGAATAAAAGAACTCTTATTCCCCCCCCCCAATATTATCCAGTTAATCGACTTCATGTTTCACAAGTTAATTTGAATTATGTTGCTGAAAGAGGTCGTGCATGGCACCTTGGGAAACAGTTGTCCTCTACAGACAGACAGTGCAGTCAAACCTTCTGTCCCATTCTCTATCTTCTGAATTCTATTTCACACTGGAAATGCTTAGTTTTGCCAATTAATGCTCCCATCTTTGTTTTCCAACATCCTGGCCAGAACAACAGCACCTAAAAACTGGGTGCACTGCGTTGGCTGCACTGTAAATAATAGGACCTATGTATATATACAAAAGGCATATTTATAGCTAAGCTGTAACAGGTGGGCATTGAAACATTTAACGAATTTAAAACACATCCCAGTGGAAAGTTTCCCCAAAGCCTGGAACACACATACAGCAGTGGGAAAGTGACACAGACCATCTGTTTAGGATTTGTGCTTACGTTCGTATGCTTGCTCAGTTTATCAGGATAATTCTGTCACAGATCGGAAATGATATTTTTTTTTATCCGGCTATAAAAATATTCACAGGCAAATAAACAGATGATCTCAAACCGTGTTGACATTATTGAAGTGGGTCACCATGGTTTCTGCAAAACAAACGTAAACATATGATATACATGTACATTCAGGCTTGTCATCGGGGGGGGGGGGGGGGGNGGGCAATGTTGTAGGAGGTAGGCAGGACATTGAAAGCTTACAAATTGGGGGATATTTTTAATCAGACTTTTTTGTGGAAAGAAATAAAAAAGCTGGAAAAAAATTGCACTTGATTGACAAGCAAGGCAAAAATGAATACCAGTACTTCACATTGTATGTTAATTGATGGGCACTTTGCATATACTTAAAATAGCATCAACATTTAACATCAAATTGTCATTGGAAAGAAAAGTCCAGGTCATGAACAGCATATCAGATGACTCACAAATTATATAATACCTTGACTACCCTTCATTGCGTGGATGTAGTAAATACCACGCAGCGGGCAAAAACAATCTGACTGTCAGCTAAAATTTGCTGACTGTGAAAACACCAGTTTCATGAAAAGTATGGATATTTGGCAAAAATTTAAGGTGCACACTATGTGTTACAGCCAAAACTTGAAATTTTTTTGTCACTTTTGTTGTAACTAGAATTTTCTACATCTGTTACTGTGGACGAGCAGAAATTCACTGACAGGGAAGCAGGATCCCAAACTGTTGCAGGAACTTGAAGAACCCTCGGGTGCCATCTTCATTATGTAAAGAATGCTTGTTTTTCTTAGGGGGTTTCCCATGTAGCTTTTTCCAAAGCAATCAGTCCCCTTAGAAAAGTTTAATGTAGGGCACGTTTTCTTCACTGACTTCCACATTTTTATGCCAAGACCCACATAATTGGACAAAAGAATGCATATAAAACACACTCGTGTGGTGGAGAAAGTGTGCGAGACTTGCACTTTACTTTTTGGTAGTGAACTTGATGACTAGACACCCTGTGTGCAAAGTGTAGTTGGTAATAGTGTTTGGGACCAGCAAAATTACTGAACAATGTATGTAACCACCAAATTGGTAAAGATTACTTGCTCTGTCAATGACACTGTCAACGAGAACATTAAGGATGTTGCCATTTTTGAATCAATTTAAAACATGACTTGTGAACTGAATCTACACTTTACCAAACTGGGAAACAATCATATTAAGATGTTCTTTTGTTCTTAAAATATTGAAACTAAGTTTACTTGTACTGAACAAAACACTCTTTAGGATAATTTTATAGCTGTATGCAAACAATTTCAACATTTCCTTTACTATTGTTTGCTAAGCTATATTACACAGTTCAATGTAGTGCCAACCGCCACCCAATGCACATAGTATAAAGAGATGTTTTAAAGCATCAAACCAGGTTCGATAAACAAGTGTTAGTGAGGAAATAGGTCATAATCACAGTTCACGTTGACTGCATACAGGAAACCGGGAATTTGCAGGACAACCTTGATGTTTAATAAAGCTATTGTGCATACAACCAAACATGGCACTTGATTTTTACCAAACACAATCACTATCTGTCCAGTCTCCCGAACTGTCTGCATGTCAGACAACAAGACACGTTACCATGACAATGAGACATAACCAAGGCAACAGGACCTTGAAACTCACAGCATGGGCAATGACCTCTCTGCTCTCATAAAGACACTTTTTCTGTGATGTGTAAGCCTCTTGCACAAAAATCCAAGGGCAATCACACGTTTCACAGAAACCAATCTTGAGTTGGTAGCACATCTATTTGCCAAGGACAGTACAGAACACCAGATATAAGATATAAGACTTTTCAACAGCAAGAATGTACCAAATGTACCAACCAAAACTTTACGGGGAAAACTAGACAAAATTAAGACAAAGTAACAGAAAAATACATATTACTAAATATCAACACTATCATCCGAAATTGGATGCACCAGACGAAAATGCTAGTCTCAATAATGTACGGCATCTCTACCGGGATCATTTAAATTCCAAGTGACTTGCACAAGGAGTATTGTAGACTTACATTTCAAATAAATTTTATCTCTTAGACAAATCTTATCTAATCCATGAAAAGGATGAAACTGCTTTGGACGATAATACAGAAAATATTTCTACGATTCACAAAAATGTTGTCATCTGACTTCTATCATTATATAGCATACCATGACAAATGTTCCTATACAATATATGACAACATTTCAACTATGTTGTGATTTCATTTATGAAAATATTTCAAGCATTGATAGACCACTGAGACTGGCAAATACTGGGGCCAGGAAAGTCGTAGTACCATTAAACATAAGAGCTGTAAGTATGAGATTATTTATCCACTGACAAAATCATCCTCACACAAAGAGAATTTGGTAAAGATTTTGCAAGATGTGCCAAACAAATCATTGCAAAAATTAAAACAAAATGAAAAATGTCAACTTCTTGGGGACAAAATCTGCCGAAAGCATACATACAGAGCAGTAACGCACAATGAAGCAACCAGATCCACTCTCACTTTGAGTGTTTGACACATTTCTAATAATTGTACAGACCAAAAGCAAAGTAGTGTTTGAATTTTTACGTCATTCTTATATAGACCCTACACACATATTATTGTCATTGGAATATTCACTTGTTCTTTCCTCAGATGGCTTCATCAATGAATTATCTCTTATATAAAGAGAAACTGTGGTATGGCACACACCACAATTTCTCATGTACCAATATTTACTGATCAACGGTTGAGTGTGCATCCCAATCTAACACGTCACTCAATGCCCATCCTTATTTTGAAATGTGTGGAGATTGTTTCTCAATGACCCATTATGTATCATGTATAATTGATATTGCATCGCATAGGGTTTAACCCTGGAAGAGGAATATGAGTCGTCCCCACCAGAGGGCGTACTGAGCAACAGACGTAACAGCCAGCACTGGTTCAAAAATACGACTCTGGGCCGGGCCCGTCCCGATATAAAAATTCAAACGTATATGGTATTTTATTAAAGACGTTAAAAACTTCCAGACCGAACTAGCTTTTTTCACTGTGTTGCAAAATTAGCATTTACTTCATTTCTAGGTTTCGAAAACTGTTAGAATTCGGATAAAGACAGCGTGAAAAATCTTGGAAATTTTCGCAGTGACATGAACATGGCGGCCATTTTGAATAACATCGCCAACCAAAACGCAGTTATGAATTAAGAAAATCGTTCCACGAATTCAACCGAGTATGTAGTTTAAACAGACGTGAAACGGATGAAAATGATACTTAAATAGCTAACTAACGTAAGTGATGACACATTTTGCAGTGATTATCCGTCTGCAAGTCGGGGTATATCTGGGTAGTGTCGGCTGCTGAACCAATATTTATGTAAATGAGCTGGTTCACCAGCTGATCACATCAAAACATTGGAGTGTAACGACGTAGTCGCGATCACAGATGCCCCTAGATCCAATTGAAAATAGGAAGAGGCTTCAATTTAGGAAACCCTGCGACATTAATATTTAGGGTTATTGAAGATATAGCGAAAATATCACAAAAGCATGACTTAATTTGTATATTATTTTCTCGGGCTGCTGAACAAATGAATCCCTAAAGTTGGAACTCCTACACGGACCTGGCCCTGCTGTTTCATTCGTGGCGACGTCAGTGATTTTTTAAGGGTGTCGTTCCATTTTACAAGCATGGAGGGACCGAATTTGTAACACTGGCAATCATTAGTCACTAAAATTGATGTGTAAGGTGCCTTAAACAAGACATGTCCGAGAGAACATTCAACCAAACCGAGCAACGCAACGCGCGATGACTCAAAGCAAGTCACCACTCGCTCTATCCAAAAATTCGCCATCGCATCAAAATGAAAAAATAGAAAATGTTCCAGCTCAAAGATGAACTTAGAGGCTTCTATTTAATTTTGAAATATTTAATTTCCCCTACAAAACGTCTCTGAATTTATAATGCAAAGGTTGTCTCCATAGTGCGATCCCCGGAAGAACAAATATTGTAAATAGCACAGACTAACTAACACACATGGCCGCGCCGAAGGTCACGCCGAGACTTGGGTATGCGCGATCTTCGGATTATATACTTTAAAATCTGGAGAAAACAGCGCTTACCTTGAAAATTCCAGCTGTCATCGAGCAGGTAAATTAATACTGCTTCTAACCGACGATGTCCCGTAGTATTGCAGGGTCGCCAAGCCTAATTGGGCTACCTTTGATCGCAACAAAGACGGCCAACCAACCCCAAAATGGCGCGCGAAAATGAAATGTTCAGCAACTTGCAGGTCAGCAAAAAATTCCAATCGCTTGGTCGTAATGGGACAGAAAGTTCCAGGGTTAGGTGCTCATACGACGGAGACGTTGTCTTCCAACCTCGGTGGATATTACCGATTGGTTAATTCTGATGCAGATGTTTGTCCTTGGCTTATTTTGATTTCAGACGGAAGATTTCTGAAAAAGAAAATGGCGGACTATACGCTCTGCATTGGAAATGCTGACAACGAATGACGCGGCTAAAGGGCATGGTTGTTATAGCGACTGTCAATCATTGCTCTCGCTTGAAGGATGATGTCATTAGTTACGCCCACTGGGAAGAAGGAGCTGTCAATCAACCGCCCATCAAAACCCACAGTTCCCGGATGACTGTACTTCGACTGAACGGAAATACTGGGGATCTCAATCCCCCCAATTTTACAATCGGTATCTAAAAATGTGAGATGGCAAAAAACTTATGAGAAAGATAAGCGGAAATTACGTAAGACAGAGGAAACGAAAAAGAGGCTTGTTGTGAGACCTGCATATATGTTAGCCTTTGAATTCCTACTCCTAATTTCGTATCAGACTTTTCCTGATACAATTAACAACACTAAAGTCTGAGATTGTCAAATTTGTGCAAGTATTTCTCAAGCCATGTGGTCAAAGTGCAGTCTGGCAAGAAGCTTTATTCATTTTTCCCCTCACTTTCCACTTGAAACTCTTAGGTAAATAAACGAAAGCAAAAGTTACGAAGCTATGAAAGATTTTTTTCACTTTCGAGGTATCTGAAATGTTAAACCGTCTTTCTGTTATTTCGACTTCCATCATATTATGGTTACAGCGTATTGGTGTCTGTGATTGTGAAAGAACAAGTTTCATAATGTGCGCCACCAATGTCATCATCATATAACCACTTTCGTTTTTTGGGAAGGTACTTCACAATCACAGTGACGGAAATGGTTAGGATCTGTCAGACACACACAACCACTGAGGAACTGCGAGGCTGATGGTGATTTTAATAAGAGAGTTTATTCCACAATAAATGACACATTTTGAAGATTGAGGCATTAAAATTTTAAATGTCAAAACATGATCACTCGATAGATGTCCTCTACAAAATAAAATAGAGTTTTGTTCATAAAAAACGGAAACTGACTGAAGAAGTGCATTTTGATTCAGACTATGATGTCCCAGGCTTCTTCTTTGGTTGAGGTCTGGAAGGAAAAGACAGCAAATAAAACAGTTAGATACAGATACTGACGATTTGAATCTGGTGATAAAATGGCATTGGAGAAGATGAATAGAAGTCCTTGTTGAGAGAGCAACGCACGAAGATAGCAGGAACATAGCAGGCAAGGGGGAACAAATGCACAAAATGAGATTTGTACAATTGATGATAAATACTCACGCTATCAGGTCATTTTCATAATAATTATTGATACAGTGTATCTACACTAAATATTCAAATCTCTGCTTCCTGATTCTACTTCCCTGATTGGTGTATTTTATCAAGAGGAAGGAAACTCATATGTTACCAGTGTTCACGTACAATTGACCAGGGCAGGTTTTATCATTTATTTTCCTCTGTCAGTTCCCCCTTGCTGTATCAGTGAACAAAACCAGATGCTGACACCGTTCTCAAGACAGGGTCCACACACTCAAAGAAAGTCACTTCAGATTCAAGAACCTTCAAGGGCTCTTTCAGAAATTTTCAAATACTTCAAGAGTCGTCTTAACAATGTCATTTTTCACATCATGTTTACAGTGACATGACTCATCATGTCATAATTTGCAAATGGCCCCTCAATTTTCCAGGACTTTTCACTGACTCCTCTCGATTTTCAAAGACTTTCTGAGAGACATTAAAATTCAAGGACTCTTGGAGGACTTTCCAGGAGGGCCAGAATCCTGTGAAGACATTTGTATTTGTTCCAAAGTCTCACTTTCAAATTCAAGTAGATCTGTTTTGTTTTACATGAATGTTTGGACACATATACAGGACAGTGGGGGAGACTGAGTTCATGTTGGATCAACTAGTGTCAAGGTTATCAGTGGCTTGGTCTGAGACTGTGTACAATGTTGATACTCTTGACCGGTGAAGAAAATCCTTTCATGAAATGGTTTGGCCCAATCTTATTATATTCTGTGGTATTTGAACCTCTACACATAGAGCTGGGGTGATACCTTCACATGAAGACTGAAATTTGGGCAATTGATTTCAATGTAGATATTGTATACCCAGGGACTATGAACTGGAGGATGAACTGCAATGCAGAGATTAGATGAGATGATTAGAGTTAGTGTGTGTGTGTGTGTGTATGTGAGAGAGAGAAAGAGAGAGAGAGAGAGAGAGAGAGAGAGGGGAGTGAATGTGGCACTATGACAGAGCACTGACAAAAGTTTATGTCAATAACATTTTCACAACATACCTGTATACTCCAACAACTACGGCATGGTCTCTTTCATAAGGTTCTAGTGTCAGCTGTTCCTGTGGTTTGAGTCTCTCTGACTGTAACTTCTTTACCTCGCCAGCAAACACTGCCTCTGGTGCCGCCGTGGAATCTATGCAATTGGCCTACAGTGGACAATACGCAGTAAAGTAATGGTAATGATACTAATGGTGTAAAATTCTTTTAGCAGTTTGCCCCTTTTACCCCCAAATTAACAGTAAACAGGTCCATTCTCACCACTAATAACAATGGTTTGGGTCAAACCATAATGGTGAAAAGGTTAAACCATTTTCAGAAACTTTTGATGTGATTTTGATTATTTTTGTTATATGTCAGTGTGTCTGTTAGACTGAAAGATCCGTCGCTCGAGGGCTCTCTCTA
>LD377787.1:0-18984 GCA_001465055.1 Ptychodera flava | reverse complement strand
TATATATATATATATATATATATATATATATATATATATATATATATATATATATATATATAATCATTCTGTGTTTTAATGAAATTGGTGTCATGTCAGTTGTAAGATAGGAACTTAAAAGTGTTAATTCTAAAGTTTGACAGTATTTTGAATGACCCGTATGTATTCCAACTCTCTTAATGCATAATCAGATGTCAAGAACTATTGTAAGAAAAATGTGATTGAAATATTAGTGCATGTTTCTTTCTTATACTAAATTCTCATAGAGAAAACAGAAAAGTATCAAGAACTTGCCATGCTTTTCATATGATGGGCGTGCTGTAAAAATATGTTTGATATTTTAAAGAAATGCGCCCAAGGGCGCGCCGACAAATTTTAAACATACAGATATCTCAAATATAAATATGCCAAATATGTTTTGCACTAGGACAGGGCTCTAAATATACGTTTTATTATTATTAAAGTAACGCGCTCGAAGGGCGCGCCGAAAAATTCAACTCAATGCTGAAATTTGTGGCTGGCACAATGCATTTTATGCAAGTATGAGCCCTTGTTGAACTTGAAAAACACACTGACCCCCCTATTCGGCATTTCAAAAACATGGTGACCCCCCATCACCAAAGTCAAAAACAGGGTGACTCCCCATGAATCCACCGCCCCCTTGGCTGAAGCAACTGACAAGTCCCTTAGCTACATGCTCGCGTGTAACTCCATGCTCCTTGTGTCAAATGCCCCGAGGAAAGTCCAAGACCAGTGTGCGAAATTAAGAGAAAATAGCTTCAGGTCATAAGGACCTGCACCAACCCAAAGCTTCAGGTCCTTACAGAAAACTGCTGGTCCTCAATAAATGCAGTTGTTAACGACCATTAAAGTCAACTTCTCCACCGATACCATGCTTTTGAATGTTGTAATATTTAATTTTTCATGTCCTTTTATCAATAGAGTCAGTGAGTATTCACTCAAAAGGACTATTGTTCACAAAGATGCAGAATAGTGTCGTTGAATGATCATGAATCATTTATCTACATGATCCGGAATCTGAAAAAGATCACAGCCCTCATCTTCCTCGTTGTCATGCGCACACATTTATCAATGTTTTCCACCACGGGGGAGGGAGACTATGGGACTAACAGGAAAATTTGACATTTTTTCTAGCCATGTCAAATCCCTCACTCTCGAGCTCGGACTATAAAATGATGTCAAACGCCCAGGGGCCGGGGAATACTGGCTCATGCACTGGCTACATGTGGCTGATGAAAGCGAGAAAATGTGTCTTTCATGACTTTCTACGGGGAATGGTGTTCTCTACATTGCTGAGTAAAAATGTACACTACACCAGGGCATGTGATATAGTGATTTGAAAATGGTTGGCAAGCTGAAAATCACTTCTGAAATTAGCCAACGCGAGTGGTAGAAGAGTGAGTGAATAACTTAGTAGCTTGAAAACAGTCATAGAAGTATGAATAATTTTTTTATGCAAACATCGATCACAACGTCTTTTTTAAACAAGGGAGAAAATACTTGGTATGTATTTTGATATGAGGTATGGATTACTTTCAACATTTTTCAAAAAATAAATATGCTTAAATGTTGCCTCTGTTGCATTCATGAAGAAACAGATGAAGTTATACTTTTAATTAAAAGGACAAGTATCGTAACTTTTTTCTCGAATATAAAAATTGCAGACAACATGAATGGCAAACGCCACTGGCGGAAATGAATGCATATTTTTTGATTGAAAAGTTTTGCCTGAGCGATTGCTGGGTCTCATCGCCCTTTGAAAGCTTAAAGTTATTAAAATGACTCTGAAAAGTTTGACAGACACTCGATACTGCTGAAAACCATCGACACGATCAGATAATGATACCGTAAAATCTTAAAAGACGTATTTTTTCGACATTTAGGCCTACAGCCCAGGATCACGGTGAGTTTTGCATGCCTGTCGTAAAACGGTACCGATATACTTCGAAACAATTTGAAGCCTCAGAGAGTATACACGACGGATCGTGCAACTCGACAAAACTGTTATGCTAAGGCCGTTCTGTGTTATAAAATGTACACTTATTGTCACGTCGATATATCGTGGTAACAGTCGGCCTTGTGAACTTTGGTTAAAGACCAACGAACAAGCAAGATGTTCTAGCGGCCCAAAAACAAACATAGCGAAACGTGAACTTGATTGCCGACTGCAAGTAGCACAATCGGGCTGTCGTGTAACATCTAGTCCTTGTATCGGGCGTAGTTCAAAACCATAGAGGTAAAACAATACCTCCATGTCCAAAACCAAATATGATTAGTCAACAGCACTGTTCTCTTAGTAGGTTTTTGTCTTAAACTCTTCTATGAACTGTTTATGTTTTGAACGCTTCAATGAAAAATCAAAGCAAAGAAAATGGAGTCAGTTTGATAAAACGAAGGGCTGTATTATGTACATTTGTGTACATGTAAATTCCAAACACTTAAAGTGTAGAACTAGTGAAGTGATACTGGGTGTTGTTGTCTTATGACACAGATATGCTAACATTACCAGGGTTACACTCACTAGAACAGTATTATTATAATATTGTATCGCATTATTTCACCAAAATCAATCCATTCCATTGCTAGAATCTGGATGCACGGACATAATTCATACTGATCTGAATGTAATCAGCTGCACCGTGCTATGCGCATCGATCGGAGGGATTAGACTCTTCGTAGGCCTACATGCAAAAAGTCGCAAGACAAAAATTACCATGTTGCGACATTGTCAACCCTACCCCCTCCCCGTCTGGCGTACCATAGAGATCGAATTCCCCACTACCAGGACTCGAAGTGCGATCAATATCCCCAGTTGCCCCGCACTCCCACGGTTGAAAGCATTGATAGGTGCATGGCATTGAAGTCTGAATCGCATGATTCAGAGTCAGTCATCATCTGCATCTGTTACATGTTTTGACGGAAAAATTTTCATCATTTATTCCAAATTTCAGTCGGTCATAAGGACCGACATGTTGCTAAAAACTTTCGTAACGACAAGAAATCTGTCGGTCTCGGACCGTCGGACCGACGTTAATTTCGCACACTGTCCAAGACCAAGAATTGCTGTCTTTTTACTCAAATTTACCTTCATCCATCATTGTGCATGGGTTTATTGCACCAAGATTTTAGTATTAAATTTTTGTCTTTATTCTCGTAACTTCACTGCACAGCTGACGGACTGCAGCGGTCTCAGTGAACGATGGTTGTATGGTTGACGCCGTTGTATGGTTGGCGAGTAGTCCTGCGTACAGGTCTGTGTGTTCGCGGCGTTATATGGCCTCCACCACAGCCGTATAACGCCGGGAACACACAGACATGTACACAGGGCTAGGCTACAGGCAGCCCAGATCAGTGGTGATCTCACCTGATAGCAATACCACGATCATTGTTGTGGCTAGCTTACTAGACCAAAATAAACCGGAAAGTTCAAATGCACTTGAATAGCACAAGCGCCCGCACTGTGCGTGTATTAGCCTTCGTCTTGCCAGGACTTTCCAACTCTTCCCCACACAGAAACTGGGCAGTTTGGATTATTCATACCTATCTTAATCCTACTGTTCGTAATGTTTATGTCGTAAACACATCTATCACACACTTTTAACATCTTTCCCGGGTCCTTGAACCCAGTTGGTCAAAATTGGCTGTTCTGGCCTTTTTGATCACCCCTCTTAAAATGCTTGGATAGTTGACTTGAAAAACAATTAAAATTAAAAGTTCAATTAGCAATTAAGTTAAACACCGGAAAACACAGAAAACAATGTTCATTACGCGTTCTCAGTAGGTGAAAAAGTTGAGGCCCTCGACGACTGTTACTGGTGGCCAAAGGGTGCAGTGAATAGCCAAACACACAAAATCAAACACAAACACCAATAGCCAAACACACAAAATCAAACACAAACACAGAGAACGAACAAATAGTGTAGGTGATGTGTGCAGCCGCTTTCCCTTTATTACATTCCTAATCTTCATTGGAACTGAACACGAACTCCACGAATTCATGACACTAATAAAAAAAATGCATCCCACTTTCAAATTTTCACATGAAAGTTCCTCACACGAAATAACATATCTTGACCTAGTCATTTACAAAGGTCAACGATACAACAAGGAAAACATACTAGACACCAGAACAAACACAAAACCAACAGATACATTCCGGTTCCTACATAGAAAATCATGTCATCCAAAATCAACCTTCAAGGGCCTAATCCACAACAAGAAATATCAAACATCAATGCGGAAGCAAATTACGCTACACGAAGAACACATTTAAATCACAAACAAACGCACAACAACAACACAAATAAACTGATATTTGCCTCCAAATATAGTCCACACATCAAAGCAAAAGACATCAAACAAGCACTCCTGAAGAACTGGAAAGAAATAGAAAAAGACCAAACACTAAATAATTTATTCACGATGAAACTGATCATCGCTTACAAAAGAAATCCAAACATTGGCGACACACTCATAAATGCACAAGTACACAATCTTAGAGAAACGACCGAACAAAATACAACACAACAAACTGACCCAAACATAAGTACTATAGCCTCCTTGCTAGACGAACAAAACACTGACAATAATTAAACCACGAACAGTGAAACATAAATCTAAGGAGAGCCATCTCCAAAGAAAAGCGACCGAGGAAGAAACCACACACTGGTTTCGAAACGTAGCGTCAAAGGATCACCCTGTCATTCGACAGCCAGATTATGGCTACGTCTTGCCATGGCTTATATCTACACCAATAGCCAAACACACAAAATCAAACACAAACACAGAGAACGAAAAAATAGTGTAGGTGATGTGTGCAGCCGCTTTCCTTTTATTACAATTCAGTTTAGGCTACCCTCGGCTTTTCCAGTAACCGCGAGTTACTGGTAGTGGTAACCTGCGGTAACTTATGCACTCAAATACGATCACGGACGTACCACGCACGTACAAATACCACGATAGTAAGCTTACGATGTTGTGTGGGCCGCTGTGTGCATGTTTCATTCACAGCGTTACCGACGAATAGATCACTGCACACGGGCACGAGCTTTAATATGCGGCTTCACATTGTCCCTTTCCAATGAACGTTAGTGTTGTATTTGTAGTGACATGTGTGGAACCAACTAATTTCTCATGCTTTGTAAAGAGTAAGTGACATGTGTGGAACCAACAAATTTGTCCGCATGCTTTGTAAAGAGTTATTTTAATATACTGCTCTTGTGTGGGGGGTTGTCAACCTGATGTAATCGCAAATCCTCAGATTTCCATCTGATATAAGTATGTACGTAAACAAGAAAAGTAAACTCATGAATTTTAATAGACGTGGTGGCTATGACCAATTTCAGCCAGATTGGTCACAGCCACCACGTCTAAGTCTGTGTGGGGAAAAGTTGTCATGATCTAGCCGCGTACGATACCGGGCAGAGTTCAATCAGGCTTTCTGAGCACAAGCATCAATAGGTATCACACTTAATCCAAGACGAGTCTGTATGTGAAATTTTCCTACCGAGTCTGTGTATAAAACTTCCCAGCTAGCTGTATGTAAAATTTTCCCTCCGAGTCTGTGTATAAAACTTCCCAGCTATAGCTGTCCCCTCAGAACGAGACTGTATGTAAAATTGTGCTGTGTGTAGTTGTATCATCAGAACGAGGCCCTATATATGTAAACTTTTTGCAGCTGTATCGCTGTATCAGAACGAGGTTATATATGTAAGAAACTAACTTAGTCTGGTTCCCTGACCCATTTCCCCGGTAGAGGGCGTGGGGAAATATAGGGTCAGGTACCGGCTAATGTAAACATGGACGCTATTGGGTTAAAATAAAACAAGCTGTGATTGGATGAAAGTAACACTTGTAACTTTTTCTCATCATTCTTGGGTTTCGCACTTTCGGGCTCACTTGACACCAACTTCTTGTTTGTACCACAAAGCCGTGGAGGTAGAAAGAAAGACTTTCTACCTCCATGATTTAGCCACTGTTAGCACACCTCTTAATACTTTTAGAACGTCGACATGATGCCTGGCATTTTTCACGAAATTCGGACACCATTCTATCCATCGAAATCAATCGTCGTTCACAGTTCCAACAAAGTTTGCTTTCAATTAGCTGTGATATCGCAGCAGTACTTGTGGCGTGTATCGAACGTGCTCGGGTCATTGGGGTCACGCCACAGTCGGCGATGACCTCAATGACCCTAGCGCGTTCGATACACGCAACAAGTACTGCTGCAATATCACAGCCAGCCTTCAATCACCTCTATTTCCCCGTACTTCTGGATTAATCCTTTCAGTTTATGTTTCCCGTCTCGTGTGCCAATGTTTTTGGTTCGGATACCAGTGTTCGAACATAATTCTGATCCAGTCGAATTTTGACCGGCGTTTTCATGGTAGCAGCCATATTTGTTGTAGCATGTTCTGTCAGGTGACTAACCTCCGCCCTCTTGAACAAAATTCTGTTCAAGATGGCTACCCGGTACCTGACCCTATATTTCCCCACGCCCTCTACCGGGGAAATGGGTCAGGGAACCAGACTAAAACTAACTCAGCTCAGCTTCATTAGAACGAGGCTGTATAAATGAGATACTGTAAACGTCAGCAGCTGCCTCGAAAACGAGGCTCAATGTAAAATCTTCGAACTGTATCAAAGTCCGATGTATGTATGTATGTATGTATGTATGTATGTATGTATGTATGTACGTATGTACGTATGTACGTATGTATGTATGTATGTATGTATGTATGTATGTATGTATGTATGTGTGTATGTATGTATGTATGTATGTATGTATGTATGTATGTATGTATGTATGTATGTATGTATGTGCGTATGTATGTATTCTACATGTATGAATAAATACGCTATATGCCTGCACGTATTATATGTATATATATATATATATATATATATATATATATATATAATTCCTCTCTCTATATTCTTTTTCCGCCTTTTCTATCTCTAAAAAAAGCTTGATTGTGTAAATTAATTTTTTTACATTTTGCGCCTCGTACCCCGCGTGCCCTCACTTAGTTAAACATTACATTATGTTTTTTTTATTATTAGTTCAACAATCAAGTTAGACCAATGAATCTATTGGTTTTAAGCCTATCAAGGTCATGTCTTCTGCATGTCACATAAAAATGCACAGTTCTGTGACTTAAAGCATTTGCGAGCTTTCTCTACTTTGTACGTTAGCTTTTCTACAGTGTTTATTATTCTCCTTTAAGGCCTGCAAGACTTTCCAGTTACCCTCATTAAAACATTACAGGCTCTTGCCTACTGACTGCCAAACTCGTGTCCTTGTCAGTTATTTCACTTCATAATTAAACTCTATATTATTCTTTTTCTGCAGTATGGCGATACACCATTGCACGATGCAGCAAGGGAGGGCGAAGAGAAGACGACCAAATTACTGTTGGATTACAAAGCATCGGTAGACATACAGAACAACGTACGTGAATACGGTATCTATTCCAATTAAATAGTACAATGTGACATTACTAGGCTTCCACTGAAACTTTAATCGTTAAAATTATTAAAATTAGCAACAAGAAACCCCTCCTGAAACCAAGACATCCCGTCTTCATCGCCACCCACCGGGAGGGACCTCTTCGCCCATTCCTGTGATTTCGAGGGTGTACTCGTGTAGATGAAACTGTAATGGGTTTGCAAAAGCCGAGTAATGATTATATAACGAAATTCATAGATATTGATAAGTATGATTTTAGCAATGTATTTTTTTCAAGTTGGTAAACACGATAGGGAGGCAAGGGACTTGATACCCGGAATCAAGTTCATTTCGTTCACCTTTGGCATTCAAGGGTGGGGGTCGAATGTTTATGTCTGTGTAAATTACGGTTACGATTAGTGTGCACAGGAGATTGTAAACAGGTCAATGTGTTGACATACAAAAAATAGATTATACGTAACTGAATAAAACGGCTAGACCTGACCAGTACACTGAGAAACAATGTTTCATGAAGCCCGCGATGCTTGTAGCAATAACAGGACTAGTGTATTTCAACAGTAATGACAAAGGTACAGTCAATCGACGACGCCGCTGCAACTGACGTTATTACGTTCCGAATTAGGGTTACCCGGGGCGCGGACTGCAAACTGCACAATTATTGCAGCTAAACGATAGCGTAGATTTAACGGTTAACGATCACCGCGCGTTGTTGATGTTGATTTCGATTTACAAAGTTTATCGGATAAACTTTGTAACTGGAGACATCTCACGGCCTGGAGCTAGTTATCACCATGGAAAGTCTGTTAACGTTTTTGCTTCTGAATGGACGTGACTTCGTGCGTAAAATATTGGATGGCGATATGAATTTCATCGTTAAGAAAGTCTATGACTTTCAAATTATTCGTACAAATAACAATACACATGGTGGAGCAATGACACCGATGTATGTTTTTTTGCGACCGCTGGTGAGAGCGACTCGCAGAAATTTGTCAACCTGGGTTGGCTTCGCCCCGTGTGCTGGGTTATGTACATGTAAACTAATAACAAAGTTTAGTATTCTCTGTAAATCAATGATCATTTCGAAGACGAAAGATTCGGATATCTGAACATTACATTAGCTACGCAACTCGAAATTATCCTCCAAAAAAGAACAGGAATATCGGTCAAAGCTGGATTTCGCACGGTAGCTATGGAAACACGGGGTTCATTCTCAGAAAGCATGCAATGTACTGCGTACTGCTGATGCTCCATTGGTTCGTGGACTGTTGCCATCCGTCTCGCCCCTACACACCGTCAATTGCCTAACAATCACAAAATTCAATCACGTGCGTCTTCAAATTTTGATACATTAATTCTACCTATCATCAACCAAGGAACACGTGAGAAAAAAAACGGTCACGTCTACGGTTCAAGGACATTCACGAGGAGACACCATCATTGTCGCAGAATTGTTTTGACTAGTTTTAAGGAGAGTATTTTGCGATCTGCGTACGGTCGCACACCGAACTTACAAGTGTACGCTTAGATAAAAATATGGTGTCCGAAAAGTTTTGTTTTCTCCAACTAACTGAGTTATCGCCTTTGTTATAGCCTAAACATCCCCGGTTTTTTGTTTGTGTGTTTTTTTTATTGGGGGGGGGAGACTGTAACATGAATAAGCTTATCTCCCCAATTCATAGAGTACGGCCGTTCATCCCATATATTTATGCATAGTTTCGCAAAACATCTCGTCAAATAAGATTAAGTGCTTTTGCAAACGGACCAAGTTTTTGTACGTTGGTCAGAAACTAATGACAATATAGGTTAGAATATTACATCTGTCAAATTGGTACAGAGTATTGAAGATGAAAATACTTTCATCGATCGACAAAGGAGAGAAAGAATGAGTCAGTGAATATCGATTCGTAGACGGGAGAATCGAGACAGTCCACTGTCTATGGTTTAAGTAATTGTGAACAAAAGTATTTCGATTGATTGACGAACGCAAGTCGGAAAGGAAATTTATTCAACTTTGAAAAAAGTCACCACCTTTCCTTAACATCGGATTCCATAGCAATTTAGCAACTCACGATGTCAGTTAAGTCCTCATTTTTGTTAAAAAACGACACGACGATAATAATAATATTTTTAACGACAGCAAAACAACTAAAAAACTTGAATCTGAACTTTAAATGACAGTTCTGTGGAAGAAACGATCGGAAAAGGCGGCGTGTCTTGGTACGACGTCTACGCAGAACGAGCTATGGCTCGAGTGACATACTACAGGCGGGCACAGGCGCTCGATCCGGTTAGTGTGCTAAGTAGATCACCTTTCGGCACTATCTGTCGACCTCGTTGTCGATATGCCCGCCGCTGCAACCTAGATGAGTGTTTAGGTTGCAGTGGCGGGCATATCGACTACGGGATCGATAGTTCGAGCCGAAAATAGATCTATTTCGCATGCTACCCAGCTAAAGAGCGACTCTGCTTGCAGGTCTGCCCTTCCAACAGCACTAGTCACTAGTCTTCCTGTATTATGTGATGGTCTGTCAACGTATTTGTCCTGAATTTTGCGATCGTCCCTTCATGAGCACGATTGTCTGTTAAAATCTATCCTTTTATCTTTTAATATTTTATGAATTCAACCCAAAAATTTTGGGTAACTCTTGTATACTTAATTAAAATCGTCAAAGATGCGTCACAATCACAGGTTTAAAGTTTATTAAGTCTGCATTGTTTTTACTGCAAGCGTGATTGATGGACATAGCAATGATGTCAAAAGTCGTCACCCGGTAGACGTCAAAAGACACCGTACATGTTTTGTAAATTTCTTGTGGCTATAAATACGATGGCTTGCTATTGTTGCGATAGATGTCGTAATCCTTGGGTCACGCTCGCCTCAGAAATTTTTGAATTAATTTAACTTCAACAGTTAGTCGTCAGAAGATATTTCAGTGAACTTAATTAAACTCACATGGTCCCTGACTATCCTATTTTTAACAACAGCTTTTCTTTCAATCTTGATATTGTATTTTTTTAAAGAAGTGCGACAGATTTGTACACTAAGCAGCTCACCCGGCCTAAGATATATTCCCTACCGCCAAAAAAGGTATATGAACTCTTAGAATCGGCAAAATTTTAAAATGCTTTTGTAATAATTTACGTCAAATCGCTTAGCAGAAGCAGCAAATCTGTTTTTGTTTGTGTCTAATATCGTGCACCAATTTACTGAATGTACAATTGGGGCTTTATCTTCTAAGTTTAATCAGCGGACACATGTTAGTGTAACCAATGCATCTAGTTAAGAGGCTGTTTAGCAGCGTTATGGAGACAAACTGACTTCAGGTTTATTCCGCCTAAAACAGTAGGTCGGTACGTTGACGCTGGTATCATGAGCCACATGTACTGATATACAGGTATCCAAGTCCCGCCTTTTATAGCCAATATGTTAAACTAATAATGTTACATTGCTAAATAAATGAAAACGATGACCCAGACTCTATTTTATCACCATTTCATTGACTTTCTATGTTATTTCGTGAAAGACATTAATGAGCGAGCAGAGATTCAGCGTCCGCAAGAGACAAAATGTTTCCGAAAGGACAGTTTATTTTTGATATTTTTGACAGTTGATGTTGGTTTTTAAGTGATATTTTGGAGAAGTTGACCATTAACGGGCATTTGGAAAAAGACGAGAAGAATTTCAAAAACTTTCCTGCGAACTTAAGATAGTTGTTCATTTGTTGACATTAAACAGACGAGATGGCATAACATTTCACGGTTGTACAAAATGCTTTTAGTAGTAGTTGTTGTATTTCTAGAGTTAGTCTCAAAGATTCTTTGTAACAGCCACCTTTTCGCACTTATCTTAAGTTGTCGTGTTGAAGGTGCGTGCTCATTTGTATCCGTCTATTCCGAGGAATTTTGAAGCAGCAAGCGGCACTCGGACTTGAGATTGTCCTCCTACGTACACACGTAATTTGCATGAACAATACAAGGTTATGTTTCTTACTCTGAATATCGACTTTCAAAGCACTATTTTACATCGATTTGCCGATTTGACCTTTACCGATTTGGTGATCGTAAAACAAACAGCGTCGGACTTTGAACGATCGATGTAGCGGTTGTAGGAATTGGTAACCCTATACCACACGCTGATCGTGGTCGGTGCTTTATGGTGTTACGATATAAATCAAGCGGTTTTCTGGAAGGATCCTAACGGTAGCATACATACATGGCAGTACCATAACTGGTTTTAGTCAGTCGCTCTTGGAATTCCAGTTCTTTTTACACTGAACGATAGAGCCGTTTACGGGCGTTCCGCGACCTCCTCCCCACAGCCGGCATGACTGGAGAATAATTGTTCGAGATCTGTTCTCTAAGAAATTAGTGTAACCATTCAGTAGTCATTAATTGTTGCTAAACCATAACAGTTGTAATCGCTATTTGCTTGCAGGAGAAATAAGACCCTGATTATCATCCGCCTCGCCAGAGGGCGAATATTCTGTTCAGTGAATTTAATCACAGAATTAACGAATTCACCCAGTTTTGCTCTGCCAGCATAGCCTCATATGTTGTCGACACATATCTTGCAAAGGCATGCTTCATTGTGAATATGGTGCATCAGAGTTCCCGCAAGGATATTTCCTATTTTATGGTATCTATCAGTTGTACTTGAACATAATTAACGATGTTGTCTTCCAAGAATCGAGCGTCCCTCTGCCAAACGGGCACCCCATTACGCTCAATGAGATAAATGTCGCTGTGCTTGTACGTTGAGTAAACTAGGAGATCCATATCAGTTAAAGAAGTCAAATGTTAAAGACCCAATAGCTGGACTGTGTAATAAGCCAATCTCAAAATCACCTACGTTTTTCCTGTTCTCTGTGAATAAGATCATTTAAAGATTGAAAAGGTTGTCATAAGTGTCGAAAGTTGCATGTAAATTCAAACGTTTTAAGGGTGATCAAGCCAATATTTTACCATCAATTTACCATCAATTTTCGTTATTTTTCTCTAACAGTAAGATTAATATGTGAGGATGATATTACGACAAAAAATCAATATGTCACCAGATTTATTTGGCAGCTAGAAAGATTTGAAATACACCTACTTAATTCCATTCGAATGACGGAAATTATGAATCTCCCGTAAGCGTTGTCCAACTTCATAAATTTACTCTTAGTTCCTTTCTGGAAATGCTACACTTTTTTATTTCCACGTTTAGCTATTTTCCGCTGAAAATATGCATAAGAATGTGAACTATCACTTCGTAGGCCTTCTAAAACAACAGTTAAAGCTGTTGCAAACTTAAATGTAATTACCGCGACTTATCCATACTTTGTAGAATTTTTTAGATTTCCAATCCAAAAATTAGTTTATTTTCACATAAGGTATTGTTAAGATATTATGAGGTCATTACGAAAATACCGCAAAGGATGCACAAGGACATTGGAGCAGCGTATCGCCCGATGCGAAGCGGAGAACGATGCAAGGAGCTAATATCCGAGTGCATCCTTTGCTTTATTTTCGTAATAACCTTATTATTATACATCTCACATTCCTGACTGGGGCATAAAATGGACAGAGCAATGACCGTTTCCGTGCAATGTCAACAATTTTTCTTCCGATTTATAGCGAAAGTGAGGAATGCTATCTCGGACGCGATTCTTCAAGTTCTGGATTGTACTGAGCGCGCAAGAAATGTTCTGGCACACGTCCAGTGAGTCCCTTGAAACCGTTCAACAGCGAATGCGCACTGAGATACAGCGCAGGGAATGTGGCGCCTTGAAACCGTACGTGGTACAGAACGGGTGTTCTCTACGGCTTTTTTTAGCGCACGATAAATTCCATTGTTCTCGATGGTAGATGTATAATAATGCATTTTCTTATTGCTTATCTAACTAGAAAGTTATTTTCCACTGTTTGAATAGGCATAATTGCCATGCAGCTGTGCATTTTTTATTATAACAAATATATGTAAGGTGCTAACTGTCGTGTTTATCACAATAGGAAAAATTACTCATACAAGAAAACAATCGTTCCACATCTGTAAATAAGCACATGGACATTTTTCTATTGCTGCAATGCAACAGTTTCTATAAATTTAATAGGGTATTGGACTTTATTGAGAAAATAATGTTTTTTTTCTAGATCAAATACCATTTGCGTTGCAGGTGATCATGCTTATAGATCAAATACCTGTACACATCAAGACAACGTTTTATTTAGTGGACACCTAACAGTGACAATACATAGTGTGGAGGATGATGTACACAATTTGTGTTCCTTTCTGTCTTGTCATATCCGACTTTTAAACATTATTGCGATATCTTTGAATCACAAAATTACCCCATGCATTTTACACAATGAATCATAAAACGGCAACAACTTTGTCTTAATGCGATGTCGCTGAGCAATTATTACGGTGTTGCCGAGGCAATAGATTTGTCATTGGTCTGTATGTTGCACAATATCCTTCCATTTATGATCTTTCGAAAATCAATTTCAAAATATTTTATTTTAGTCAGGACACACGCCTTTGGATTATGCCGTGGAATATTACAGAGACGCTGTTAAGGATGGGGTGAGTTAGGTATATGTCTCGTCTTAAAGCCTTGTCAATAGTAATGGCATTTGAAGTAATTTCGAAATCTTGTAGCATTTTAGTTTCTCAACTCTTACTCTCCGTTCATATCCACATTTAATTTCGACTGCGAATTAGAGGAATGGTTAATTTTTTGTATTATTGCCTTAGGGATTGTGCAAAACATAACACTCTATATTATAAGCAGTCGGAATAACAAAGGAGTAAGTTCCTCTTGGTCTCTATGCACACTAACTTAAAGGTAAATATTGTCACAGTTCTTTCAGAAACAGACCAACTATATGCGTATCATAATACTGCTGCTCACTCGAACACGTGCTGACATCTCGATAAAGGTAATCGTCTTTAATTATTGTCTTCCAAATAAACATATTCTATAATTATTGTCATTGATTTCGTATAATGTAGCTAATTGAGTAATGGACGCTTAAACCTTGGAATTCGTTTACACATACGCGGTACATTATGAAACCTGCCACTTGATTTTTTTAATTTATTTGTGCACGGACATAAACCAAAACATGTCAGCCCACGAAACCTCAAATCGACTGGATGCAACATTAATTAGCCCGTTACAAAAATATTATAAAAATACAATTTCGTAGAGCCAAGTGTTTTTTGAGATCCACCCTAACGCCATACTTCAACTACTTTTACTTCCTCGATATCACTTTTGTTTTCAATGTTTGCCAGACTTGGCCTGGAAATACGGAATCATAATATCTAGCCGTTGAAATGAATATCTAATGACTGAAAAAAAAACTGAGGGAAGATAAAAGGTTTTGTGACAGTTAGTGTGCAAACTTTCGAGGGTGACATCGCCTTAGTTCCGTCAGCGAGAAATAAACAATGATGTACCAAACATTAGGAGCCTGCTTTCACAAGGAAAACCAAATAATATGGCATTGCTTCAGTATTTCGGCAATAAATTGGCTCGTTGAAAAGACACAAATATTTTTAAAAAAATATACTGAAATATTTGATAATACAAACCAACCACGTCGTTGTTCCGTTCAGGACATGTACATAGTGATCAGATCGTGCAGTGTATTCAAAATGTTATCGAAATACATTTGCATTGAGTGATGGTCATCCCATGTGTTTGAGAATCGTAGGAATTCAAAATATCTATGGTATCCTTTCAACACCTTACGAAGCATTCAGAAAAATGATTTTCATACGAACGTGTTATATGTTGCGTATATTTGTGATTTTTTTTCTATTTTACCTTTCGTATTCCTCGGAATTGATAAACTTTACCTAGGTATTTTTTTCGGCCATTTGGTCTATGTTGTAATGTTGGATATTTGGATTCGTTTTGTTTAAAGTTTTGTGGTATGGTCTGATCGTGTAATTGTTTAGTGACTAACTGTAGTATGTTCATGCTGTGCACTGTGTTGTGTGTCGGCTTTTTGGTGTTAGGATTTGCTATGGCAAAACGAAGCCCTGTCCGTCATGTCTGAGACGCAGTGATTTTTTGACGCTTTCATTTCGGAACCCTAAGTAGTTCATTTACCAGTCACTTGCGTTTCTCGGTTTTATTTGGTGCTTGTTTGATTACTTTGCTCGACTAACAGTGTTGTTAAAATGTATATTTGTTGAAGACGCTATTACCACGTCGTAGCTGTCCGTTCGTTTGTTTAGTCTCTCCTTCACTAATGTGGGTTTACGTTTTTGTTTCGATTGTATGCAATTTTTATTTGTTTCGGAAAAATTAGTGTTAGTATTTCATAGGATATCTTGTGCAGGGTATCTATGTATGAGGTCCTCACCCATGTACTTTTATATGGTGAGTGACTGAGTGAGAATATATTTCCTTAAAGGAGATTATTGAAAGAGATACTCCAGAAAAAAGGAAAAAAAAACCGTTTAGATGAGAAAGTTTAGATTTGGCTACTCATGTTTTTTTTCCCAGTGACCTTGAGCTACCGTCAACGTAGCTAATGCACCATAGCTACATTGCCGTGTGGACCTCTGTGTACATGCTCTGTTCACCAAGTTACCCTCCGCCACAACTGTACACAGAATTAGGTAGCTGCAAATTTTGCTTAGACCAAAGACTGCATGTAAAGCGTCTGCACGCACGCTGGTCCGCTCTGTGCGGTAGGACTATAATACGGCTACGGCGTAGTCACAGCCGAGCATTCTTGACTCATACCGGCTGTAAGGCTAACAGCTTACCATCGCGCATCGGTTGATATCGTGACAGAAAATTGACCCAGATTTGGTGTTTTGACAATTTCGTTTCGCAATCTTGACGCATGTAATACCACCTAATTAATACACAGACCCTGGATAAACCCAAGGGCCTATTGTTTATCGACACAGAAGGTAATTGCAGTGCGCTGCAAACGGCCACATCATGGTTAGATTGGTATTTGTGTATTTGATGGGACCTTTGATCAATACATTAGATGAAGGTGTTTGGAATTTACTGATACAGAAAGAACCAAGCCAGTTTGATGGTCACCGCCACTCTACTCATAATGAGGGCATTTTACAAATATTTATAAAAAAACAACGACACAATTGAAACAGTGAGTCTAATCATAGGGTATGTATAGTGGCTGTCAACAAAATCACATTGGTTGGTCATAAGTGGATGATCTGATGACACGTAAACACGCTTGTTGATGGCTATAACTCTAGCCAAAATAATTACCGCTGCAGTATCCGTGCTGTCCCTGCCACTGATACAAACTCATTGATTTTTACGTTTTGGTGTTCTACAGTTTGCAGAGGCAAATATCTCCACACATAGATGCTTTGAAACTTTAATCATGTGACGGCAATTCAGACGACGTGTAAGGAAAGTATATATCTGACAACACGTGCTTATCAACAACACCCGACACCCGCCCTATTTTGCTGTATATACACTCGTTTCGAGAAATAATCCCCCAAAATAATGAAAGCATCGAGAAAACGAAAACTATTACATTGAAATGGAAGCATGTATTGATATTTTCACAAATTTTAAATAACAGCCGTCAAAATATGTGTGTGTCTTGTACAGACACTGATTGCCATCTTAAGGGTCGGAGATGAGGGAAGCTTCTGCTTTGCCCCGACATCTGGCGAAATCGTTGTGTGAATGGGGTAAAATGAGTGACATCGTTTGCTATATTACAACATTTTTGCTGTCAATGGAGAACGTTGTCCGACTTGCTGTGACCATTTCCCTGGTTATGTTAATGGGTGGAGTCACCGCTTTAGTATATTCTGTACACGGATCTACAAATGGACCAGTCTTAGTATATGAGAAGTGGTAAATGTACACGTGAAGCCAGATTCAAATGATAGAGCATATTTATTACAATGTAATACATAAGTGCAATTTATCATATAACCAAGCCCATGTCGCGCCACATTGAATCGATGACGTCGACTGTAAAACTCGGACGAGATATTTTACAGTAAAGGTCATCAGCCTTTTGAGTATTTCCAACTTTTGCAACCTGTAAGAAAACAACGTAAACAAAGGAAAGGCTGTCGCTCTTCGTCAACGCTACGATGTTGTTGACATAAGCCAATTTATAAATTATTGTCCTTTTTTGAAACAAGCTCTACAAAACATTCCACCGTTTGCACTGCACTGCACGGTTTACCTCCAACAAATAGTGAGCACGTGTACTGTCGAGCGTGTGACATCTGTTGACATGGTAACCCGCCTCATGTTTTACGCTCTGCAAACGCCGTAACCACTAGCAAAGGCCCCACATCACCAATTGCGCTGTATTGCCATGGCAATCTGCAAACACTGATGAAATAAGGAATACCCAACGTATATCTTTGGAGCATTATTAACGTAAGTGCGTTCAAAGACTGTGTTTTTTTAGAAGCGTGGATATGATGGTATAGACAGAGCTATATAAAGCAATTGTCATGTCATTTTAAAGGCTTAGTGTCATTTTTTCTGCAATCGTTCTCTACAAACGTTACATATAAAATATTGATAGAGATAAACACCCATGCCGCTATACAGAATACTGCGAATAGATCGAGAGAATTTAACACATTTTCGCACTTTTGGGGAAGGGTGTTGGATTTCTATTTTCATTCACTAAAGAAGCGAGAATAAACTTTCCTGCAATAATCCTTTCACGAGAATGCAATTCTATTGCTTTACTCATGCGGAAAATCTGACTGCCTTAATTAATCAACATGAATGATTTATTTCTTGCCGACAATAGACGAAAATGAAGTTTTTTTGCAGTCCATTGATAAGGAAAATATATTTTTTCGGACTATATCCTGCAGACATTGATTTCCCTTAAATGAATCTGCAATATTCGTTTTCACAATCTTTTAAAAGATTTGGTGACACACAGAATAGCCCCCTATGTAGGAAAATGTGTGTACTTTTTATTACCAGGCCTGCATGAAGTAAATTTGTCTAACTACTTCTCACATGCTTTTCCTGAAGTATCGTTTTTTCACTTTTTTCTCTCGTTATATTCCTTACTAGTCTCAGAAGTGATTTTTTGGAATATATTTTTAGTAATGAATTGTTTTCTTTATTTTCCTTCGGAATAGAATTGTTTCAAGAAGAGCGGAAAACTTGCAAAGTTCTTTGTTGACTCATCTGACGTGGTTCCTGCACCCGTTGACATATGCGATGATAAAGCAGCAAGTACATTGACATCATGGTACAAAAAAGGTTACACAGTGTCTGTTGTGATTTTAAGTGACAACAAGGCATTGTCGATGTTGGATAAATTACTGGAGAAGTATGTGATAAGTTCAATTCTTTTATTTGACGTAGATATGAAGAATGTGGAAAAGATACAGATATCTCATGCCTTACATTTGATCAGTATCAAATCATTTGATACTGAGAAAGTTATCTCATGGTTTTTGCCATCATCCAGGGTATTGCAATGTATTGATATAAATATAAGTGTACCAT
>LD377773.1:0-11080 GCA_001465055.1 Ptychodera flava | reverse complement strand
TCATCAACTTTGGCTCACTTTATCTCTTTTATAAAAGTCACTAACTATGTAAATAAGCACTAATTATGCAATCCACACAAGTACAAAGCCAGTGGACATTATTAACCCCTTGACTACCAAGGCCAATGTATTCCTATATACCAGGCCCCTTGTGTAAATATTGATAAAATCTAGGATGTGGTCATTGCATGAACACTGCTGAGAGTAAAAATTAAGGAAGTACCAATAAACCATATATTTTCTGAATCAGCATGAAATTTCCCACTTTTTCGTACATAAGTTTTGTATTTCCAGGTCACGTGACTGATCACATGACACATCATGTGACCAGACTTGGCAAAGAATATGAATATTTTAAGCATCAGGACGTGTTTTGAATACATAAAATGACGCAAATTTGAATACAGTTGCAATTTTCATGGCATTGTCTTTACATATATGTAATAATAACTACCTTTTACTTTCTTTATAGATGTACTTATTTAAGATTTTTCTCACAAAAGGCAAAGTAAATGAACCACAAAAATCGGCATCTGACATGATTCTGTATTTGAAAATCAACACATTTTATATTTGTAAACACCTTCTTTATGTCTTCCTTGCAGAAACATGCATCTAAAATGGTTATGATTTATCAAAAAACAATTCACAATATTTAAAAATGCATTTCAGGGAACAACCTATCACATGACCAAACACATGACCAGTCATGTGACCAGTCATATTGATAATATGGCTGCTATAAAATTTCACTGGCTTATAGTAAAAAATTGTATTTCCTCTAGTTTCATTCACGAATATTGCTGTTAATAGAGCATATTTACATATAAATCATTTGTTTTCAATAAATAAACATTTCATTTCATTAAAAAATAAAACAATAAACATCTTTGCGATCGTCCGTACTTCTGAAAACTGTAAACAACCAGCGCGATGCTTCTGTGATCAGCCTGACCTTTCAGGGTCGAGGTCATGGGTCACGACATTTGCTTCCGGATTTTGGCCATACTCAGACGTACGGGGGCGCAATCACATTCAGGCCAGATCGGAATACATCAATCTTAGTCGTGCTGCGTACCAACGCAGAAATTACGGGAGTTTTAGCGACAAAAACGAAGCAAATACGCCTATTTAACTGTGCCGGATATTTCCGGCACTCAAGGTATATGGTAATTCAATATGGCGCCGGATATATCCGGCGCCATAGGTAGTCAAGGGGTTAAAGATAAAAACTGTATTTGTCTAGAAAATCGTTTAATCCACAGTCAACAATTGTTTCGTGTTCAATTAAGTTTCAATATCATTTGAAAGCTCATAATCTCAAAACTGAGAAGTCTGTAAAATACTTTGTTGTTGATTTTGCCTCAAATCTTTCATGAATACACACATTGACAAGATAGTTAAAAAGGCCAATAGTACTCTTGGATTTTTAAGGAGAAACTTACAAGTTACTACTCTACTATCAAGATGTTGGCTTATTCTCCCCAGTTAAGAATACTGTTCACCAGTTTGGAATCTCCACACAAAAACTAGTACTTTCACAAATAAAATAGACATCGTGCAACGAAGTGCAGCCCGATTTGTTACAAATAGATATAGAAATACACGAAGTGTGCTCCCTTGCTTGCCGACTTATTTCTGTTCTCATACGAGGTAGAATTTATCAAGAACCTAATCAAACAGAAAAAGGTATCTGTAGCTAGAATTTTCAACCTAGCATTTAGATACATAAACGATGTTATTTCAATGAATAACTCCGAATTCAGTGACTATCACGCTACGATTTATCCTCCAGAATTAGAGATTAAAGAAACTACAGAAACGTCCTCTTCTGCTTCATATCTGGACATTTTACTTGAATTTGACTCTAATGGTCACCTTTTTTCTAGGCTATATGACGAGAGAGATGATTTCAACTTTAGTATAATCAGTTTTCGACACCTCATCAGTAATATTCCATTCTCACCAGCTTATGGGGTATACATTCCCCAGCCTATTCGATATGCAAGAGCATACAGTTCTTATGGTGATTTTGTAGAGAGACATGGCCATCTCTCTTACAAACTGTTAAATCAAGGTTACACCAGAGCAGGACTTGTCTCTACATTCAAACGCTTTTTTGGCAGGTATCGCAAGCTGGTAGATAAATACAATATCTCTCTTCGAAATATGATCGTTGATGGCATCGGTGACACTGGGCCTTAGTTAGAGAGCACTACCTATCTGACTTACAGATTGATATATGGCGGGTGCCACATGTGGGGCAGGATGCGCTTACTATTTTCGAAACACCTGACATCACTTCTTGGTCTTTTTACCAGAGGTCCATATATCTTTCTCTCATGAATTTGACTTTGTTTGTGTACCGTTTATTTACTGTCTGTTCTGTGATCTTTTGTGCCCATGTTTACAACTATTGTATTACGAATTCTGACCTAGTGTTACCCGATTATGGATTGGTATGATTGTGATAATCTATGCTGGAAGAATTACAGTAGGAATCACTGCAGTCCAGAAAACAAAAGAGTCAGCTTACTATGCTGAATAAGACAATCAATGATCTGGTTGACATTCCAGCTTTCGAATGTCTTACATTTGCACCGAGCCATACGCGAGCCAAGCATCGCTACAAACTCCGGCAATTTAAGGTTGCAACTGACATGAATGAATATAGCTTTTCCCAAATATTGTTTGTCTCTGGAATACTTTTTGCCGGCTAACGTCGCCGAGGCCCCTAGTTTGGCATCTTTCAGACAGGGCTTATCAATCGTAGAAATCTAATTTTTAGGGTCGGATGTCGATTTTTGAGTCACCGATTCAAGTAGACTTTAATGAAACCTTAAAGCTGTGCCGGTTTGGGTTATAAAACCTATTGGCCGCCATGGTAGCCGGACTTGTTCGAAGCTTAAAGGTCGAAGGAAAGCGGACCCCTTTATGGTTTATTGGTTGGTTGATACTAGCGCTGCGTCACAGGGTAATAGTCAAGAGTGACTGCAATGGTTTATTTTATTAATAAAGAAATAAATCACTATTCTTTCTCGTGTAGAGTAACTTTCAAACAAAGCTTAAAAAGACATAAAACGTCGACTGTATGCTGCATATACTACACCTATTCTGGTCTTCTTTTAACTGACATATTACCTATCTAAATAGTATTTGAAAGGTTTTTCCTGTATATTTAACGTATATTGTCATGGGTCTTTTTATGGCAACGTTGATTTAGCTAATTGCTCCTCACGATGTCGATAATGGCCTAATCTACCTAAAAGACAGAAGAAAACCCGGTTTATGACATTAAATGTGAACGTTTTATCGTCGCTAATTGGGAATAATGTTATGAGACACTACTCATAATCTATAAAGATTCAAATTTCCTCTCTCCATTTTCAAACAAACTTACTAAAAATGGATTTTATTTAATGTATTTCATTTGTTCATTGGGCACTCTAGTTTCTCAATACTTTTTTATTCTTAATCGACGTGAAACACATTGTATTATTTCAAATTAGACACAATTACTGTAAATCAAAGAATAAATGGGACTAATATTAACATGTCAAAAATAAACATTTAGAGAAGCAGATTTTACATAAATAGGAGTAAACCATACCAGAAAACTTCATACACCGGACAACGTTACAATCCGTCAGCACTTGGACAAGTTGGACGCAGAGCATACTTGTGTATGGTAAGTGAACTAAAATGTGTAACGGCTTCGTTTTTGAAATAATGTGCTTTCGTATTTTGTTGTTAGATATGCGAATCATTAGTTCTATCAAGGACACATACACGTTTTTGCTTGTTTCTTTGTTATCTATTGTTTATCAAGGTTGCGTTGAGTTAAAACTGGCAATTTCTCTCTATTTTAACTTTTTGCGAATATTAATTTCAATTTGTCCATATAAGGCAAACGCGTACTGTTGAAAAAGTGATCGTTCGTCAAAACTTTGTTTTTTACAAATGTTGGGCGCGATACATGTATTTTTTGTTTTCATTTTGGAATAAATTCACTGTCATTTCCATAGCCAATACAGTCGTAAGTCATGATTGGCAGGCATCATGCAAAACTGTCAACGTCAGCAAAATGAAAAAAAATCTCAGATTGTTCAACCGGCAAACGTTCAATTAGCGGTCAAAAGTTTGGCAAATTTTAAAAAATACAACTTTTGATGAATTAGAAATACACTAAACTTGGAATATCCGCTTTGCATTATGCAAAGAGTCAATGATGGCCCAAAGTTTCGGAATCGGACCATGGAATCGGACCTCGGAATCCACGACCTGATTCCTCTACTGGTTGTACTACTGGTGTTGGTGTGGGGTTGGGTGGGAGGTGTAACAGGATTATGAAGTAGGAGTGGTCTAAATACATCAGACATCAAAATCAGTTTTTGTAAACTCATAAAATTTATTCTCACTTCTCGGAAGAGGAAAACTGCGCAAAAGCGATGTTTTGAGTAAGGTTTTTAGAGATGTATGTAGGTGCTTGACTGCGAGGTTAAAATGATCTTTCCCAAAAGTTGTCTCCTCAATATTAGCTGTTAAGTACAGAATCTGTATTTTTATGTATAATGGCATCGCATTCAAGTGATTTCTCGGCGCGAGGTCACGTAGTGTCTTCGAATAATCCGTTTAGTTCGGCACTATGTTTTCCGCGCAAATTTTAGCTCGTGATCCAAGCGGAGTGACTTCAACAAAGGCGGATGTAAGTGTTTGCAATTCATTTTGGCTATAACAGCTTAACAAACATGCAATATGAAGATAATCTGACCTCAGCAAGTTTTTCTCTGTACAGTGATATAGGCTTGTCCCCGATCTCATGCACGGTAGATATTCCCTTAACTAAAGTGCCGAAATCAATGGTAGCTAAATACCTTTTAGCCACTTTCAGATTTTTATTTTTTTCTCAATTGAACACGTCCCAAACCCCAATAAAGTATACATTTTCTGAAAGCCCTGATATAGAGCTATCCGGCCAAGCACAGTACACGGTCATTATTTGCATAAGAGTCACGTGACAAGCGTTTTGCTGAACCTTCCAAAAACCGGTTTTCCCGGCCTTATGCGAACACGCTGCAAGATTTCCGGTTGGAATTTCTTCATTGACAAGCCTTGACAATATCCTTCATAACCGTGTCTGCGATTTTTTCCCGGAGGCTCCGTTCAAATTATATGGCGTGATAATTAAAATTCCTTGAAAATCACCTTCATCTAACACCTTTAAGAGCGCATTAAAAAAAACAAAGGCATATAAAGAAAATCCCAGACACGGTTTTGAAGGATATTGTCAAGGCTTGTCAATGAAGAAATTCCGACCGGAAATCTTGCAGCGTGTTCGCATAAGGCGGGAAAAACCGGTTTTTGGAAGGTTCAGCAAAACGCTTGTCACGTGACTCTTATGCAAATAATGACCGTGTACTGTGCACGGTCGGATAGCTCTATATCGGGGCTTTCAGAAAATGTATACTTTATTGGGGTTTGGGACATGTTCAATTGAGAAAAAAATAAAAATCTGAAAGTGTCCAAAAGGTATGTAGCTACCTTAACACCAGACTTTTCACCAACTTCACTTTTGATCATTATTGATCAGTCTTTTCTTAAACTCTGGCGCAAAAAGAGAGAATTAAACGGAGAAAACAATCAGCCTTCTCTTGAAGTATAGTTGGCCAAGCTGAGTTTAGTTCCAGGTCGGCGAACCCCCAAGCAATCGTTAAATTAAGGTAGCGGCAAGAGCTCGACGATTATATTAAATAGTTGACAGAGTCTATTGAGACTTACTAATTATCTGGATTTTCTGGTTTTCCTTTTTGTCAGACCGGCATTTTTGACGCGGGAGAGACAGATTTATCAATTTATGTTATCGGTAATTTTCTCAGTTTGTATCTTCGAACTTTTGAGAGTGGATCAATGAACGTAGTTTTGCTCTGCATGGGTTGGATCGTATCAAATTTTCAATTAGGATTTGAAAAGGGACACAAAAACGACACGTTTTTTGTCTTTAACATAGCTGAAATAATTGACAGTTCCATTTTGTACACAATGGCGTTATCTATTTCACTTTTTTCACTCTGCCAAGCGTTGTGGGTAACATAATGGTACGAGGTAAAATTTCATGTCAGCTTTTCAAAAAGTTATGGTATGCATGGTTTTCTTGTGGCGCATATTACAAATACGACTTTGAAAAAAGGTCTATGTTTTGTGAAACACGTACGCTTGCTCGAACGTTAGCAATCCTATTTGTGTCGGGGCCATATCCTATTCAAAACACATGATAGCACATGTGTGAGACTCTGTTTCGTCTGCACCCATTTTTGATCAACATTTTCATATAAAGGATTAGCGTACAGCTTTACTCTACGGACAAGTACTGTAACTCCCCATAGTACTATACTTTTAAACAATTGCTAAGTCGATAAAAATATATGAAACTTTGAAATCATGGTCCGCTACCTCCGCTACCCTTCGCTACCAAAAAATCCCATTCGCATAAAATAATCGTATCCCGTATCGTGCAGTAATTGATAGAATCGTCATGAAAGAAGGATAGGGCTACAAGTTTCAACATCTTCAAACTAAGAATACGATGTTAACGGTTTGTCTAAAGTACATATATCATTACGCGTAAGAAAATCTCGTGCAACACTTATGAAAATGGAACCGAAAATGACAGCTCTTTGATTTGCCGCCGTGCGCCGTTACATTCAGATCATCTTCATTCTCAATGAGAAAATTTATCTCGCGTTCTCCCCGTTTTTTCTATTTTGATTCAAAGATTTTAATTTTAATTAGTGTTTAGCACGGCTGACGAAGTCAGTGGTACTATAGGTATCGTGTGTGTCTGTAGAGTAGGATAGACAGATGGATTGATGGAGGGATGGGGAGAGAAGATAGATGTGTCCGTAAACCATGTAAGCAAGTGTGTAACTGAGACTCGTATGTTTTCTCAGCGAAGTATTAGCGATTGGCCAAAAAACAAATACGTGAGTGTCGTCATGGTTTAATCAAGGCAAAGTAAGGATACTAGCAAAGTTGATTTTGAATTAGGTTTCGTGACTTTGTTATATAGCAGGAAAGCAGACTTGTTGTCTCTCCTAGGGTTGCTAGAATGTATGCTTGGCAAATTAATGCAATATATGCAATAGGAAACTTATATCTCGTAAACAATTAGGTGAATCTTTATACCGTCCATCAATATAAAAATAAAGGATCATTAACCTCTCCGACACAGACTCGTCTCTACTGACCTCTGACCTAATATCAATATCATCACTGTTTAATATAACACTGTAACCGTATTTATATGAGAGATCTATGAAATAAAAATGTTTTCATATTTCCGATGTTGTAAGCCGCTTTAGGAGGAAGAAACACTTCAGTATTACACGTGAGAAGTTGATTCTCTGTGCTGAGGAGGGAGCGGCTATCGATATTGTAACTGAGCGCCGAATCGCCAGTCTCCAACAAATTAACCACTACAAACCAACGCGACCCTTGTCCTAATATAGATCAGATAAACTAGATTACTGATATTTTCTACATGCTGCGTTCAATTAACAAAGGATTCCTTTGCATTTGCAGATTTTAAAAGGATCCAAAACGACAACTATGAAGGCCGCATTATTCGCCTTTTTTCTAGTCCTTTGCAAGGTCGGGGTCGACGCAAAGAGAGTAAGTCTAAATATCCTCATTTGAACATAAAAGAGTCCCTTTTTGATGAGAAAGTTTTATCTCATCATGCTCGTGCCTTTATGGTAATTTGTACTTTTTACTAGTACGAAATTGATTAACGCGTTCATAAGGGCCGTCGTAGATACGTTTTATCATGTTAATCGGACAAAATTTATCTTCAGATTAAAAACAACTTCATGATCTCTTAATTACCTTTCATAATTAAAATGATTGCAAAAGATAGGAAACAATTGAAAAACATCTCTAAGCAAATATACCGAAAGTCTGTAATATTGTAATGTGTGCCTGGTTATTGGTGTAAATGATCGATGTTATGCCAGTGAGATAAAAACCTTTTTTTTTAATTATAATTTTGTGTTTCAGATAAACATGGTATATCTCAGAAACCTTTTCACTTGTAAATGTATATCATATATTTTGGTTGTATAATAAAGCCGATGAAAAAGGTGATCGTTTGTGAATCCAACTAACTTGTTATCTGCACTCTAATGTACACTTGTCTGTATTTAAATCGGTATGTTTGTTCACCCGACAGCAATGTACCCAAGACGATTTGGAAGGATGCGAACGGATGTTGACCGAGTACACTAGAAACCCGGACAACTGGTCTGAAGAGCACAAGTCAATCCTCTACTGCGAATTTGTTCAGGTAACATCCTGTCTGTTCCAGTATTATGACCCCACTATTGCTGTTTTCCCTGAATAAATGATTTAATTCAAAAATTAATAGAATAACATTGAATGATAAGGTCGTAAAGCAGGCTGGTAAAAATGGCCAAACTGTGGAAAAATGGTCGGGTGGTTTCATACATCCATTTTCAGCAGTGACTGAATACGCGGAAAGATCTAGAAACATTTTATTCCGCAATTTCCGCTTCGTTCACTGTGATTTCTTGGTCTCCAAGAGTGACCTATTTTTACTTTTAAATTAACTCTTAAAGATAGTACTGTGTGTCACATACTTTTTGCTTTTGAAATGAAATTATTTGAAGAAAGGCTTTTATCGTTTTCTGAGATATGCTGGCAGCAAGGTATTGATGTAACAACTTTGGAGGAGAGGGCTTTCCTCGTGGCCTTCAGAATTCTCAAAAAATGTCCACTTATTGCTATGTATTTGAAAATTGTAAAATGTGGCACTGACAGTGTAATGAGCTGAAAACGTTACACCTAAGCAAGCTACTGATGAAGTCGATAAAACACTTGATATTTTCAGAGGCGTGTTGATTGCTTGGAAAACCTTGACTGTGACCATACAACAAATATAGAAGAGATGGATCTAACTGTCATTGAGTGGTTGGGTATGATCGAACCAGGAATTACAACAATGAGAGCCTTAGGGCTTTGTGATGCCACGGAAAGTGAGTGCTCACTCCTCAAACCAAAAATAATGTTTTTGATCATCCTTTTACGAGTCAAACACCGAAAAGACAATCGGCAATTGAAGCAGCAGTGACTAGCTTTAATTTTATTTTACAAAGTTAAAATAACATTGATTCTGCCGTAACTTGAGATATAACTACATTTGTTGATGTTTTTTGAATATTGAGTTGTTTTGTTGTTGTTTTTTTGTTTTGCACCGGAAAAGCATAAAGTGAACTGCTTTAGCTTTTTTCGAAAGAATGACACGCTGACTCTAACCATTACATTTTATTTCCAACTCTTCTAGGTACCATAGAAGTCGATTACGACGACCCATGCGACGAATTCTACATTCAGAAAAACTGCTCTGAGTATCTGTCCGATTATCTGAAAAGTCGTTATGCATTGACATGTTCTGCCATGCTCAAAGCAAGTCCTTGTTTCATAACTGGGAGAGCGAAATGTGGCATACCGCAGAACCAGCCGGAAGGGTTTGTCAGCCCATATGAAGCACTCGCCGAAAACGGCCACTGCGTGCTCTTTTACGATTCCTCAGATCCGGTCTTCCAAAGACAAGAGGATTACAGAACCGAGCACGGTCTGGGTTATTTTGCGTATTTCTAATGCAGCCATATGATTTTGCGTAGCTTGTGCGGTTTACAACCTAAGATAAAGGCTTTCTAGTTGTAAACAATATATAGGCCTATAGTTAAGAATTATAAGTCAAGTGATGATTAATGGAAATTTGTTGAAACGTTTACTTCGTTCATGCTGTCTTTACTTTCACGATAATTTTGTTAATGTTATGCCATAGTGCGTTCCAGTAGTATACGGCAAAATGAGTTAGGACACGTCTTACGGCGTTAAAAGTGTACATGCAACTTGATAGGCTAGAGTTAATGATTGAGATATAATGCTTGTATTTCAGACTAGGTTTGGAAATATGAAGTGATTGTTTTTCCGATGCATGCGTTTTATTCACACAGGTTTGTTTTCATCAAGTTAGCGTATCAATTATGTGTAGACGACAAGGCCCATCCATTCGCTCGTGAAATATTGTAGTAAAGTAGCATCTACTGTCGTTCACTTCTTTTCCTCACTAATTATCATCGTACAATAAATGAACCCTGTTGTTATACAGGTATAGCAAACAAATCTTTTACTGTGTACCTTTGCCTACATTTTGCCCACTTGTCGATGCCGAAATGTTTCATATATTGATCTTTTGGAAACCTCCCTTTTTTTCAAACTAGCTTTTAGAACAAAGTACACTAACTGGAATATTTCAAGCTAGTCAAGTAATTTGATCGATTAACCATATTTGTAGTTCCTCTCCTTTACGTAAACCGATCACATTCTTTCATTCTTTCGTATGACAAAGATTTGGATTCATTGTCAGCCATGAAAATACTGCTGGCATCGCCTATCAACGTTTATGATTTAGAAGTTGTATGTGATAGAGTAAAGTTGAAGAAGATCAATATTAATCTGTATCTGTGACTGTATTGAGATTCTATATCCCTCTCTAAGAAATCAGCCACCACGTAATAAGTTAATAGCCTAAACATAAGTCTCACGTTGTTATAATTTCATAACGACATTTTCCATGGAGATTCTTGATGACTAGTACTCTTGTTGATGCAAATGAGATTTAATCCGTGATAGCTAAGTTTGAATGTCAATATCAGTGTCACTTTGCGTATAGCGTGCGCAAGTGCAGTGTGCTCTGGTACTCTGGTCGTAACCGTCCTGACCGTTATGCTTATTTCTAAAATCATACGCTTATATTTAATGTAGGAAACAGAAATATTAGTACATTTCAATATTCAATAGATTTTAACGTATAAGAAAACTCAACAAAAAATCTATTTTCAAAATCGCGTATTGAAATCTCGTTACTGTAGACACGTTGGCTGCGATTTGTCACGGATTCATACGACATTCAGTCACCTAGCAGAAAAGCAACAGACAGTATTCGAACCGCTCGGCCAAATCCCCTCTCAAAAAAGAGTGGTTAAATAACCGAGCTTAA
>LD377762.1:11206-26542 GCA_001465055.1 Ptychodera flava | reverse complement strand
CCGTAAAAACTGAACGGTCCCTAAGGCTTTAACAGAAGGTCAACTGATTCGGCCGGAAGCTGACTACAATCATACATTTTTGTTTGGGTTCAACAGTAAAATGCTTCATTCGCATTTGGTCTTCCATCTTGAATCTCACAACAACTTGCAGTTTTGGACCACATCAGAAATCTGTTCTGGGTGAACCAGGCACGAGGGCCGGGGGAGGGGGGAACTATATATTCAGCTAATACCTTATTATCATAAGCCCAGTCAATATTTGTATATATTGTAACACACCCCCGAGTCGTCAAAACTCTTGTTAATTTGCGGTCACGTGGTATGCATCATTTGTGGCTGACACATGCAAATAGCCCTGGAGTTGCTGGATAGCGGCAACAGTCCATTTCTCTCGGTCTACGCTTCATGAAACAGTTTTGGGACAACACTCGGGCCCTCTGGCAACATACGTAGCCATGCCAGTGAATATGCCTATAATATTCCACTCGAAGTTACCCAAGCGTTCAATGTGGATGCATATTAGATCGAAAGGCGTCTCACGTAGTCTGTCAGAACCAACACGTATGAATCAGTCTGGCCACCTTTGGTTTCATGAGAATACTACAAATATTGTGTGTAAACAGCAAACATAAATATCTAAATATTCTGCACTGTAACCCTGTTTGCGTCTCCACCTCGTCCAATTATTGTCAAATTTCCGAGTTGAAAACAACGGGAAAAGGTTCTCCAGTCTGCTAGGCGGCTGAAGCAAAGAAAGTTCACAAAGTGACTAGCAAGTTGGGGTATAACACAAAACTACAATGGCGCGCTTTTTTCACTTGATGGTTATTGTATTTACTTCCATACATGTTCTTATTTACTCAGTCAGCAAACAATGTACAAAAAAAAAATTGCGGAAGACAACCAACTGGCATTGTGGTTTCCATTAAAATACACTTGCTGACTATTTTCAAAAGATTACATTCTGTGGTTGAAAATTGGCTTTCCAAACGAAGGAGAGCTAGTAATAGAAATCCTGTACGTACGTCCTGTACGTGCTAACTGAAATGTTTATCATGTATATGTATATGAAAACCATGGAATCATTACTTGCAAGAATGAGTTTATCCTTCCATGTTAATGTTTGGATGCTTGGTAGTAGAGTATACACAAAAGAAAACAATCTAAATGTTCCATTTCAATGCTCAGTTTATTGCTAAGTCAAATACATAAATTGCACGACTCAAAAAGAGGCTACTGCGAAAAAGTTGGCCGACAAATAACATTTTCCACTCACTCTACATTGTAATGGAGTATGAAATAGTACTGAACTTACTATTGAGGTCAGCCTTTCAAACTCTTCATGTGTAAACATATCATGTCATGCTTTTTATAATATTATTAAAGTAATACCATTTTGACGTCTCCGAACATACAAGACAGTATGATTTTATTGTCGGTTATGTGACATGATGACATACGTTCAATTACAGCATAAGATCAAACATCACAATTATTTTTTCGGACAGACATTCGGCCTTTCCAATTTTATCAATTCACTTCTGACCTACCACTTGTTGGGGCTCAATTTAAAGCTCTTGACGAAAGAAGAGTTTTCGCCGTCTTAGTTTTTCGGATTTCGAAAATTTTATTTTTCCCCATACAGTTGACAATATGATGGCGGCCATTTTGAATTTCAAATATCGGGTAAATCTTAGGTAATCTGTTTCTCTGGAACCACATTTTGCATGGTGGCCCTGATTTTTATTGTTGACTTGGTAAGAGAATGGTCGAAACTTTAATTGACGAAAGTTTGAAGTCTTTCACTTTCGAGACGCATATTACCTTAAAAACAAAGAACGGTGTCAGTTTCAACCTATTCTGTTGACCTCAATAATCAGAGCTATTGCACTGTTTAACAAGTATTGAAATTCTGTCATCCATTGGCAGTGTAGAATACCCCGTATTTGACGACGACTTTGTTCTGTCAGTGGTGTACATCAGATACTTTGGTTGTATATGTTCTGAATTTGTTTCAAACTTTATGTACGCAGAGGAAAAAAGTACCAGTGGCACACAAAAGCAGCCCAGTAGTGGCCCTTGGCCCTCCCTCAAACACAATGGTACATAAGCTGCAGACTTCAGTCAGAAAATCCATTGAGAAGTGTTGTGCTTAGTGTGACTGAAGCTTAAAATTCAACATGTCTACTGATATTTATCGAAAACTTCTTGCCCTCCATTTGTATCACACTGAAGCGGCTCATGCACTGTATGTATCAGCATGTCAATAGATGATTGAGCTTGTGTTCCTAATCATTCACAGATTCAGTACTTTCTGCTGGATGCATCAATTGTTTTATACACGGACTGTGCCCTTGGCATCTACATTGTACTGTATGGTTTGTAGACTTGGTTCAAGTCTGTGATTTGTGAATGTTTGAGTGGAGTGAACGCGATGATTTGTATTTTGTTTTCATGTGAAACGCGTGAGTGGAGTGGACGCGATGAGTGAGGTGAACGCGATGAGTGGACTGAACGCTATACAGCGGAGTTTCACCCAGAATCCGGCAGAAACTAACTCACTACTGCACAGACTCAAACGTGACGCATTCAATCGCTGGGAAAACCTGGCGTGAGCTGCCAAATTCCGGATAGGTTTGTACGAAATAGGAGAGACACAAGAGAAACTATTATAAATGAGTTTATTTTTTTTTAAATTCACCGACTTGAACCAAGTCTATATGGTTTGCTACTTGGGTATGACACTACTTGTCTGATCAGAACTCAGGGTCCCCATGCACCCTATGGATACATTCATGAAATTACTTTAGTAATCCTAAAAGTGTCTACTGAATGAATTTGGATGGTCCTATTGTGCAACACAGTCCAATGGGGTCAGTTTGGTGGCCATCTTGGATTCTTATGAAAAACAATCATTGGCATATCTGATCAAATAGACCTTATAAAGAGACAAGTAACCCAATTTTTCTGTATAATATTAGCAAGAGAAATTGATTTTGACAGTTGTTTTCCAGATTCAAACAAGCTTATTGAGTAAAAATCATGAAGAAAAGTGAAAAAACATCATGTAAGTTCCATGAACGTGTCCATGGGGTGCAAGGGGACCCCATTCTGACAAGACTATTCTATCTCTCAAGTATCTTGACAAAGTGTGAAGCTTTCAAATTGCCGATATACATGTACTGCAGCTGCATTTCTGATATCTTGCTTTCCAAATGAAATTCACAAAAGATACTGCTTTTTGTATATCATTAATTATGTATGGCAGTCATAAAAGTAAAAGGCAAGTGAATATATGGCAGTCATGAAAATAAACGGCAAGTTGCTTTGGAACATGCAGTTAAAGGGTCTTTCCCCATTGAAACCCCATAGCTGGCTGAGTGCATGATGAGCGTCCAAGGCAGACTGCAGAAGACAATTCACAATCACCTACTGTGTGTTTATAAGTGGTTCATTGTCGCTCATTGCAATCAGCAAAACTTGTCTATTGTTTATCCACTTTCTCATCCACTTCAATTCCTTGGTAGGTCAGCACTGCTGCCTTCAAAGCCTTATACACAAAGGATAAAAACTTGCAGCTTCGGAAATCACCACAGGAATATGTTTTGTGCATAATGAAAGATGGGCTGCGGCAACTTTCAATTGGACAGTGAGACATATTTTCCAGCGTATCAACCGACAAGTGACATTTCACGAGGAAGGCATATAACTGAACACAGCCACTTTCTGAACAATACACACTGTGTATATACACCTGGTAAACTGTCTTGTACACTTGATTACCGAATGGAGAGTCTTTGCCTACAGCCAGTGCCTCACATGCTAGCCGTGGTAAAACGTTGGTGATGTCAGTTGGTCTTGAATGAACTTCATTCTGTCGACAAAAATAAATTGTGATTCATAAGCTACTATTAGCACATCAATGGTACTGAAAGTAACCCCAAAAACAATTATTTGTTTAAACAACGGGGGTGAGTTGGGTGGATCTCACTGCAATATTTACCCAGAAAGGGTCTCGTGTTTTCAAAGGTGAACACAAAAGTATTCCTTGAGATTGATATTACAATTGAGGATGGAATCTTCACTTGCAACTCCCCTGATATGAGAGACAGATTTCCTTTCTTCATTTTTTGCATATCAAGTATCTCTGACAAGATGAGGTTATCATGAAAATATCACAAATGGTATTACCACAGCATATCATCAGGTGCAAAGCAAAGGGTGATGCACAGTGCTAATATTTGAGAGCATCCTTTGTGGTATTTCCGTCATAGCCTATTATTATACATCTAAGTTGCAAACACTGATAAATAGGACGTCAAATGGACAAAGTTGTGACATCATATGATGTCAGCAGTTTTTCTTCCAATTTCTAGCGGAAGTATGGAATGCTATCTTTGATGTGTTTCGGACTGCCTGTGTAACTACATGTACTGTACATGTTGTAGTGCAAGATATATTCTGGTAAATGTCCAATGGGTCCCTTGAAACTGTCCGCAAGTGATCAGAACTCACAATGTCCTCACAGAATGCTAAATGCACATGGGGCCCATGGATACAGTCCATTTTACAGAATGCGAGTTCCGTACACTTTCTTTAGTGCATAGAAAATTCTATATTCTCAATTGTAGATGTACATGTATAATGATATACCTCTATATATTTTCAAGTTCAACAGGATTCTCTCAGAATTTCTATTGATAGCTACAGCTACACTTCTATCAAGGGATGGTGGACCTCTATTGTTGGTGGCGATAGACTTGGTTCAAGTCTGTGATGTGTGAACATGTGAGTGGGGTGAACATGATCAGTGTTCGCGGTGACTTTTTTCTCCTCGCATACGGCATACGCATTAGTCTGCTAAAATTTCGTAATGGCTGGATTTGAGTGCGTAATTTCACTTCCGCACTCGATTGATGAAAAAACTGATTGCAAAATACAATGTGCTGTTGAATAAATCTACACTACATATTCGGATTGTACGATGTAACATTATTTTAATGAAAACAGTTTAAGAACAACTTGAACAATGTTGAAACGTAACAGCGAAGGGTATACATGCAACCATCAAAACACATCGGGCAACCCAAAAGTTAAGAGTTATGGCAGCTTATCGAGACACTTCTGCAGTGTTCAAAATTTATCAGGATTCCGGCAAGCTCTACCGATGGACTCGTAGAGCAAAGTTGAAAGAAAACAGATTTGTCTGCTTCGACGCCATGCTGCATGTGTGCATGATCAAAATTTGGGAACAGCGAGACGCGATGATCGTGCAGGGTTGGCATTTATATAATTCGTCGCAACATTTCTGTCAATCACTCACTTTGTGTCATACGTTTCAGAAACTATCGCTCGCCTGAAAAAGTTAGCAACGTAATTCATAGGCACAGCTGACATAATAACGTGCATGTGAACTACGATGCCGATTTTTCAGACAACGCCCATAGAATCCGAAACTTTCCACACAAAATGAGTGATTGACAGAAATGTGTTACAACAAATACTGGTTGTCGCCTAAGCTCAGTCGTGGGGAGTGCTTTCGGAAACATTTTACTGTTATCCTTTGCGTAAAGAAAACGCATAACAATGAAAAAATGCGTAGAGAGTCAATTTCAATGCGTAAATACGCACGATTTTTGTGTAAACGCGAACTCTGATGATGATTTGTCGTCTGTTTTCATATGAAACGTGTGAGTGGGATGAACGCGATGAGTGGGGTGTATGCAACACAGAGTAGTTTCACCTGAAATAATCCAGCAGAAACTACTGCGCAGACTAAAAAGAAACACATTCGATTGCTAGGACCTGGGCAGTCAAAATTTAAATAGGTTTGCATGAAATAGAAGAGACACAAGAGAAACTTTTTACAAATTATTTTATGGTGATGATAGAGGAAAGATGTTTTGACAGTTTCAGAAATTTTCTGACGAGACACATTTGAATTTCACTACTTTCAAGATTTCATCTCAAGAAATCATCAATATCATTGGAAATTGCTGGCTGGTAGAGTAAGGTGGCGTCTGATCAGAGATGCTGGGGAGCCAGGAAAATCTGACAATATCGATGTCACATCCAAGAAATAGCCATCCCGGTAAACAAATGATGAAACCATAATATTCGAGCTTTATGTTGTCCATATTACATGTCATGCTGTTCTTATTATCCTCATACATGTATACTGAACATGCTGATTGGCCTTCTCATAGCAATGGATTATTCTACCCAGTTATCCAGCACTTCACACTGTGAAATAGTTCAAGTGCAACAAATACGACAAAAAGTCAACTTAAAATGCATGCACTTCATAGATTATAGATGAACAGATAGAGGGAAAGATGGATCCATGATATCTGAGTGGTATTAAGCATTAAATATGGCCTTTGGCTCACACACTGTCAAAGTACGTGTATGCTTTTGAAAGATGACAACATGGTAAATGGTCCAAAAATTCGCAAAACATCAACAATACAAGGTTGTACTTACTTCAGAAAATGTAATCACTTGTATTAAGCCTTCACCGTCCACCGTTTGAACTTCAATATCACTCTCTACGTTGACGGTTTGTCCGCACAACACAAGTTTCCGGGCTGTTGACTCTCTAACTCTGCAATGTGACATTATGATTAAAGTATGAGCTGTTATGGTTGTTTACGACAGTCAAGTGTTGATACTATATTTTTTTCACTAGTTGAGGGTAAGTGTAAACAGAGAATAGCGTTGATCGCGATTTCGGGTTTGTTACTAAATATTGCTGAAATTCGGACAAATATGCTGAAATTCGGAAAAATTTTGTCGTTGTATGCGCGGCTTTTGTTGCAGCTTGTAGTCTCAGTCATCAATTCATACAAATAAGTGTGACGCTAAATAGCCATTCTAACACTCGCGGGTTTTATTTTCGTCGTTTATGCAGAAAATGCGGACAAATGTTTATTTATGCATATTAATGTAAGAGAACAGTGACATCATTTGCTTTTAATTAGACATCCAGTGTCTAGATGTTTGTCAGGCGTTGGTGGTGGTGGTGAAAATAATCACAGAAAGACTTTCAAATGGCTATAATGTTGAAAAAAGAATAGAATGTAATAAACAACATTTTTTCTGGAGCTGAACCAATGCATCACAGCTACAAAGAAGTAGGGAAATAACTAAAAAACCAGCCATTTATTGACTCTTTTGACGAATAAGATAGTATTGGGCAAATTTCATCATCACTTGCATAGAACAGAAAGCAGTCAGCCATAAGAACCTGTCAATTACAGTTTGAAATATAAAGAGCATGAATTTTTGTCACTACATGTCTTGACCAAAAAGTGAGAAAATTGCCCTAAAATATACGAATACAAATTTCACAATAATTGTCACAAATAAAATTGCTTCTTCACTAGGAAACTATCAAGAACCTTTAAAAACTATCACATCAGTGTTTTTGGATATTGTTTAACAAAATATGATGAAATTGTCCCAAAACACGTAAACATCCAAATCAGGGCTATGGATGAACAGACAGCCGGACATACACAAACACTAAGTAAAGCACACACACATATACAGATACATACATACTGAATGATAAACGGGCATCCCGTGTCCTGTCGAATGATAACCAGAAGGTCAGATATTAACTGAGCCAAGGATGCTTCAGGCAGTGACGCTTTTCTGTATGTCTTTATGCTGGTAATCCATCTCATCAAAAGAGATCGGTGATGAGGCTTGGCAGACTCTGGTGCATTGTCAAGGTCCTAAAAAGAAAGAACATTGAGAAGGAGTTTGCGACAATTACAAATGTACCTTATTATTAGTAGTTTAGATTAACGTAACCAGTATGTAAATAGTACATTAGTGGCAAAAGATAATATTAATGTGAAGGACTACCGATGGGCCGTGAGTCTGGTGCTAGCTAATGCAAATGACTTGTGTGTAGAAATGCATACATCTAACACAATCTCAATACAGGTACATAGCCATGTGGAAAAACAGCATCGTGGCCACAGCTCCAGTTCGCAAATGGAACCAAACAGCTCTTGTGAAAATCATGTCAGAGAGCTAGAGGCATATCATGAAAACACTACGGCCCCCAACTAGGAACTTCTGTATGTGCCCTCAAGATAGAAGACCATTTGCCCAATGCCAGGAAGGGCAATCAACACACACATGAAGGTGAATATTCTGATGATTGCATGAATGTATCAAATAAATGACGTATTTAAGTGTTCTCATATTTATTGTAATATTGCTCTGGGATGTACAGACACACATTTTGGTATTGCTATAAGATAGGGCAAAAATTAACCTAGATTCAGACCACATTCTAAAATTCAGATGCAATACTGTGTAAGTTTGAAGTGTATTCTGTTACATGTATGCCTATACATTGTATATTTAGGCAATAAAGCACATCCAGCGATGGTATACCACGAGGTTTTGACCAGTTCACAACATATATATATACGAGGGATAGTGAGTGCATAGTAGTGAACTGGTCAAAACCGAGTAGTATGCTGTTGCAGTGTGTGATTTATTGCTATTATACATCACGAATATACCATGGTTCTTTTCTCGTCTCGGCCAATCAGATCTCTGTATTTGCTCCATCAATCACGGTCCCTGTGCATCAATATACTGGTATGATATACTATGTGATATAAATGTCTCTTTGTGTATAATCCTAAAGCATTCTTATTTGTTTGGCGTCATAGGATATGAGTGATTGTCTCAAAGCTGTATGGCTTTGAGCGCAAGGCTAAAGTCTCCACAGGAGTCAATATGGAGGTTAAAGGGACAAAGTCGGCCATTTTTCATGAATTTTGTTTCATACGAGATACTACTTATATTGTTTGACATGTTGAAAGATACTGTATGAATGGGTGACCAGGCATATATTCAACCCCGGTTTTAGATACGATACATGAAACCACCGCGAAAATGAATTAATGTTCATGACCATTAATTCATTTTTGCGATGGTTTCATACAAATTACTTCAAGTACAAAATAATATCTGTTACATGCTTACTCCTAAATAGGCGGATAATTTTTATTATATATATATATATATATATATATATATATATATATATATATATATATATATATATATATATATATATATGGCATGTATAATTGTTGTTGACTTTGATTTTATTGTTGACTTTGTGTATGCACGAGTAATTTTGTCTGCAAAGCAACTGAATTCATGCAATTGAAGTGCTGCCTATATTTTACATAAATGAGAGATTGCTGCATAAGTGAGAAATCAAAATTACTTCAAGAATTCTTCAGTCATTGCAACAAAACAGGTTTATACTCACATCTGTCGCAGAAGCCATCAGAAGAGTTTGGATTGGGTCTGTGATCATGTCATATTGCTGGGCAAACTTTTTGATAGTTTTCACAAAGACATCTTCCTGTAAAAGTTTGGTGACTGCAGAGGAAAAAGTAACATAAATTACTTTAATTGGTTAACTTTAATCACAACTTGATGCGTCAATCTCTGTTTCGATCTCATCTACTTGAACATTAATTTGGCACATCTCTCGTGTGCCCTATCCAAACACTCACATAAGTGCTCTTTTTATTTACTATCTACATGTGTGTGCTGCACGCAAAAAAGGTAACCGTAGCATATGGACGACTGTCAAACTTGGAGATGATCTTCCGGGCCTGTAGATTTTTTAGCATTCGCCGTGCATTGCACACAAGCGACTGTGGTGGTACCTAGCAGCTCTTGACAGTAGGCCTTTCTGTACAGTTTTCAGAGTGACTTGACAGTTTTTTTTTACAACTTGAAACTCACCGTGATTTTGCAGTACTTGGCAATAACGTGGTTTGCCGATGGCCGATCGAGCAATTGCAGTCTTAGTAGCTGGAGTCGCAGGACAGGAGGGTAACTGGGCGCAATCGATGTCCCCGACGATGGTGGCGTTATGCACTATCCAATAGCATATGACCTCCTCTTCACTAAAGAAATTTGTCGTCTCGAATTGATATGCTTCAAAGCGAAATCTGTTCATGTGATGAGTCTCCCACTTGGGAGCAGATGGAAAAGGTACGTGGGGATGCTGGCAAGACGTTCTCCGTTGCACGCACACTCCCATTTTGTAATCGGGGCACTCTGTTCTTTGGATTGATGTCGACTCGGTGATATCGCCGGTGGCATGTTCGTCATCGTCACTTACTGATACACTAGCAACCACATCAGCTAGATCATCAACTGAGTCTGCTTGATCATCGACGTCTGCACCACCGTGAGCTCCCATTGACTCCATTGTTACAATGCTTAGAGTGACTTCGGCCCATGACAGGTTTGATTTTCCTGGTTTTCCTCTGTACGCACACGACCTGTCACCTGATTCGTTCATGGGCCAGTCACGTGCTAAGTTTTGAGGGCGCTAGACATAGGAAGCTTTTGTGCGCCGCTGATCTGCATGGTGGCATAACTTTTCTTGGCCCTGACGGTGGTCCTATATTCGATTGTTAGGATTTCTGGATAACTTAGGTTTTAGGTTTGTAAGGTAGCTCACCTAAAACCCCTGACCCGAGGTTTTTCTACACAGTGTAGGCAAGATGGGATGGAAGTTGTCCATGGTCGACCATTTTTTAGACATCTTTCAATAAGTCGAACAACATCAGCAACTGCTCGTTTGCAACAATATTGGTGAAAAACAGGTAAAAAGATAGCGATAATGTGCCTTTAATAAAAAGGAGTGCATATGGACCCGTTTTCGGAGTTTGTTAGGGGGAGGCATTTGAAAGAAATCAGAGAACTTTTTTTCTCCCTTATCTCCTCTCCTGAGGTGTTTGTGGGCGGCCTTACGTAAAAATATTTACATAAAGATTATCTCTGATATACTGACAAGATGTCGTGCTACAGAATTGTTACTTGATAAATGATATTTGATTTGGTACAAAAATTCAAAACAAATATTATTTATCAAATTTTAACATCACCTACAAATAGAATGGTACGTCCCGATCATAGATATATAAAAGTGTTGAGCTAAGAATCCTGTCTAATGATTAAGTAACACATATTATTACTTTGTACTTGAAGTAATTTTGTGTTATTAATATATATATATATATATATATATATATATATATATATATATATATATATCGCGACCCTCTTTACGTGTACTCACTAACACCTCTTTTTTTCGTAACGCAGCTCTTGTTTTCAATGTATTTATTCCAATTAAATGGAAAAAATCTACGCAGCTCTTTTTCAGTGTGCAACTCGGATTTTTTGACAATTAACATGTACGACGACGCGCCCTCAACGGTATTCTGAATTTGCGAGGCCCACCTTGAGCTAGCCGTGTGTCGCTGCGTTGATACAGCAGAAGTCGTTATTCAAATGGATGTTTCTGGCCCCCTTAATGTAGAGGATTTGCGACAGAGAAAACCGTATCTAAGTCATACTCTAGTACCGCGTATGCCGAGGGACTGGGTTAAACGCTTCAAATTAAACACCGTGGGCTACCGCGTATAAAATTCCACAGAGATATAGCAACTGTAAATGTGAAATCTACTACTAGGAATGGATGGGAAAAAAACAGAATTAGCCGACGCTCCAGTTCAAAGTTATTGAGGACCTTTGATTGAGCCGATACACTTCACTGTATACGTATCGGTATATCTGTGTTGTTTCGTATCCTGCATTTGTCTTGTTTGATTGAGAGGGTCGATTCGTCTTCAACCGTACGAAACCATCGATCAATGTAAGCTAGCTAGCGGTATGAATGATTTTAATCAGTGAAGAATCTGATGTACATGTGTCGCAATTAGGGAAAAACTCATCGTTCAATGGCTGGCCCTTGAGGGCGCACGGCAAGCGTTAGTAGTCCTCTCGCATGCAAGCCAGCATCCTGGAGTAGTTGGTACATGAATAGACAATCAATCTAGAATAAAAATACTGCGGTTAGTTTTGCTCTGATAGAAGCGATTCGTCAGTAACACTTTCAAGAAGGGCAAAATGTAAATATTAAAAATGTCGAGTACCTGACATTTTAGGTAATACTTTAATTCAGTGATAAAAACGATTAAATCCTCAAACATTGTATCGCGCGTTGAATTGTTTTACATTCATTTATTATACTTTTTATGCCAGTAAAGGGCAGACCATGTCAAGAACATAGTGGGACCGCGGCGCCCGCATTAGCAACACCATGATATATCATTGCTGACATGAGACTGTTAATCATTGAAAATTCTTGAAAGACTTCATTCCTTGTTTCATATTTAATCGGTGCAAACACAGAGATATTTGCGAATGACTTTGCAGGCAGTCACGTTCGAGCTTGAGCTCTCAGGCTTTACAAGGCTTTACAAGGCTTAGCTTGCATCACTTCCTCGAATGGAAAATGTACAAAATCGCTGCAATGTAATGTCAGTTAGCAGTAGCACTAACAATTTTTGGACTTTTAAAGGATGAAGAAACTTGCAAAGTACATAACGGAAGCATGTCGACTACGTGATGTATTATTAGGATATATCATGAGTATATTGCACTACTCTTTTTTCAGAGTCATATTATATCCACCCAACTAGTCATTTAATTCAGTCATGTCATTCGTAAAAAGGCCGACCGGTTTTGTCCGCTCACACGACATATTCTTTATCATTTAAATTCATTCGACAACAGGTTGATCAATACTTGTTAAGAACAGTTTACCTTCAATATGCGTTCGACGCCGCTTCTCGATCATACTGTTTCTTTCCGAAACCTGGTCACGAGTCTGCAAGCTGTGCCAATTGCGACGTAGTAAATGCACTGATCATAGCATGTCATATAAAATATGACATTTGACCATTTTAACGTGTTAAAGGGGACAAAATTAGTCACAGACGGGACCAAACATATGCACACACAGCTAACCAACTCATGGGCCGAGCGAGAAAGATAGCCGCGCGGCGTACATAACCGACTGGGCTACTGCACAGCGGGTGATAAAAATGGAAAGATAATTCATGTTCAGTGGCCATGCTCTACACTAAATACGAAATCTTCGCATGCCATTATGTTTGCACTTCATTCATGTAGGTGTTCTTTCCTAGATCCTTTTTTGAATATTTCACATAGAAATAAGTAGTTAATTCAGCTATTTAGCGATCCTAAACATACGTGAATATTAAACACAAACGTCCCAACACATACAGTAGAAAAGTTATGGCGTCTTTTATTAAAGTTGGATACACAGTATATACAGATTGCGTATAAATAATACTTCATAAGAAAATATAAACCCCAAAAGTAATCGTGAAAAATGCGCCATACATAAACATGACCAAAGTTGAGGTATGAGAAGCTATCCCTACTTACTAGTACGGTGGAGGTGTCACTTGTGTATGATCTGTGCCTTTGGATGACACACATATATATATATATATATATATATATATATATATATATATATATATATATATATATATATATATATATATATATATCTTGTAACCTAACATTAGGTGCTCTTCACAAACATATGTGTAAAAGACTATCTATACGACTCGGAATATGCCATCGAATTTTTAAATTTCATATTGGCCCCTAACAGCCACAGGAGAACTTAGCAAAAGTGTATGGTGCTAAAATATTGGTGAGAATAAATTATTTTCCATAATACTTTTATTCTATTGTATTCTATTGTAGTAATTAAAAAAACTGCTGATTCGTGACGAAACGAAATGGTAGAAAGAAGATAAATAATGGAAAAATACATGATGTTGTTCATTATACCGAAACCCTGCATGATAAGCTCTTGGCAATCTTTACCGAATAGCATCATGCATTTGTAAATACAGAAACATATCAGCGAAAGCAACTACCGACGATATTTGATGTAAATACATTTTTTTAATAGGGAGAGAGGTAGAGGCGTATTGTACATTACAATATTATGTTATTTTATACACGAAGGTTTTATACATTACTGTAGTCTTTATTCTGTTCAACAGCGTTTGATACTTAAAATCACCCATTGAACCTGATTACCTGATTTTCAACACCCGTACTTATCAAGGTCATCGTCAGTTCAGAACACTTAATTCAGTAGCGTGGGAAAAAAAGATAGTCACGGCATAATATACATGTATATGGACGTATTGATTTTTATAAGTTCGAATAAAAACGTTAGTTTTTACTTTTTCTCTTTCATAATATCATCAGAGTTTCCTTCTCTGGAAAAGCGACATCCAGAGGATTTTGGCATTCCCTTGAAGGGCGCATACGAGTCAGTTTCCCCCTCGGAGAATATGGGGGTTGACGGTCACCGCCTGATGGGGGATCTCAGTGTGGTTTCGTCATCCGGCAACAGTTGGCACTGTATTCCCCGTCTCTTGATGTGGACGGCAAGGTCAATGAAGTACTCTAGCACCTCCACTATCGTTACCACCGAGATGCCGATCCAAAGACCAAGAGAACCACCGATGTTTGCCCATAGGTGGGCAGTCTGTGGAGAAAGCAAGGAAGAAAAATAAAAGATTTGCAGCGAATCATCTGTAGAAAGGCGTCGATTGATGCTGCAGAATATGGCTGGTTAAACGACTTTCAGGATTGTTGATTTCTTGTTGACGGACAAAATGGTAAACTGGGAGACATATAGCCAGACACAATAGACATGCAGTGACACAGTGTGGAGACAGAATTTGCTGGATAAAATGCAGATTAGTAACCTACAAAAACGACGTTTAGTTTACTGACAGACAGACAGACAGACAGACAGACAGACAAGTGGATGAATAGACAGACAGACAGGTAGACAAGTGGATGAATAGACAGACATGCAGACATAGATTGAAGATAGGCAGACAGATAGACAGACAGACAGACAGACAGACAGACAGACAGACAGACAGACAGATAGATAGATAGATAGATAGACAGATAGATAGATAGATAGATAGATAGATAGATAGATAGATAGATAGATAGATAGATAGATAGATAGATGGATGGATGGATAGATAGATAGATAGATAGATATGGAAAGAAGATCGATATACAGATAGATAAAAGCTACAAAGATATACATATATACGGACAGATACCGGATAGAGAAATAGATAGATACATAGCTATTAAGATGTACTGATATACATTGCGATAGAGAGATATCAATGATAATCATTCTAACGCATACAATTTTCATAGCTAAGTCTTATTTACAGGGCACGAACGTCTGGCGCTCTCTTTATGGCCATTAGTATTCTAAAGTCGTCCAAATAAGATCGGGATTATGGGATCAGTACGTTGGCACAACTCATGTGTTCGCAATCTTACGGTTTGGTCAGAATAAACCCGACTAATTTAATCCTCGCTTCTTGTCCACGCCTCTCT
>LD377736.1:2672-39398 GCA_001465055.1 Ptychodera flava | reverse complement strand
CACACGAAAGTGAGCATAAATAAGTGCGTAAACCCTTTAATATGTATTTCAGCACATTTCAGTAATGAATATGCTTTGCTTACTTCAACAACGCATTTAATACTGGTTTATGATAGGCCTTGGGATGATGCGAAAGTCAGCTTGCGAGTGGTAGCCTATCGAAGCATCTTAAAAGTCATCGTAGTTATATGATACGTTCGTGTACGTTAAGGATTCTCCGTAACTGAATAGCAGAGGCTGCATTTTACTAGAAACATCTGGAAATTATATATTATTTTCGAGATACATGTTTTTACGTTTATGCACATATGCACATATGAAATGTTGTGTTTACGCATTTTTAAAACATATGACAGTATTCTATTCTTCCGTGAGTGTTTCCTTGATTTGAATGCCTGCTTTTGACAATCGACAAGATTTCTTAAACATGTACACTAATATTCCTGATGACGTCAGCTTTTCAGTATTTTGATAATCTATAACATATTTACGCTGATGTAAATTCCGTGCACGCACACATATTTCACACTTTTTTCAAACAGCATAAGTGCGTTAAATACTACGTAAATTAGCAGCGTGCACATCAAATTAACGTAATCTTCTTTCGTATTACATACTGTCGATTCCACAGCCAGTAACAAACGGGCAAAGGGTAAGCGTCTATGATATATATCATAGTAAAACTCCACCCTTATCACGCACCGAATCGAAACGTTTTTAACATTTTCACTCTCATATCGTCATTTTACCACCTTATACGTGAGAAGAGGAAACGTCTTCGGCAAGATATATACTCATACCATTCAGTTACTCATTATTCATTACTAGAAACTTCTGGAAATTGTGTATTATTTTCGAGATAGTACATGTTTTGACGTTTACCCGCATATGAAATGTTGTGTTTACGCATCTTTAAAACATATGACAGTATTCCATTCTTCCATGAGTGTGTCCTTGATTTGAATGCCTGCTTTTGACAGTCGACAACATTTCTTAAACATGTACACTGATATTCCTGATGACGTCAGCTTTTCAGTATTTTGATAATCTATAACATATTTACGCTAATGTAAATTCCGTGCACGCACACATATTTCACACTGTTTTCAAACAGCATAAGTGCGTTAAATACTACGTAAATTAGCAGCGTGCACATCAAATTAACGTAATCTTCTTTCGTATTACATACTGTCGATTCCACAGCCAGTAACAAACGGGCAAAGGGTAAGCGTCTATGATATATATCATAGTAAAACTCCACCCTTATCACGCACCGAATCGAAACGTTTTTAACATTCTCACTCTCATATCGTCATTTTACCACCTTATACGTGAGAAGAGGAAACGTCTTCGGCAAGATACTCATACCATTCAGTTACTCATTATTCATTGCGTTTAACATAAGGACACGCAGTATAGGCGTACTCATCCTTTCTTTTGTTTTGAAAAAAGATAAATTTATTTCAACATGGTCGCAAATAAAACAAATCTATATAACTGTGAATGCATTAAAATTACAATGTGTCCTGTCTGAAACAAAAAAACAAACACAAATTAATTTGCTGTCTATTTACAAAGATCATCATATGAATGCATTCAAGATGCATTCTTCTCCTTCATGTCTTACAAGGCTTGAAAACTTTGTGATAAAATCCTCAGTTGTGTTTATCATCTTATAAGTAAAATATAATATGTTCATCCACGAGGAAAGATAACGATTGCATAACATAGCATTAAAGGGAAATTTTAATCCCATCAAGAGTTCCTGAATTTCGATTATTCCACACTGTGTATTTTACAAAGGAATTAATACAATAAATAATGTCAGATATTGCGTTATTATGATTTTCGATTTCTGCAAATGCTAGTCTTTTGAATTTTTTGAAGCGTACTCATCCTGTGACCGAATAGATCTGTAGTGCGCCACCAGGCGCCACATTCATTATTTAGGACCAACATGACAGTTGCGTGATCGGTTGTCGGGAAAATACACCTTTTAAAACACTGAATGAGTTGAGCTTGCATGATGTAAAAACTATATCCGCATGTGATACTGTTAATGAATGTCATTGTAATGATTGGTAAGTTTCGCACATCTATTTTGAGCGAACTTGTGCACCACGGGTAAAGACGTCGACATTATTTTTTGTGTGTTTTCGATATTATTGTTTGGCAGAGATGATGACAGCGCCCTCTATTGCGCTTTACCATCCGTTTTGCACTTTACTTAGTCGTTGATTGTGATCAACTCTGTTACTCCATTCGGCTACGATAAGCTGAGCAATATTTACTGTCGAAATTTGTAGGTAATACTTAAATTATACTGGAGACTTCTTGGTGTGAAATCAAATGAGCGCCAGAAGCGATTATTAGTGGCACAGATAGGCTAGAAAACTAAACTTCTTGCAAGAATAGTTTCGTAAATTAAGTGGTTAGATGAATTACTAAATATCGAAGTCAACATGACAATATGAGCTAGTGGTAAAGACTCAGCCCTCAATAGCTACGCCTCAGACCATTCAGACGTTGCAAGGGGCATATCGTCCGGCTGCTAGTCAGCCTTGGTTGTAGAAGGCTGTGTGAGGGCGTGTCACTATATTGTAGGAGATATCGATGTCATTGAGTGTAGCCGACGAAAGGCTGCGGATATAGTCAAGGGCGTGTACACAATGAGAACATTTAACAGCAGTTTTATTCTTAACCATCGCATTATGTCTGAACAGCAAGATTGGACCAGAGACATTTAGAATTCATGATTCGCGGACAGAAGACAATAAAAGACAATAAAACAAGCAAGATGTTTTCATGTATTAAATGCTCGGATAAACCTGTTAAGCACGAGGCTGTTACATACAAGATTGACATGTGATAATTTATTATTTTCTATGGGTTGGCTGTATTACGGTCACTGGCATCGGAAAACAAGCATTTTAAAAGTAAACTGTTTGACCTTACAAAAGAGAGTGCCGAGCCGCTATCTTAATTTCAGCATCATTATTATCGGCTGCGCACATATATTTGTATAGAGATGTATGCGTGATACACGAGCATGTTACTGAACGAGTCTATAGCAATCTTGTCTTCTCCTTAATAGCTTTAAGAAATATACTTATGTTTTTACGACTTTATGATAAGTGAACAAATTTTCCATGCCGCTGCTGCTTGAACCTATTTATTTCCCTGTAAAATTACAAAGAACACGATTGGAACTAATTTGGGATAATTTGATGGTGAAGTCATGTCGATTCAATCTACAAATGTTATCTCATCTGCTTTTCTTTTTATATTACACACTTGTTTTTATGAGTAATTTGCGATATTGTAACATTCAACAATATTGCACCTACCATTTTTGTGAAATTTGCAAAATATAAAAATCTAATTATCCCAAATTAGTTCGTAATTGCAAGTCGCTATTGACTGCAAAAAATTGCGTTTTTAATTCACAATTTTATAGATATCATCATACAACAGGCTCTACACACTAAACACACACTGGAACTAATTTGGGATAATTGGATCTTCCTATTTTTCAAATTTCTCAAAATTGTTAGGTGTCATATAACTTAATGTTGCAATATTACATATTACCCTTAAAAACAAGTGTGCAACTTAAAAAGAACGTTAGATCAGGTTATATTTGAAGTTTAAATTGACATTATTTCCCCATCCAATTATCTCAAAGTAGTTCCAATCGTGTTTAGAACAAAAATATCCATCTACTTTGAACAATTATCAAAACATGTTAACATGTCCTTCGAGTTGTCGGCTGAACATTATGGATTATGATATACTAATATGTCAGTTGTTCGTCACTTATTTGTTAACTCTGCCTGCCATGGAGGTTATAGGTCAAGTCCAATTCAGACATATCCAGTGTCTTGTCCTTCGGAAACAGTTATTTTCTGGATTACTATTTACATTTCAAAGATACCAATTTTAGCTTATCTTCTTAAAATACATCAATAAAAGTTTCAGCAAATACTACCTGACTATTCTCCCTTATATTTATGATATTAAATGACGTCGGAACTAAACAGGAGCAGAATGCTACTTTTTCAAAAACGGTGCATTGAGCTCTTAAACCTAGCAAGTTCCAGGAGACTTCGCAGTTCCTATGAGGATACACAGACACTGCACATGGAAAACATGGTGTGTTTATCTGACACAAACAATAGCGATCAATTAAAGAGACCTTCATTAATTGCTCCCCATGAAGTTGAGATAAAAACAATTAGAGTGATCTGAAGCAGACTCACTCTGACTTTGGTTAGGATGATATTATTACTCTTTGTGTCAATGTGTCTGTCTGAAGCAGACTCACTCTGACTTTGGCTATGATGATAGTATTACTGTGTGTGTCAAAGTGTCTGTCTGAAGCAGATTCACTCTGACTTTGGTTAGGATGATATTATTACTGTGTGAGTCAAAGTGTCTGTCTGAAGCAGACTCACTCTGACTTTGGCTATGATGATAGTATTACTGTGTGTGTCGAAGTGTATGTCTGAAGCAGACTCACTCTGACTTTGGTTATGATGATGGTATTACTGTGTGTGTCAAAGTGTCTGTCTGAAGCAGACTCACTCAGACTTTGGTTATGATGATAGTATTACAGTGTTTATCAGAGTGTCTATCTGAAGCAGACTCACTCTGACTTTGGTTATGATGATAGTATAACTGTGTGCGTCAAAGTGTCTGTCTGAAGCAGATTCACTCTGACTTTGGTTATGATGATAGTATTATTGTGTTTGTCAAAGTGTCTGTCTGAAGCAGACTCACTCTGACTTTGGTTATGATAATAGTATTACTGTTTGTGTCAAAGTGTCTGTCTGAAGCAGACTCACTCTGACTTTCGCTATGATGATAGTATTACAGTGTGTGTCGAAGTGTCTGTCTGAAGCAGACTCACTCTAACTTTGGTTATGATGATAGTATTACTGTGTGTGTCAAAGTGTCTGTCTGAAGCAGACTCACTCTGACTTTGGCTATGATGATAGCATTACAGTGTGTCGAAGTGTTTGTCTGAAGCAGACTCACTCAGACTTTGGTTATGATGATAGTATTACTGTGTTTGTCAGAGTGTCTGTCTGAAGCAGACTCACTCTGACTTTGGTTATGATGATAGTATTACAGTGTGTGTCGAAGTGTTTGTCTGAAGCAGACTCACTCTGACTTTGGTTATGATGATAGTATTACTGTGTTTGTCGAAGTGTTTGTCTGAAGCAGACTCACTCTGACTTTGGTTATGATGATAGTATTACTGTGTTTGTCAAAGTGTCTGTCTGAAGCAGACTCACTTTGACTTTGGTTATGATGATAGTATTACTGTGTTTGTCAGAGTGTCTATCTGAAGCAGACTCACTCTGACTTTGGTTATGATGATAGTATTACTGTGTTTGTCAGAGTGTCTATCTGAAGCAGACTCACTCTGACTTTGGTTATGATGATAGTATTACAGTGTGTGTCGAAGTGTTTGTCTGAAGCAGACTCACTCTGACTTTGGTTATGATGATAGTATTACTGTGTTTGTCAAAGTGTCTGTCTGAAGCAGACTCACTCTGACTTTGGTTATGATGATAGTATTACTGTGTGTGTCAAAGAGTCTGTCTGAAGCAGACTCACTCTGACTTTGCTTATGATGATAGTATTACAGTGTGTGTCGAAGTGTATGTCTGAAGCAGACTCACTCTGACTTTGGTTATGATGATAGTATTACTGTGTGTGTCAAAGTGTCTGTCTGAAGCAGATTCACTCTGACTTTGGTTATGATGATAGTATTACTGTGTGTGTCAAAGTGTCTGTCTGAAGCAGACTCTGACTTTTGTTATGATGATAGTATTACTGTGTGTGTCAAAGTGTCTGTCTGAAGCAGACTCACTCTGATTAGGGTTATGATGATAGCATTACAGTGTCAGAGTGTCTGTCTAAAACCAACTTAAACTGACTCCTGTTATAACGACAGTATCATGGTTTTCAAATTTGTCAAAAACAAAATATCAATAATTTTCTGATATACCGCATAAAATTTTCCTTCGGTTCTTTATTTGACCACTTTGTTTAATTAGATGTTTTAATATCTAGAAGCAAACGATTTCATTTTTGAATGCCATGGATACTGTCAACAAGATGTTTGATACTTCGAGCTGAAAGTTAATGTTAGAATAAGTCTGGGTAGGATTTCCGAAAATCGTCTAATGCGTAATTTTGGATTTGGTTGCATCCCTGCCGCACTAAATATGCACTTCGGTCATGGTCAGAAAAAAGTAAGTTTTTCCAAAAACGTCTAACCTTAGAAAGTTTGTAATTGTATAATTCTTCTTTCCTGCTACTCTTGTGACAGCATGTTCTGTCACATTGTACATCGTCGTCATTTAATATAGTTTGCGTGCCTATGTCGCGACTGAACAAACTTTCTTCACCATGTTTCAATTCTTGTGTACGGGATTCAAGAGATTTTATCTTGTCTAATAACAATAATGCAAAAGACTGAGGTACAGAGTCATTTGAGTTTATAAAATCGCTAATATCTTGTTGAGAGAACGATCGATCAAGTTTCTCCATGAATATTTTTCTTCTTCTTTGAACACGTTTGCGTTTCCTCTGTCGCAATCGCTTCAAGCGCTTCTCGATTTCGGTGTTTTTTCGCCATTTATTTCTGTGTTCCTACGACGGAAAGGAAAAAAAAAGATCTTTCATACCAACCTTTACATGTTACTTAGTTCTTGAGGAAACAGTGATTTTGTGACAGAGTAAAATACCATAAATAGTAAACAGTAACAACAACAACAACAGCAATACATGACAAAAATAAAAATAATAATGGTAGTCTAATATTCACAAAGACTTTTCCAGTAAATGTACCATATCGAGTCGCTGAACAGCACTGTCACAAATTTTAGATAAAAGGTACGACTGATTCTTTGAAAAGAAGCGTTTTCACACGAGATTAAAAAACGTTTTCGAACAAATTCCAGGCGACTGTATGAATATTCAATGAATGTGGGGTACAAATAGTAAAAGACATATAACCATAATTTGACTATTACATACACACGAACACACAGACACAGACACTACCACATATATAATATAATATATAATATATAATGTGTGTGTAATTAAGTGATATATATATATATATATATATATATATATATATAAATATTACATACTTTCACAAATATATAAAAACATATATAATAAAATAATTATATGTATATAAATAATATATATATATATATATATATATATATATATATATATATATATATATATATATATATATATATATATATGAACCCTCGCTACGAAGTAAGTCATGTGATTTGATCTTCCATCCTATATGACAGTTGAGTAATCAGATTGAATTCCTTGATTGCCGTTATCTCCCACAATGCACTGTGAGCAGACAGATATTGCGTGGAGTGGTGCTTGTGCGGGCAGAGACTCGGTTAAAGGGAATTAGTTCTTCTTGCCAGTAACCAAGACGACCTGTTTGGTCTTTTTGCATGGCTTATGAACTTCTAGGTAGGTTTTCACATTTGTTGCAATGCTGGATTTGTAACGTGCTTCCATGGTGTAGTTTGTGAAGTTTGAGACGACACCCACTGCTTAACCGATTGGACTGTGAGCCATTCTAATCTCAAGCTTCCAATCAAGGTTTAGTAGCTTTGTCCTTTTGAATACCAATAGTTTGAAAAGAAAATGAATTTGTTCACCTTGACATAGTGACTAGAATTGTACTGCCATGCTGATATCGCGATCTGCTCAAAGAGCTTATGTAACTTTTAATGCACTCTTTCTTTTTGCATTGCTTATGAACTTCTAGTTTCCTGACATACCAATCCATTGACGGAAGCGTTCGGACTGCTATTGAATTAATCCCAAAGGAGAACTGCATTGAGGACGTTTTGTGTGTATCAGTTTCCCGCCCGACCTGGACTCTAGGGATTCGTAACCCTAGCAACAGGGTCGATCTGGACTCTGAACTCTGAACAATGCTGGACAGTGTCTGTCAATACAACACTTGTAAATGATATGAAATTAGATACGGGCGTGTGTAGAGTTTCTGTTCTGTTTAAACAGTATTGTCGGCTAATCATTGTAGACCTTTTTATCATCATTAGTAATATAAACTGCAACGCAAATTTTGAGATAATCATTCTTTCCTTTGTTTGTTGATTGGATAATATGAACTTGGGTCCGAATAGTGCCGGCTGACTAATTAATTGACAGTCAAACTCTTGGTTACACACACACACACACACACACACACACACAGATATATATATATATATATATATATATATATATATATATATATATATATATGTGTGTGTGTGTGTGTGTGTGTGTGTGTGTGTGTGTGTGTGTGTGTGGGAGGAGGTTGTGTGTGTAGGGGTGTATATAGGGGTGTGTGTGTGTGTGTGTGTGTCTAATAAAGTGTCTCACCGTCTTATCCTTCATTGACTTTTCACAGATATGTTCATGTTCTTCATTGACATCTTGACGTTCCATTGTACACAGAAGTGTAATCTATAAAATCCACATACGGCATTAACAATAATGTTAGTCAATCGATCAATCGTGAAATGCTCCTGCTGAATAATAGTTGTTCCTTGGTGCATAAAATTTGGACAAAATTTAATTTATGGTTTAATATTTTCAATATTATACGTCATCTGAAAATATTACAATTATGTATACCTTGACATGGACACTGGTCTTCTCAGGACGGTAATTCACAGCATAGTTGACCATGCATGTCTGGTCTGAAAAATGAAAAGAGTTTTAAAAAGGCACGTTAATAAGTGCAGATATATACATTATAAAAGATTCAACAGTCGCGACCAAGGAAGGAGAACGATTTTGAATATAAAATCAAGAATCCATGTTACTTTGAGAATGCGCTCACAAGCCTAGGCATAGGAGCAGGGCATAGGGGTCGCCTGCCGCATTCAGGCCATGCGTTATCATTGCAAGTATTAAATAGTGGGATATTCAGGTGGGAGAGCTAGAGACATGTTTAAGATAAAAAGAAAAGATTTTGCCATTGTGAAATCTTCTTCGCGTTGCACTGGGTTTTTTTTTTGCAAAATTGCGTTTTCCCCTTCATGTAGAGCACGAAAGCCAGACCACTCCTCCCGCGTTTGTGAGCCGTATTCGCACCGTAGGGTATGTTAAAGTAACAAGCGTATACGTGTAGCGTATACGTGTTGTGCCTCCTGAATGAATCAAATTGAGACGCGAGTGACGAAAAATGACGTGTAACTTTTCGCAGCTGGATAAATTGTAAACGAAAATAATGTACATGTAGGTTTCAGCACCAACGTAGTGTACACAAACAGAGAAGTCCTACGCTGTCTGAGCGTCTGTACCCGATTTTAGAATATATGATGTAATTGTGACTGAAAGGAAATATTTGATTTTCCGTTCTCAAAACACAGTCTCTCTCAATCATCTCTGTTTACCCCCAGGCTCCACCACAAACTATCCTCAGGGGACAATCGACAAAAGTCGGAGACATATTCATCGACGAACTACTACCTTAGAGTCATTACTGTTGTCTAACAGAATTTTGGTAAATACAAATTGTCTCAGAGTACAAAATTATCAGGGGATGAAGCCATAAAGTACCCGGACAGAAAGGAAAATCACGAATCAACATGGTGTAATCTCAATGAAATGTATATTCGAAAATAAACACATTTGACATAAATCTCTTCCAAACAGCAGCCCCAGTTTAATTGTTTAAGGTTAATAAATACCAAATATTTTTAGAATTTGAACAGCGACAGAACAGCAAGTATATTAAAGTCTCTGAATACCCCTCCCAGTGATAATGTTTGCTGATTCAATGTTAGCTCAAGTGGTCACACACGTGGGCTAACGTTATGTCTGTTTGTCTGAGCGCCCGACATCTCAAAAACGGCTCATCAGACCAGCATCAAATCTGGTATAGATTCAGTTTGCAAATGGCAAGAACTGATTAAATTTTGATGGGCGTGGCTTGCTAACATTTTGCTCATTTGTATAGGTAATTATTTTAGAAAAAACCTGATATACATTTAGAACGACTGCACACAATTTCATGAGATTAGCTACAAATGTTGACCACACCAAGATATATCAGCAGTGGGAATGTTGATAGTTGCTAATTTGTATATTTAATGAACTTTCCTAATTAGGGATATATATCTGCTTTGACTTGATCAAAATTGACCAAACTTGGTATGAAGATGCTATGATTTAACATTCCAGAAAGTCTTTAAGCATTTTAACTCTTCAGCCAATTCCTAATTTTCATATTTAATGAACTTTCCTAATTAGGGATATATATCGAAATTGACTACACCAAAGTTGACGAAACTTGCTATATACATTAAAGATATTATGATACAACATTATTGAAAGTCATTCAGCATTTTTTGTTCAGGCGATTCCTAACGTGCATATTTCATGAGATTATTAAGTCAATTCCTTATTTGCAGTTTCAATGATCTTTTTTTATTACGGATATATACCGGGATTTACTTGATCAAAGTTGGCAAAACATGCTATGTACATTGATGAGTATACCAGGTTACATCAATATTGAAAGTCATTTCACATTTTCATGTCAGCTAATACATAATTTGCATATTTAATGAGCTTTCACAGTTCGGCATATACATATGGCTGGAAGGACCTGGCCTAAGGTAATTATACTTGCTATATAAAGTGGTGATACAATGACAGCAGTCAAAGAAATTTAGTTTCGATTTTAGCTAATTTCATAGTTTAATTATTCATAACCTTTTAGCATTAATCTGTGGTGAATATTATGAGGTTATTACGAAAATACAGCAAAGAATGTACGAGGACATTTGCCCAGCGTATCGCCCGACAAGAAGGCGGCTGCACAAATGTCCTCGTGCATCCTTTGCGGTATTTTCGTAATAACCTTATTATTATACATCTTACATTCCTGACTGGGGCATCCAATTTTCAGAGTAGTGACCGTTTTCTTGCAATGTCAACCATTTTTGGAGTGTTTGTACCACGCACACGTGTACGTATAGAGCGCTGTATGTTCTGGCACTCCTCCAATGGGTCCCTTGAAACCGTTCTACAGTGAACGCGCAGATACAGCCGCAGGGAATGGGGCGCCTTAAAACCGTACGCGTGGCGGAACGGGCGTTCCGTACGGATTTTAATAGCGCATGCAAAATTCTATCGTTCTCGATGGTAGATGTATAATAATGTTCATTATGTTGATCATAATACTTACAATGAAGTTGCAAACATGTGGCAAAGGTTCAAATTTACACATAACTTAATTTATATAATGAAACACGTGAGCATTTTCAGTAATATCGGGTTATATTGTTGGGGTCTGGTACATGGCAATGTGTTTGCTTCTTTCCCCCTCAGAGGAATTTTTCCCGCGCGTTGTAGCAAATATACGCACCCAAATAGCTATTTTATCGCCAAAAATTGCTGCCAATGATGTCTTATGTATGTCAGCTGTAGTGCGGTCTCTCAGTTGTTTCGGCAAGGAGATGTTACAATGGGTCTGTAATTTTGGAGTAGGTTCGCGGTATTTTCCATCAGCATGTCTTGACATCTCGTGTAATTTGAATTCCCAACTGCAAGCGAAGTAGGTTTGATAATCGTCGCTGACAAGGGAGACTACTTTCCAAGCAAAAGTGTATATCAGTTAACCATCAAGTGACTTAACTATCTCATAAAGATACGCAAGTATACAGTCATTGAGAAAACGACGTCGAACACGATTTTTTAAAGTGAAAAATGTAAAAAAAAACATTTGAGATTTAGGAGAGTGTGAACCCCTGACGTTAAAATTATTCAAAGCCTTACAGATAGCTGAAGGATCTGTAGATGAAGGGGAGCACCGTGGATACAAAACAAAAAAAACATACCTGCTCAAAATGTGTGATGAACTTCCTCCTGAATTCCACAGTCTTTCACTTGGTTATGGTCGCATGATCAAGTAAAACGACTTATTGTTCAGTCTATAGTCACGTCAGCAAGTTAAGGCGACGCTGGATGGGGTCATTTGGTTCATTGTTATTCTAGTCACGCCCTTCGCTTTCCCGCCATGCGCAATTTGCGCGCCGATGTGTGTGGGACAGGGTAATACATATAACTGACGCTGTGAGAACATTGACATTATAACTATGCTTTTATACTTGCTTCATATGGCCAATAGGGACGATTTTCGAGGCGTTGGCATTCTTAATGTTACTATCCATGTGCTCACATTCTTGTTGTCAGGGAAAGTTTAATCGAACATCAACGCCGATGAATCAGCGTGTAAAACTAGAAATGGGTGAAATATTCATTCATAAAACCATTTGTTAGACCCTTGAGAAAAACATTTTCTCTTCCTGCCACTGTTTATTCTACAAACGAGAGATTCTATCCGCCAGGACAGCAGTGTGTTACAATCGATCATGTTGGTTTCAATACTTATGGGGAAACCCCGCCTTCCCAGATCAGAGACATCTCTATTAAACTAACAGAGATTTAATATACTGTTCCACTCTCTCTTCACTTGGTTTCACGCCGATATTGTTCTGTCTGTCATACATACTTTTAGTGTTACCATTCACAGTGTGTAGGCACCGTTTACTTTTTGTTGAGTGATAGATTACATCATCTTTAGTGTCAGTTGACGAATTCTCCCGACTACTTTCTCAGATCTGGTCATACTCCCTATTCAATTTTCCCAATTCCGATTCGTCCTCAGTCAGTAGACGTCTGGTTTATATTTCACGTTACCTCCAGCTATGGAGGAAGATATCGCTATGGTGAATTAAAGGGTTTACTTGTGTGTGTTTACAACTTCCGTTCACCTAATTTAAATTGACGGAATGTCTATTTTTTGACAATCATGATCGCATGTCTCTCTTTTGCTTAGAAATGTAATCAAATTCTTGATAAAAAGACAGCGACATTTCTTTTGGTGAGAGCCCCCCTATGTGCTAACGCACTCTCTTCATGTGCGTTAAGGCTGAGAGGTCAAATAATGATAGCGTCCTTGTAGCGTTTCTTATGACATCTACATTACGTTTGAACCAACAACAACACAATAGATATGTTCGTTGAATTTTATTGGTCAACAACAACAACAACAACATCAACAACACAACTAATGAACATAAACAACAATACAAACAGCAACAACGTTGGCAGAGAGTTGCATCGGATCAAAGAATGATAGTGTCCTTGTAGTGTTCCTTATGACGTCTACATTACGTTTGTATCGACAACAACACAACAGTTATCTTCTTTAAATTTTAGACGTCAACAACAACATGACTAATAAACCTAAACAACAAAACAAACAACAACAACCAGACTACTAGGTACCCTTTGGCTAGACAGCAAAAGAAACAAATTGAACATATGTTCAGTGTATTTGTTTCTGTCTAGTCCTTAATATCACAAGACACAAGTACACACGAACCCCGCGTGCATTTACGCATACATATTTCTGGTACCAGCGAAGACTGCTAGATTCCTGTCTCCACAATAAATTCACCGGAAAGCTTTGTGAACACTACAGTTAGGTATTGTTTTCCAGTTTACTCAGTGTCAGAGTCAGAGTGTCAGTCCCTAATTCCCTAAGCTCCTTTATTATCTTGCGGCTAAGTGCTAATCGAAGTCCTAATGTCTTTTCCCCCGTCGTTAATGATTTTCTGGCAAACATATTAAGGAAGCTAGACTAAATAGTATACCAAGCGGAACGTCGCAATTCTACAGATGGTTTTGTAAACTCGTTTCTACTCAGACAAGAACAGCAGTACAGTGAATCTTTCACATAATTGTCACACGGTTTGCTGACAAAGATGTAACCGTGTCCCAATTTTTGTCTTATGAACACTTGAAATTTGATTTATCTGATAATCGTGACCACGGATGTGAATTCATTTTATGACTATACATTTTGTCAAAACTAACCAAGCAAACCACATATCTGCTGAGAAACGTTATACAAAATAACTACTTCTTAATTCCTTGACAATGAAGACAGATTGTAATCTCTTCAGTTCCTTCCAATATCCTGTGTTTACACATAGTTTTAATTCTTTCTGACGTGTGACTCATCTCTAACCAATCAAAGTCACAGACACTTCTTGCAGGCTTTCCCGCCAAAACCGGCCTGATCACAGACAGAATATCTCTCTCTCTCTCTCTCTCTCTCTCTCTCTCTCTCTCTCTCTCATAATGAAAAAGCAAAGAGAAACAAACATGAGATGACTGTTCATACTTCAATTGAATTTTCATTTTTCGTACTTCGTAACAAATGCTTATACGTGACATATTGCTCTGACTGAGACACTGCAGTCACTATATCTCGAATGAAATATTCTGTTAAAACTTACCACTATAACAAGTTCTGGTGCAGGATCAGAGTACCTGGACTGAGCCAGATCAAAAGGTATTGTTTGTGAGCCTACATTGCTGATGTATGGTAACAGGCCGCGAATTTCATTCCCCAACAATGTTAAGCAAAACTACGTAACAGTGGCGAGAATAGACTTTTAAACTTCTATTCTTGCTTGAAACCTAAAGTACATAGCCAAATGCTATAACGAAGGTGTTTGTAAAAAATTAAAGGCTATGTGAGATTTTGTGCTTGCACTTTCGTTTCATTTTGCGTCATGCGCGAGGTCCTACGCACGAAGAAAGCACAAGCCGCCCGCCAAAGTCCTCCAGGGCTACAATTATTGCAGCCAGATGGAAACGAAACGAAAGAGCTTCGCAGTTTGTTTGTGTACCTTCATATAATGAAAAAATGCACTAAAATGTTATGAAACAAAAGTAAGCACGAAAAAACACAGAAACATAAAAAACCCACACCAGTGGAGCTATGGCCCAACAACGACTTCTCAAGTGATAAGTTAAATAATTTGAGAAATAGTGCTTTAGAATCTATACAAGTCATAATAATGCGTAAATTACATGTTTACGGAAAATTCTGAGTGAAAATTTTGGAAACATTGATGGCATGGGATTGCTTGGGAGAACTCCTGATATCACCACGGGACCAGGAAACTGCCATTTTGTGTCCTATTTCGCGTATCCAATATTGTTGTCAGTATCCCGGGAGTGCTCTCTTAGATCGTACATGTGTGTTTCGAGTATTGATCAAATCTTATCAATTTTATGAGGCCAAGAAACCAAACATTGATCTAAGCTGAAGCCAAAGTCAGGCGGCAGGTACATTACCTTAATGTTGAATAAGCTTCGAATTTAAGGATAATTCAAAAATACACCATGGTGCAAGGGACAGTAGCTGTAACTTTTCGGGAATGCTTTTACTTTTTTGTCACACATCACAACCTATTCATTTAAATAACCATATTGAATCATGGTGAATCATCAAGTTCAACCTGTGTTCATTCCTGATAAAGAATATGGTCAAAATGAATTTCTGAACGGTCAGAAACTCAACGATGTTGACAAATGAAATACATCGTAATAGACAGTGCGTATGGGAAGAATTCAATCGGTCATTACTAACCGACATTTAGCGTGAGTTCAACAGATTCTGGCATGGTTCCGTCATGAGGTCGCGCGAAAAGGTCAAAGGTTACAGCTAACGCGTGTGATGAGTGTCACTGTTCTTCATGAAGTCTGGCTGATTTTCATGGATGCCAGCAGCATAATTCTGGACCAATTCTACTCCAGCTGATATCTTACATAGACTTATTATCAGAAGTCTTGGGTGACCTTTAAATAAGAATTTCCTTGTTTCAGAATTTGGCAAAGTAGAGTGGTTCAAAATAGCACCTGGGTTTTGTCGCCGACATAGTAAACTACCATCTGCCCTACGATTGCCATCAAAATATATAATGCGTCCGCCGTGTCTGAATGTGTACAGGGTCGGTTCTCTACCTTGTTCCTTGTAAACATATTCTCTCTTTTCAAATTCCTCTTTGGAGACGACTTCGCCGAAATATTCTGTCACAATTTCGCCAGGCAAAATTGTTTTATTGGCAAACGCTCCATATCCAACTTTCTCGTTGATAAAGAGTGTGTCGAAAGGGATATTTCGATTTCTAGGATCTTGTGCTAAGTAAGACTCCACTTGGTCTCTTGATACTCTTACATCACCACACTCTTTTCGTCGCATTGGCCTTGATGGAGCCGTACAGGAAACTCTGTATCCTCGTCTTTTGTGCGAACATGTTTTCCAGCCTTTTTTGGTTGCAATTGCCCGCAAATTAGTGGCGAAGAGTCGGAATTTTCTGGATAAATTTGAAATTTGTTGTTCGGCTGTCTGTGTATTCAGCCACCACATGTATCGTGAGTGAAGATCTTGAGTTGCTATCACGCACGAGTCGTTCCCACACAGAAACTGGTCAACGAATTCTTCAAGGAATGGACAGAAAGAAGCCGTGTCTCTTGGATGAGCAACCGTTTTTCTTAACTTTGAGTTTCGTGGCATGTTTGTTTCTGTGCTGTAAAACCAGCGAGAATGGTCCGAACTGTGGAATTATTAATAATCAATGTTTAACAATGTACTATGCGATAGCATCTCCCTTCCAAGGAAACAACAAGAGACTGTTCCATTTCAACTAGGGGGGGGGGGGTTCCAACGAGAGAAGACAAAAACGTATTGACTTTATCTAATGCTATTGAGAAATATCTTGCCATAGAGCCGAGCGAGAGAGAAATGCCATTGGACATCATATTTTAATAGTAAAGTTGGCGTTGGCGCCTTTGTGAACAGAGTGCAGGGGGAACCATAACGTCATATTTTTGTGAGGTAGTAAAAAATGAGGCAACCTACGCACAATAGAAGAAAAAAAGTTTTTTTTTATGGTAATCTATGAAAATGGAAGTATCGTCGTAGGAGACGTTATTCTGACGCCATTCTTAATCACAGTATCTCATCAATTTGTGAAAGTGCGTAAGTTTATCGTGGCAAAATCCGATAAGGCTTTTGATATCCAGTTTATGTCGTATGACAAAGGGGACATTGCTAGTTTACAACTACGCAGTAGGAGCTCAAGAAAGTTCTCCTTTTTTTATGAATAAGACGAACATTCATGGCATCGCCTAAACTGACTTTCGTAAAAGGATTTTGCGCCTGAAAATTTTAGTTTTTTCATCTTTGTTCATTTTTCCTTTAGCAAAGCAAAAACAATTCTCTTTCACATCAAGAATAAAAAAGAATGCTTCTGATATTCAGTTTATGTCGTCTGGCAAGGGGACAGAGCTAGTTTACAGCGTCAAAGCTTTTTTACCAAAGCAACAAACTTACCGATGTTTGAAATTCGTAATTCCTGATATACCTATGTAAAATCTACGAGAAGAATTAACTACATAAACAAGACCAGGAAAGCTCAATACATTTCGCAAGCTCTAATATTCCTAGTGATGAATTTCATATATTAGTATTTTAACTGTCTTTAACTTACTGAAGTCATAAAATTTCAACAGATATTGCTATTTTTGTAATTATGTGGCGTTTCACTTTCCAGGGCTTCCATCACTGTCATGTTTACACGAGTACCAAGAAACACGCACATACATAGCATTTTCGTTACTGCAAGAATGTGCACATTTACGCCTTATAGAACATAATAGTGTAATGTGTTTAGTTGGGTAGCTTGCCGCTCAAAGGCGGCAGTGGTCAGTCTTTTTCACGTCATACGTTAACTGGGACGTTGCCCTATGATTTCATTAGGAAATGACTTGATACTCTTCGTTTTTGTTTCGTAATATCAATTTGAAATCGTGTTTTGAGAAAACAACATAAATATGCTTACGAGTCATAAAGACCCTACGCTTTTATCGGGTCAGCATCGGCTCTGCCTGGATTCAACTATGACGGAAATGGCGGTATACAAATTTCATTTCACAATTCCTGTTGTCTGGTGCTGAAGGCCATATCTGTACATTTTTACACATTTTACAGTCAAGATTTTTAAAGCCGTCTGTACAACGAATACAATAAAGTTTGATATATCAAGCTTTATTGTTTTCGTTGTCATGTCAATGCCATGTCAATGCCTTCAAACTGTGTCAATTACAATGCTTGATTCAAACTGGGTTTTTTTACAGCCATGAGAGTAATGGTGCCAATTTCCCATGACCTTTTGAAAATCCTGAATTTTTATAACTACAGATAGAAGGGCATTTCAATATCAGCCATGGCAATCACACCTCTTTAGACATTGGAAATGTTATTACACAGCTTTAATTGCAGGTCTTGGCCCTTAAGACAGTACTGGTGCATGAGACTAGAAGCAAAGCACAACTTCTTCAAGAATGATGTCACTGGTAATATCAAAAACATAACAAAGTCTCTGGCAAGAAGACATCAACTGTGGATGTGTTCACAGTTGCTTCCAGGAAATGCTGATGGTTTTCTATATGCAGGACATCAATTATGCGGTAGTAAGTTTAGGTCAGAAATGTTTCTATTTTATTGCACTCTCTTCACCTGTCTAGAGTAGAAATGTAAACATCCAATACTTGACGTTGGTACCAAACTCTAGTTTTTAAAGGGGGGGGGGGGGTGACAGTCATCTTGTCTGCGGCCGTGGATATGTGTACAATACCACAGAGTTGTTACCAAGTCAAAATAGGCGTAAAGTGTAACTGTTGCAATGTACATGTTTGGAAACAATACATTGCTACTTTTTTATCACATTCCAGTGTTACTTTAATATAACATATATTGGTGGAAACAGCAGACTATTGTCAGATTTACCACTTTGCGTCTGTGTAGCACCTGTGCTTGGCCCAGGCCGATATAAAATAACCAATGTAGACACGCTGTGTCGGCCTGTGGCCGATGTAGTTTGGTCCCTGCAAGAAGAGGGGTTCAGGGGCGACGCAAAATTTGCGTGTGTGGACAAGTTATGTCGGCCCTTGTCCCAGTTGACCAGGCCTCCGCCTTGGGTGGAAGTTGAACTAGCAACCCTATTCACACAAAACGAACAGCGTCTGAAACTAAAGTTTACACGTATCGAAAGTTTTCAATCCAGTCTTTATCATCCTGTGAACGCAGAACTATATATCTTCCCATCAACTTTTGCTCCGCAAGCGAGACCATGTCATTGATTCACTGTGCACATAAGAGACGCATTGGTTAAAAACAATGTCAAAAATGCCGCACACTGGTTATTTCTCAACCGCCATCTTACATATACCCTACATTCATCCAATAAATGGTGAAGATCTTTCCGATGATTAAAATGGCCAGTGGTGGTCGTATTTGCCCTTCTTGTGCGTAAAAAGATCAGGAAAATCATGATCAGTAGAAACATTGTGTCATTATTCAAATCCGCCATTTTGAACTTTGCCCAGTTTTTTGGTCAAAATATCTTCTTCTCTTGAAACGCCCTTGCCACTGCCTTGAAACTTGGTATGCATGATCCTAGGGTTGGCCTCTGCCGGATTTTCAAAACTTTTGGAAAAATTTTCATGTTTGTATTTTTAGGGCAATTTTTTCCCATTTTTAGTCAAAAAAAATTTTCTCCCAAAGTTATAATTAGATTCTTTGAAACTTGGTTTACATGATCCTCGGGATGTCTTCTGTTGGGATATGTTAACATTGTGGAGAAAATTTCATATTTGTATTTTTGGGGCAATTTTTCACTATTTGGGTCAAAAATCGTTTTCTTTGAATTAACCATTCTGATTAATTTGAAACTTGGTATACATGTACCTATAGAGGCAATCTTAGGTGAATGTCTTAAAATTGTGATGAAATTTTCATATTTGCATTTCGGAGCTATTTTTGCCATTTTTGGTCAAAAAATCAGATTCTCTAAAATCACTCATCTGATTACTTTAAAACTTGGTATGCACATTACCAGGGGTAATCTTGATTTAAGTACACTCACTCTGGCCTACCACATCAAACCAAAAGTGAGCCAGGTGTGATTGACGCTATGCTGTTTGGTTTTCAATAGGTCTTGATACAAGCCATCTTAGTTTTATTACTGTTGTGATAGTGGGACACTTAAACAAAAGGAAAAGAAAAAAACAGATGTAAATTGTTTCACTATGTAATCCTTTCTCCCTGTTGCGGGAAACAATCTTCCAGTGGCTGGAAGTTATTATAGAGGTGCCTTGGAAAGAAAACTTGCTGAGTTGGGACAAGATGAAGTTGACTTTGCTGAGTAAGTTCATAGTTAGGGATGTCAAATATTTAAAATAAATGGAAGCCTGAAAAGTGTGACAGTGTTCATAAAAAAATGCAGCTTAAGTGATCTAGTCACTAGGATTTTTGGGAACAAGTATCTCAGCCCACATTTGCATGAACATTTAACATTAACCAATCTACAAGCTGGAAATATCTAGTAAATGTTTTACTGATCAGAGTCATACATGTTCAGTGTAATTTATCAATAAGTGTGGCAACAATAAGAATCACTAGCTAAGGTATCATGCAATTTGAGACTTAAACTTTTATGGTATCTTTGTTCATATTATTATCAAACAGTAATTTTGAATTGTGTTATTCGATATACAGGCTTCAGGCTGCCATACTGTACGGTGAAGTGTACAGAACAGATGGGTACATTCTGTACAAGGAAGAAGATGAAGATGGATTCCCAGTGTTTGCTCAGATATGTAAAATTGTGTCCTTGATTGGTACACTGTATGCAGTAACCAAAACAATGGAGACCTACTGTCACAGTAGCCACTATGATGGATACATAATTGATCAGATAGCTGATCCAGAGTATACTTGTGTTGAATTAAGTACCCTAAAACATCACAAAGTGTTACATGCACACCCTATTGATGGTCATGTTTACATCAGTCTGAATCAAATTCCTATCGTTGATTTACTTGATTGAAGAAGCAAGGGCTTGATTCTGCAACTGACTTTGACAGACATACTGCCCAACTTTGGGCATTTCAGGATGACTTTGGTGTGAAACAAGAACCTTAGCACAATGATGCAAAACACAGAAGTATTTATTAGTATTTGAGAACAGTATTGTGATACAGATAATTATTAATTGAATATTATCTGTAGCATATGAAAACAAAACAAGGTAGGCAATTTGAACAGCTGAACAAAGTCTTCATCAGAATGAAACAACCAGGAAGGATTTGTGTTGTAATACAAGCACACTTGTTAGAAATGTAAAATCAGACATGTTAAAAATGGCTGCTGCAGGTGGGGAAAAATCTGCCCAGAATTCTTCTGAAACATCTATGTCAAAATTCTGGCACAGATCCAGCAGCCAGTGGTGGTCTTCCATATTTGGCATCACAATTCTTGCTACGGGAACGTCTTCCTGCATAAAATTTGATGATGAAAAAGTGATAGTATCAAGAAAAGAGATTACAAACTGTTGTTCACTTGCAGCCAGCATTATAAGTGGTGAACTATTTAAGTTGCTAAAATCTTTATGTTTTACTTGGAACAGCGGTGTAATCCTAAGAAAACACTACTATTTAAGATTGTTCACAGGAGTTTTATTAAGAGCCTGCATGCAGCCTTTGAAACTACATGTACCGGTACTCAGTTACTCTCATGATGTGTCTGGCTTCTTCGTCACGTTCTCTCAGCTCTGTGAATCTTAATGAAATCCTTGGAACAAATAGTGACACTCATTGAAGACAATGAACATTTGAGAAAACTCTGCAGACACATGTTGCAAAGGAAAACTGTCCAATGTTGCATGGTTTTACCTTGGGGATATTTTACAAAAAGAAAAACAGACACTTTTAAACAGGCTTTTGTGGCTTACATAAACATTCAATCCAAGAACAGATCTGTTTACGGTTGAATTCCCTGTCACCTTATTTAGAAGTTAGCCTTACAATTGTATTTATTGATTTGCTGGAAAGCATACATTTTGACACTGTACATTCTGTTGTCATCATTTGCTTACAACTTGATTGTGATAATAAATAACTGTGCTGGATTTAGATAACTGGTGTGATTAATTTAAATTCAATTAACACAATTATATGGTTTTGAAAGATGGAGCAAGCTGAAATCTATGTAAATTTTGATTATACTACCCCCCAACCCTTGAAACTCAGATTTTTCTTGTTATGTCAATGCAGGCGTAAAGTCTAATTAGCTGTATCTGTTTTGCATTTTGCTTTCAATTAAATACCTCTAATCATTAATCCATACTGTCCCAGAGAAGTTATAATTTCAATCCTTGGTGATTGCAAGGTTGTGTTAACCAAAATTGGACGTATATGTGTAATCACTGGCAGTGACCATATTTTACTTGCAAGTCAAAAATTATTTGTTAAAATCCAAGGTATATGTTAATCACCAAACTTTTGAAATCATTCATAGGTCAAACTTCGATATGCATTTTTACTTCACTTTTGATTTCATACCATTATATCTAAGAAAAAGCAAAAAGATGCAGCTAAATGGGGCTTTAATGCCCATTGTAAGCTAATGTACTCTAAATACCTGTGAAGAGCCCCTGAACATCCAGTCTAAAACAGGTCAGCCAGCAGACTTGTTTCCCATGAAAGTTTGACACTGAACACATTTACTGCTAGCTATATCTGATAAAAACGTGGCTTTATAAGCAGGCAATTTGTAACCCTATTTTAAATGGTCCTGAAGAGGTCTGGAGGGACACCCAGTTTGAAACTGGTCAGTCTGCTGACTTGTACAGGGTTTAGACTCGATTGGATGTCAGGAAAAGATTATACCATACTTACCATGGTTAAAAAAATGGAGTCTAGATGCTCGAGCATTAATCTTCCGCTGCAAACACTTCAAAGTTATTTCAACACATCAATGCATAGCAATTAATCGTTCGGTGTGTTATATGATTTGGTAAACTACGCGAATGTTGAACGTGTGTTTGGAAATGCGTGTACATGTAAGACACTACGTAGTGCTATTTGAACTCGACTTTGACAGACATTACACGTATTACACAGTCATTTCTTACAGTGATAGAGTATGGACCTTCAAGGTTACGTGACAGTGATACTTCTCAAGCGGTTACAATTTATGAGACACGTATGCAAATTAGAAAGTTATACGAATTAGGGTCTTTCATAGAGTGGAACACACATGACATATGCTCACTGTCAACCGAGGCAACATACAACTATGGCGACTTCTCATGCGACTGTTCCAGGTATAAAGATACATATATCAAGCGATTTATTGCAGAAGCTACTGCCATTCATCGGCAGTAGCACGTATTTTAATCTACCGCGATTGACAGACGATATCTACCGGGAATGCCTCAAAGACGTTTATATGACGGTAAGCTCACGTTTTTTCTTTGCAAGTTTGTGAATGCAAATTTCAAATCGGCAAAAAAGGCACGGGAGAAAGAATGAAACATTGTTTGCTCTAATACCTCAGCGAACACTCTCTCATCACTTTGTCGCTTTTTTCTCCAGCTAACTTTGGCCGACTTGGCCAATACATGTGGTATTACGTCCGGAGTTATTGAGGAATTAAAAGTAAACGCCAATGTGATGAAGGCCCTGGAAGGTGGAACACCACTAAACAGAGTAACACTGCATTTCGTTCCAATTAAGAAGTATGGCTGGTGGGAGCTAAAATCTGCACGGATAAACTAGGTATTTACACTAAACCAATAATAATTTTCGGCAATCGTATGTGTGAATCATAAATATAAACTAACATATGTCTTCTAAAATTTCTTTTAATACATTTTAAGTACACCGGGTGTGGCAAAAACATATCAAAAAGCAAAAAATAGCAAAACAAAATCCCTCAGAAAATGCAATTCGGACAAAAGTTGTACTTTTAGTCCCCTCTGACGAAGTCCAGATAAGACCATTCTAGAATTAGCAAACATTGCTTAGCATCTACGAGACATCAAACTCAGCTACAATGCTACAACTGAACTATGATTACGACGTTTATGTTTTCTTTTGCAGGACATATGCACAACTGCTTGAACTGGCTGTTGCCACTTCACGATAGAACTGGGAAAGGAGACACCGTCAGTTGCACCGTTATGTCACTGTCACTTTTACAGTTTGGGCAATAAATTAAACTTTGCTTTAAATATCCGCTTTTCGTGTGTCATCAGAATTTTGTCTGTTCTCTGTGCGAGTCGAGTGACGCAACGTTATTTTGATGGGCCGACATTCTTTTGTCCACACCAGACAAAACATATCATGTTATGTCGCGACCCCAGGTCCAGATTCTTGATTTTAGTGATGAACCTACGTCGATATATCGACGCAATGAAATTTCTCCTGGATTAGTGAGCCGTCATTATTTACAGCCTGGGGTTCGGAGGAATCTGAGGGGGTCAGATCGCACAAGATTGCACCATTGCACACAATTACTCAAATTTTACACATGATATACAACAAAACTGAACTATTGCAATTGTGAATTTATCACTTATTATCACAGAAAACATATTTTAATAGACTTCAGGCTTTTAATTGGAAGCTGGCAGCTGGAGAAAGGACACAAGATGGTCACATAATGTCCATTCCTGCATATTCTTTGGTTTTCAAACTATGGCAAACTGAGAACTTTTTTACGAAAATGTATTGTCATTGTTTGTTAGTTGAATATTGTGACTCAAACACTGATCATGCAAAATGTCATAAAATACAGTATTCAATGTATTTCCAATTAATTTTACCGAGTGCAAAATAAATTAATAAACCTCTCAGATTACACCATTACACACATAAATTTCTCAAAGTTTTCAATGCCAGAGGGGGACACCCCTTCTCGTACTCTCCCCTTGGGATGTACGAACAGTTTTACTTAGTATAAAAGCAAATTAAAAACACCTGAAGATTACCCCAGACTGCACAAGTGTGTGATACTGACGTATCGTCTACTCGGGAAACTTGTGCGGTGAGGTACTGGACGATCAACAAAGCAGAGGCTCACAAGGAGTTAGACTGGTATGAGGAGGGTTTATTGACTTGATTTCACCATACAGTAATGTGTCCAGCAGGATCGTGATCTGCTCTCTCTCATGAAATTCTCCCTTAAGAGAGGGAAATTACAATCTAATCGTAATGATTTACTAAAATGGTCGTCCGTCGGGCACAGATTGAAATATATTTTCATACAATGTTAAGGTCTCAAGTTTACATCGAGTGATTGGTTCGCACTTAATTAAAGCCGGTTTTGTAATAGTCCTTGATTGTTCCTTAAGATATACTTTCTATTTAAAGCAAGATATCTCCAGCAAGATAAAAGTTTTGCTGAATCACTGATACTCCTTGAACTCTGCTCATATTGAAGTACATTGCGTGCAAGGTGATTGACTATAACAATGACTAATAAGAGTCCGTAATCATTCGATACATAAGAGTAAATAAATATGAATATATCGATACATAAGATAAATATACATGAATATAATAACTACATAATTCTTGCCTTGTAACACTTCCCTCCTTTAAAGCAATGCGTCCCGCATTGGGATAAAAATGGAAATTACAGAACAGAAAAGTTATTAGAATCAAAGAAAAGTAGCAACTTACCATGGGGAGTATTTTTGTTCCACTCCGCGGGAAAACACTTTTGGGTGCTTACTTATTGAAATTGGAAAATTAAGAAAAATATACATAGCATATTTTGTAAAAAAAGGAAAGAGAACAAGAAGGAAAAATATTACAAGACATATCGTTGAATACCAAAAACAGTACTTCGAGTAAATACGAATAACATACACATCCAACTTGCTACAGTGATAAATGTGACGTTAGCGTAATACCAAACTTATTTAACTATACCGCCACCCCAGCATACATCAATTTTGAGTTAAGGAGGCGTACCGTACTGCTCGATGGCAACCCTTACAAACTCAGGGGACGAGGATTAAATTGCTTCCTCGACTTTCACTAAGCGCTTTTTCTCCTTTCGGGTTCTTTGAGGACCGTACTTACCGGTGCATTGTACTAACACCCCATTTTGAGGACTTCGGGGTTTCATTTTCCAAACTTTCATATGCAACCACTGCACCGGGGTTTTCATCTATCGGGGCAAAGGGATACATCAATTTCTCAAAATTTTCCACGCAAGATGTTATACACTTCCCCTCAGCCTCGCTGAGACCTCGGATGTTGAATTCAAGTTTATTTTGCCTTCTCGGGCATACCAAAGGCCAAGATTGAAGAGATGTTTAATTTCCATCTTTATAAGTTCTAACAAAAAATTTACATTTATAATGGAACTGACCTTCTAAACATCAATAGTTTAATTTTCGTTCATTTGAACAATTCGGCTAGCAGAAATGGTTCGCCTAAATCACAATTTTTTTCTTGTTTTTCCTTGTTCAGGTGCTTTTAAGTAACATCATTTTGAGATTGTAAAATAAATTTCTATAGGACGATTTCATGTTCTTTTGACAATCTGTTTCAAAAAGTTAATCTAATCCCGTTGCCTAAGTCGTTTGGACAGAGGAACATGAATGTGTAAAGAAAAATCTAGAAAGAACGAATGATGACTTGAAATTGCTATTCATATAATATTTAGTGCATCGTGAGTCTTCATGCATGGATTCTGAAATTGGATGTACAAAGTGCTAGGTTTTATTTATTACTGTACAGTCATTCCGTCATGGACACAACGGGACCTACCAATGCGAGAAATAATAACCAAACAATGTGAGTATAACTGAGTCTACAGTGATATCCTTTCATACACTTTATTGACTATTCAACAATTACAGAGATCGTCAGAGACGTGATTGAATAGTCCAGATGAATTTTGCAAGTGCCGCCAAAGGTGATCGTGCGCGGTTTTTCAGCGGGTGGGCAAATTTAAAAACTAATAAGCGGGTGGGTGAGGAATAAATTTTTTACAATTGGTAACGGAAAAGACGTAGAGGGAGGGGAATGTCGTGGTTGATAAAGCTTGAAGGGAGATTAAGCGCCTGACTTAGAGGGGAGCGATGTTCCAATGTATACACGTTTTTGCTTTGATCTGGGTTGCCTAGTGGGCATCCTGGGCATGGGGAATTTCAGAAGTGGGGAGAGGGAGTGGGGAGCTTAAAATGTTATGGGGAGTAAGGGGCGGGCGAATCATAGACACTTGGAGGGCAGTAAAATTCAAAATTCAGTAGGAGGCTATATTTTCCGTATAGGCAAATGGGAGGCTATTACTAACTCTACTCTCCCCTCAAATTTTAGGTCAAGGTCAAAAATAAGTAAAATCGACATGTCAGCCTTCTACACATGTTTTGTGATGATTTTGCTAAATTAATGAAATCGGCCTGTTGGCCGTACCTGATTTTACCTCGTACAGCACAATATCTTGTAAAAGAAACTCACATATTGATTTTACACAATAGTGTGAACCTGTCTTCGTTTACATATATATATTGCGATACATTGGTGTTGTGATCATGATTTCTGTATTGCCATGGTTGCTTTTGGTACACACAAACTTAGAATGTATTCTTTGAACTGGCAAGAAAATTGCGGGTCCATGCATGTATTTCGTTGCCAGCCACGCAGACAAAGGTGTTGCAAAGTTATCTTCATTATCATAAGGAACTAACCATCTTGTCACAGCAAATACGTGAGGTTTGTAAGCACCATCGATTAATATGCTATGTTTCACGTAGTATCTAACAAGACCTGCCCTTAATTGACCGTCACCAATATTACCGCCGTCAAGACACCAAGATGCAAGTATTCTGGCGTACCTTCCCATGCGAAATTCTACAGAAGAACCGAACCATTCGGCGCCAATTCTTATACAACCAAACCTAACATAGCTCTTAGGTAATGCAATAGCTCTTTCGCGTGTCAAGGCTGGGTAAATTTTCTTATACACAACTTTCAACAATTCTAATTCGTCGGCGTCGAAACAACACACCTTGTGCTTTCTCGGAAAAGAAACAGCTTTTATGTCACTCCAGTATGAAGTGCATTCATCTATTCTCATTTCAATACATTTTAAAACTGTAATCATGTCATCGTTATCCAAGTCATCTTTGAAGTTGTCACTAACACAAGAGTACGGAATGTACGACTCCAATTCGTGCCTGTAGTGTTTCGGCAATTCACATTTTGCTCGAAATAACGCGTCTGACGTTGTAAATTCACGCATAATCTGCACCTCTATGTTTTTATTATTTGTATTAAATGTACCGAGTATGCCATTCCAGCGTTCGAAGCCAAACAACCAGAAAGAATACACACTTCCAAAATTTATGATACATTCCTTCAAATGACAGTGTAAGTGCATATTTGGAGTAATGGTCTCCTGTCCGTACAATTTTTCAACTGTCTTTCCGAATTTAACAAATAATGCATCAGCAATTCCCACGTCGTCGTTTGAAATATACGGTTTTGTTATTTTTATACAAGCCAAGACAAATGTTTGCCAACATTTGTAATGTTCTGTGGGCAACACATCCTTAAGTACAAACATGCTATATCCGATCACCCAATTTTTCCACTGTTCGCCGGTATAATTCCCCCAATTTGTTGAAATTTTATTTGGTAGTCTCCCGAAGTCACTCGAAATGTTCATTCGGCGGATTTTCTCATCGATAATGCTGGCGGCTTTCTTGTCTACAATTTCTTTCTGTGTCCACAATTTCCACATTTTCTTTGCCGTTCCTTCAAACAAATTATGAAGGGGGTCAACGACTCCGAAATTGACACAGTCAAAATATTCCAATTCCATAAGAACGGTGTAACTACAACCATACTTACTTTGCGTATTTTTATAGGCTGTTAAAGATTTACAAAATTTCAATTTTCCCACATGCCGAACATGGGTAGTATGAGTCCGTTTAGGCCAATTTTCTCTGTCGAACCCGCTATAATTTCGTCTCTCATCGAAATTACCGGTAAACTTTTTAAGACAAAAAGAACATCCGTAGTTTGCATTGTAATTTAGAAATCCACAAAGTTTACGAGTAGCGGGTAAATCACAAGGGGCACAAAGAATTGCCGCTCGAACAGTAACACCACTTTGATGCTTGAATGTGTTCATTTTAACGCCATCTTTCCATAGCTTTTGTAGTTCTTCAACTAACGGCTGGAGAAATTCATTTAAATGATGGGGCTCTACAGACATTGGTGGTATAATACCGGTCAATAGTACATTTTCACGTTTGAAACGCAAAGATCTAGGCAAATTAGCCAAAACGAGATAAACTGCACCTACAGAAATATCCGACCTTCTTTTGAAAGGTTGAAACCAGTCAACATTAATCATAAATGCATAATTATTAGGGGCTGCCAGGAAGTCACGACCTTTATATTTTTGAAACATGCCCCATATTTTCCCGTCGTACAAGTCTGCGTAATGACCGATAGGAATTTTCCTTTTTCGCCAGAGCTCGCAATAGTCTTCAATGTTTGGTCGTCTCAATAGAGTTTCCAGACTATCAATTACGGATCTGTAACAATAAACTTTAAGTGGAATGTACTTTGTGAGTTGATTTTTCAGTTTAGTTTTTTTGAAGAAATGTCCCCCACATTGTTGTCTAAATTTTCTGCCCTGAGGAAAACGTACAAATTTACAAGTTACATCACCATCGCTCGGCTCATAATTATAAAGGGGCATAGTTTTTGTGCACTTGTCACAGACGGCATACTTTGAAAAGTTGTCTCTTTCGAGTTTTAGTAAATTTCTTATTCCATATAGCGACTTAGGGAAGATTTGAGACATTTTAGACATGTTGCCGCTTGTTATACCTAAGATGGTAAAGCATTTCCACAGAAAAGACAAAAGCACTCTGAATGCATTGTCGCTGACGTAGTTCAACGATTTCCACAAATAAAGAAACCATACCAGCCATTTAATGAAAGAAATCGGTGTGGTATCACTCTCATCAGTTTCATTAAAGTCCTCAATTTCTTGGTCGTCAGTATCGTCAGATATTACATCTGTACCAGAATCCTCTTCGGACATTATAATGTCGTCTTCAGTCGTCGATCCTTCAGTACTAGCATTTCCCTGTGCAGAATGACGACAGGATAAAGATCTTTGTCTTTTGGTCGATTTTTCTCTGCGATGACAAAATCTTTTCAGCTCCTTGGACAATAATGGATCGCTGTCTGTATCTTGGAAAGGACATATGAAAGGAACTTTAAGTGCTAAGCCGTCCTTCAAGATGGAGTTCATTTACAAATAGTTTAGTAAAATTAACTCAAGACTTACGAGTCAAGAAAGAGAAAAAATGTTTGTTTCTCATTCTCAGTGCAAGCTGCGTTTGTCTGTTCTCGCTTTACAAATGAAGGTCAAATCAAGCATGGCAAGGAATGCCGATGAAATGTGTGCGGAATTACGTGCCACGCATTATACAGTTCTGAACAATGAAATACAAGTCATGATCTAGCTGCACGTGCGCAAATATCATTTTCATATGCATGTAAACCGCTCTGTTTGGCATTTCGAGCGTTGGGTCATCTTTGAAAAGATATAGAGGCATCATTTTGTACGAGCCCAAGAATGAGAAAAACCTATTGTTGTCTAACCATAAAATGAATTTGGAATCTTTATTCTAACATCTTAGATTCTCTGTATGAGAGGCCCTTTTCAACAAACTATACATAAACATAAACATAAACAGGAGCTGAATGTTGTATACTTAGTGAGTACTGCCGTCGACCTTGTCATAAATATTTTACATTTTAGACCTATAATTGAAGACTTTTTGACGACCGTACAGCGTAATTTGTAAGTCACTCACATAATACGAAACCAAAAAACATTGCCATGGAGGCTAGTAAAAAAATCGCTGATGGTAAAATTTGACGCATTAGCATATTAATTCTTTTATTTATTGTCCTCTCCCGCCCCTTAAAATTAAACTCCTTTATGCAAAATAAAATGAGGGAAATTGTGCTGTTTACTGCGTATAGAGAATACCAACTTATTTCTTGCGCACAAGATCTAAACATTACAGTAGATAAAAACTTAACGTTTGCTCTCTTTCAACGTTTCAAACAGTCTATATTCTTCTATCAGTGTCCATGCTATATATTTTTACGTTGTCGTAATTTGTGTCCAGTGCACTCTCGATGAACGTGGAGATGTTACTGCGTCCGAGCAATATAATCACATTTAGTTGAGTCCACACCTTAAAATTGCACACGAATGCATGTCCAGTGTCTGTGTTGTCAACCTTTCTCTTCTGCTTCAGTTTCACTGTCTGAATTTTTTATTGAATTTTGTTTGTTTTTGTTTTGTTTCGGCTAAATACTTATTGCGATTTTGACGGACTCAAAGCGAATTAGGGTCTCACTCCTCCCCTAAAGTAAAGACTTCCATTATAGTGCGACAACAGATATTAGCAAAAAGTTGTCGTATCAAATGTCAATTAGAAATCGAGATGACACTTATTACGTTCACATGAGTTAATGACATCTAAGTAAATAGAAAATTGGACTCAATTATATATTAATGGTTCTAAATAAGCCAGATTGGGTGAACTTCGAATCGATTGAATATCGACAAAATTATTACATATTATGTTTGTATTACAATACGTTATCTTACCGGTAGAAACATTGTTGTCACTGTCGGTTGAAGAGCTGTAAGTATCTGTCGAACATGATGATGAGCTGATGTTACCGCTAACGCTATCAGCTTTATCGCTTTTCCATGTTTTTGTGACACGATCGTAAAAATTTGCTTCATGATTTTTAAATGTGGAGTAAATCAACCTTCTCTTGCAATGTCCACAAACTCTGTAGAAATCGTCATGTCTTGCTACCACTTTATTCTGTTTCATGTTTTCCTGAGGACAAATGGCGAAAACATTTATAATTTAGTACAACTGATATTCGGTGCAAACAATTTTCAATCCCATTTTACTCTTTTCTGTTTTACAGAAGCAGTTATATTAGAGTTTAAGTTACGTGGACGACTGTGCATTGTGCCTTTGAGAGCATGGAAATAACGCATACTATTATAAAACTAGTAGCAATTGCTTAGCCAAAAGTCAGTGACAACGATAAACAAAAGGGCGAATGACATGAACAGCTTTCGTCAATCTATGTCTGGTGTAGCAATATAAAAAAGTAGCACAAGGCAGAAGGAAACTATTTGTCTTTGACATGTGATGTTGTAACAAAGATAGTTCATGTTTATTGCATCACTCCACTATCAATATTGCTCAAGAATAACTATCATGGCTCTGTTCAATGGAAACACTCATGAAATGCACCTATTATTGCGGGACAATGTATGTTCCCATATATGGTAAGAGCGGGAAAAATTAAGATTCGCTACTCCTGCTGTACTTGCATATGCATATGACAGACTTGCAGTGGGCTTTCGTCGATCACAAGGCGAAGGCGGCAGAATGGGTGACAAGAAGAGCAATCGCATTTCTGATAGTGAAGACAGTTCTTCAGATTTTGATGAAACTAACGACAGTTCGGTACTAGCGTCAACGTCATTATCCTCACTTCCCGAAGGAGATGATTCTAGCCAGCTTTCGTCTGTCTCGGAAAACAACCTTTCTCATCATGGCGTCTACGATTCGGTAAAAGGTCAATCAGGAGGTAAGTTTTAGACGCACTTGTTTATATTTCTAGAAACATTTCTTAAAATTGAAATTCAGTGTTCTTCTTTGTCGTACCCGACTGGATTATGACATTAGCGCACTTACGAAGTTATTGTTTCTTCGCAGTGAAATCTTACAAAGAAAGGGATACACTGGGAATGCTTTTGTATACGTTAGAAGAAAATAAACGACTGCGTGAAGAAGTAGACGAAATAAAATCGAAGTACAAAGAAGTCGTAGAAAGAGGTGCCTTCCATGAATCATCAAGGAAGAAATGGAAAAAGCGAAAACACGATATTGCCGTGAGCACAGATTGCTCGGTAAGGAGGTACCATTTGTTTTTCGCGCCAAAATGTTGGTAATGGGAATGGTACTTATATAACAATGAACATTAACGCCAACTACTGACGTGGCAAGCTTGTTGTATGCAGCTCAACAATGGCACACAGTCATTGGCATGCGAGATAAATTAACCGTCTCGTTATTACGAACATTGTAGCACAAAGAATGAGATCGGCAAAATAACTGTGGATATACGCATAGTTATTTTTGAAGTCGTTTTACTGCTTTCTTTGATTCAAACAGTTTACTACGTCGGAAAGTTGGCCAATACGAGAGAGACTATCGATAAAGGCATGAATGATACCATATGGATGATGAATATTAATGTTTCTTGAACTGCAGTCGACTTGAGGTCAACGTGATAGACGCGTCTGTGATCACACTGGCATCCGCATGTATAGAACAGTAGAAAAGTATTTTCTCCAGGGACCTGTTTGTGTAGCCAACATCACACTGCATGCAGGGCGATACTAGTATTTTTCACCGACAAGACGATCTCAACTAGCATTTACAGAACAAAACGATATCTGTATTACTTCAAAACGCTTCACGGATTTCTTGGGTTAATTAGTTATTGATCAAATTGCCCTCAAACGAAAATTAATGCTTACATTTCCCCGAGCAGTAGCGAAAAGCTCCGTGAACCCACTATTTTAAGGAATGTTCCATATTTAATCTCTTATATCTTTCTCAAAAATTACTCTAATTATGAACATTTTATAATGTTTTAAATTATCGTATCTTCATCTGCTCCACAAATCACGGCAAAATGATAAATATTCAAATTATTGATACAGCCTGAGTAACATATATATGCAGTTTGGTATTTACAGCTTGGAGACGAGTCGTTTCGCTACTGTTTTGTCCAACATTGTATTAATGAAAGGTAAATTTTAGTGGACGAGGGTATAAGTAATCATTGACAAGTAAATTGGTACTGCCTTTTTATTTGTTATGGCCTAACTACTTTTGCAATAAGGAACTATATTTAAATGATAGCTTTAGCTCCTGTAAATGTCAGAATATCTTGATCTAAAAAAGAGAACTTGACATCTCAGAAATGTATAGTTCTATTATTGTTGATATATGATATATGCAGTCATTGTTTTCAATGTGTACATTCCAATCACATATTATAAAAAGGTAACCCAGACAGATGTGACAGTATTATGTGTAATCTCTCAGTACTCAAATCATTAAGGTTTAAAATATTACATGCGTATATGCTCGTTAAAGATAGTTGGATTACATCGACCTGTCCATTAATGAAACCTCCAAAGACAAAAGCTCATTTAACATATCTGTGTGACGGTCTACCGTCCTTTAAACGCTTTCCCTCGCAAATCATGTTTTCCGTTTAGACATGGCATTTCACATCATCTTGTGTTATCATTCAATGCGTCAAGAAAATTGAACAATACAACAACATAAAATGACACGTTGTTTGCGATTTTGCCGAATACAAAGATTGACTATGTACACCGTATAGCAATTGTGTCTATCTGTAACATTTTGAATCATATCAATATGAGAAAAACTTACCTTTTGAGAGATTTTTTCACTCCCTGGCGACAGCTTCTTTGCGATGTTGTTTCTTGTGACGAGATCGTTGACTTTTAAAACAGTATACATTTGTAAAACAGTATACCATCAATCTGATTGGCTTACGAAAATGCTACTTGTAATACATTAATTATTCATGATCACTGTGTTTAAGGTCACAAGGACTGCAAAAGTCATCGAGTGTTATATTACATGCAAAAGGATACTCATACTGAATTACAACCAATTACACAGTTCCTGCTATCTTAACTCTCTCTACTCTACCTCGATTATATATAATCTTTAGTTCATTTTTGTCACTAAGAGATGCAGACGTACAGCCTTTGTGTATATACCCCTGTAGTCCTTTTCAAGTTTTAAACAGTCATTCTATTTCAGTTATATTTACTTTGAGTTATTTTGTTGTGAGAGATTTCATTTCTATTCGAATGCTGAGATGAAGGCAATCCAAATCACATTCTTTGGAAAAGGACTAAATGTAACATAATCTCACCATAGTTGAGACTGGTTATTTTTGGGAGGAGTCACATGCTTCATAGTTTTTCTTTATTTTCATTCAGAGGGCTGTTAGAAGAATTTACCAACAACTCAGCGTAGAAAACGGATCAACATGCTTCACAGTTGACAGGTGATACCTAAACATCCGAGAAATTGTTTGTTTTGTTTTTTTTTTGCATGAAGAAGAATAATCGATTTCCTTACAGTGACTAATCGTAGGACTTATAACACTCACTCAAACATTTATATACGTTTGTGAGTACGTCTGTGTGTATGTATGTAAAGTGTGGTGTGAGTCTTCGAGTCACAGTGTCGTCGTAAAGATACAATTTCTGCTTATATGTATGAATTGTGCGTTTGCGCCTCTCAAAATCGTCTTTCTAAATTCGAGTGTATCATATATATCATTGTGAAAATTTTTGCCCCTCCTTTACTGCTATTCTAGAAATATATGCATTAGGTCCACATTTATGATGACGACAGCCATTTGTGCCGCTTGTGTGTTTTTCTGTGATGTCTATTTGGACTCTTAAATACAAGGGGGCGCTGCACCCAACACAGCATATTTTGCTCAAAAATCACGTTTTTTCAAATATTAATTCAATTTTGATAAATATGTTAACCCTAGATAAAAAGGTTGGTGGGGTTTAACTTTTAGCTTGTCAAACAGTTGTAAGTTGTGTGATAAAGAAGTGTTAATTTATGCAAATGAATGCAAATGACCCGATTTCCAGGCTTTTTTTCTCCCAATTTCAAAAATCCCAAAGAATTTAACACCACTCTGGCTGGGTCAAATTTTCTGAAATTTTCACAGTATGTTCTTTAGATGCTCTTTAACAGACCGACTATTTTGTTGGCTAATGAATTTTTTACATTTTAAATAAGAGGCATTTGTAATTTACTAATCATGATATTAATCACTTTTTTGAATGTAAGCTTTTCAACCCTTGCCATTTTTGAATGAGGATAGATGATGCGACATAAAATAGTCGTTTTTTTCTACATATACTCTTCTTTTAAGTTAAATATTACATTTCAGAAAATAGTGTCAATTTTTTACTTACATTGATTTTTATCACTAATATCAAAATTGAGGTATTTTACCCAAAATATACACCAACTTCATCTTTCGAGTTAACTACTGCTACCATACTAAATTTTAAAGTCTCTGCATTTCACTGCATGTCACACTACTTGTTCTGAACAATCCATCAGTAAAACAATAACAACTCCCAGACTGAGCTCTAATGACCAGAAGATTTAACCTTGAACAGCGCTAGTCAGAACCGTACGTACGTCAGAGAGATCTATGAGTTCTCGCAAATCGAAAGCAACGGATTGTTCGGTCCACAAACCTCTGTAAGACGCCCTCTTTCTCAAAAGTTAATACCCTGATATTTGGGAGGGGTGTATTGACACTAGCAGTCTGCTTTGTAACTAAATCATTTTGTAATGTTTATTTTCAGTTTTAATTCAAGGAAAAATCAAGAGATGACACAAACCATCTTGTCCGAAATAAAATCAGTATATGGTGAGAAAACTTGGAGTACAGCGGAAATTCAAGGTAAAGCCATTGAGTTAACAATATAATCTTCAGAATTTCAACAATGAACCAATTAGAGATTGTGAGCGAATTCATATTCTTAGGAAGCATCAAAGTTACTATTCTATTTTGATAGAAACTTACAAAGTTTTTACAAGAAGCAAGGATACAAGAATACTAGCAGCAATACACATAATCTGATGTATTTGTTGTGGAGCCCGAGTCTCGTCTTGCATGGTTTCACCCCTATTTTGTAATAGATGCGCTGGAAACCTAGAGAAACCAGGGTACCGTGTCAATATATAAATATAT
>LD377577.1:20286-33197 GCA_001465055.1 Ptychodera flava | reverse complement strand
GCTACAGTACTCGTCATAAAATTAATGGTAACCTTTATGTCCCAAGTGTCAACACTTCCTTGGGTAAATTCTCGATATCATATACAGGCTGCATCTATTGGAATACTTTACATATATGTATATCATATTTAAATATATATATATTTTATATACGTTTTTTTTTCTCTCTTATCGTTTTCTTTTTTACGCATTTCTACTTACTCGTAATATATCTATTTAGTTATATATTTATTTATGTAGTTGTTCTTTTATTCACTTAGTTACTTTGTTACAATTAGGTTACTTTGCAATCCCACTACTTTCATGTACACTACCCTCGATATACTTCAGTTTTCTTTTTTCTTCTTCGTTTCCTTGCTTTAACATCAAATGGCTTTGGGAACGGACTAGACTAGCATTTGCTATTTTCCGTTTCCATTTACCCTTTATCACAGCACAACTCAGATGTACATTCATCATTGAATTGTAATATTATTATGATTAAGGGTAATAAAGATTATTATTAATCACATACGTTTCTTCCTCTTCTTCAAACTCTGGCATGACAGCTATGGTGTCAGCAATGGCTGTCAGGAGGTGAGATTGTACCAGTGAAAGATGACAGGTCAGATGGGCACCAAATAGGGTAGCAAGACCTGGTGACAGACGCTTCTCAAGCAGCATCTCCAATATCTGTACAAGGAAAAAGTATGGTATGTTTTATTCAAAATAGAATTCAGCCTTCAAATAAATGTACTTTTGAGATGCCTTATAAATGTACTTTTGAGTGCTTATTTTCCCATATTCTCTGAAAATTTTTTTTCGAGGATTTTTCAGTTTTCTGTAGAGTGCCTTGAAGTGAGCCCTAACACCTGTCATTCACAATTACTTGCAGTAATAAATCTGGTTTCTTTAAAACTTGTTCTCTAACACACTACTCTCATTTCATGGAGAAATTTGCACACTCAAAATATGCAGAATGACGGCTAACATCTCTGATTTCGGACCAGTTATATTTGCATCGTAGATTGTAGTGTATATGCATGTAATATCATGTTTAAATAAAGATTGCGTGTTTACTAGTACAGCGAAAAAACTAAAATGTTCTTACCTTCAGATTAATGGGTTCAAGCAATGGTTTACTGGTGTTGAACTGATGGGAAGTCTGCCAGAACAAATGTGGAAATCAGTGTTATAATGCATGGTTAGTGACTGTTTTGTGACGGTGACGCTCTTTGTCTCTCCTGTACACTACACTCAAAATTTACATGTGGCTCAATTTATGACGATACCGATGGAAAATGGACAAAGTTTTGGCCATGCGTTAAATATGAATGTTGCAACTGTTACATTGTGAGCATATCTATGTTTTATGATCAAAGTGTAGCTAGAAAGTGCTGACCTTATAAATATCACCATACATAACATCAGTGGTTGGGATGCATATATCATGTGTAGTAACTTAACCTTATCACCAGCAAGGTTTGACCAAAATAAATAGTTACCAATTGTAAGAGTGGACCTGTTTACAGGCAATTAGGGTGAACAGGTTAAAACACATTTCACATCTGAATGCCTCTTCCATAGATGAAAACATACTAGCAGTAGCAATGAAGATTTCACAGTAGCAAAATAACCCTTTGAGTGTCATAATTTTTCCGACTCAAATTTAAGAGCAATATTTTACCAATTTTTATGATTTTTAGTAATTATTTTGAAAATTTTGGAGCAAATACATATCACCTTTCATTGACTACAGCTTTTATCAAAATGTTTTGCAAAAATTAGAAAAAAAATGTCTGGGGTAAATTTTATAAAGGTGACAAAAATTTACTTTGGCACTCAAAGGGTTAAGCCTACCAATCACAAGTAAGTGGTATTGTATTTGCAATGATCAAGTAAAATGAAACAGAGAGAGAACTGTAAAACTTGCCATTCTTGATTCCACTTGTCTAAAGTTGCTGTCTGATGTCTGGGGAAGTCTTTCACCATGCAGCAAACGTAGCAATGTGGTGATAGCTTCACTGAAGAGTCCCAAGTCTGTTAGTATCTTGACCTACATAAAACCAGGTGACAAAACAGATTTGATACAATCTGAAGTACTCTATGCAGAAAGACCGTAGTTGTTTGTATATAAATGCACAAGCCCTCCATTCTTCGATGAAAATCAGTGATTGAAGATCATGCAGATCTTCTATGTTTGAAAAAGCTTAACAAGAAAATTATCTTACACCTACACTTTTTAAAATTAGATCTCTATGTGAAAAACATTTCTTAAGTTCCTCATTTTTCTGTTTATTTACAGAAGTACAATGAACTTGTACACAAGACAGTCATTATTTTTTAGGACCTACCTTGAGGATTCGTCCATCTACAGCTCGCTGCAGATCTCTGCAGACAAATGTTGTGAAGTACTGGTACAGAGTCAACAAAGGTAAGACCTGACAATTAGGAATAAAAAGTGTTGATTAGGACTACTTTAATATACTCAAAATATACACCAAACACTGGTGAACCTGCAGAACACTGGGTCCGATTTTCCTCACAAAAATAATCAAAGTCTTTTTAAGGTGCCTTCCCATAGTAATGTGTACCAGTAATAAGAATGGGACCACTTGGCATACTGTTGATTTATAAACTTGTTCAGTGAGGGTCAATTCTCCTTCAGTCTTGACTAATTACACACTAAACGTCAGAAAAGCTGATGCAACATAGTGTGGATGCCCCATGTAAGTAATCCAGTCATCAACCTTTTAAATCAAAAATGAAAATGATGAAGAGATTGAGTCCATAAACTTGAAACATCTGAGGAAAATGTAAAAAAGTCCTTTACAATGTAATATGAATATTGTTCATCGATATAATATGATACAACATGACAAATCTTACCATCAAATTGTGTCTGCCTCGGGACAGTTCCTCCGTCACCCATCTGACACATGCTACCAGAGTTCTACCATCACAGCGGAATCTGTCTGACAAGAGATCTATGCCGGGCAGAAGGTACTGCACTTCACAGCCCTCGCCTACTTCATACAGGGCGTAATCTCTGTCTGCTGCAGGATGGGGCAGAGTGGTACGGAACAGTGCCTTGAACAACACAGCTGAAAGGAAACAGCTCTCCATTCGTAGACCTAGATCTGAAGTCAAAATATACCTGCAACACGAATATATCACAGTTGTTTTGTATTTGTGTGCTTATTTAATTTGCCACATGTGGTTATGATTCCCATTTGTTTATGTGTTCCTAATATGCTATTCTGTGTTGTCCAAAAGTTTTAAGTTTTCAGCTCAAGTGATGAAATATGGCGATATATGTAGACTTTCAGATTTCCATTATTTTTGTAAAATATTCCATTTGAATAAATGGTCAATATACTTGATTCTGGTTGGAGATAAACACAAGCATATGAAATGATATGAAAGCATTCAATTTTAGTTTCAAAATGTGTCCTTACTGAGCAATCTTTGCTGTCAGTGTTCCAGCCAGTACACATCCCCACAGACCACATCTTTCCAACAGCTTTGCACTGTCATCTAGATCAGATGTATTCTTGGCAAGCAGCTCTCTCCAGGTGTGTATGGTGTCTGTTGTGTTCAGAATCAGATCCAATGCCTCTGCCCACCACTTGTATGCAGATCTACACATAAAAAGTGTCGATACAACACATTTCTTATAAGAATAGAGCTCGTGATAAATTTTGCCTAGTTTCTTTTTCAAGCATCAAAACTGTTGGACTTAGAACTTACTGTAAAACATCTCTTTTTAACTAGGCATTATTTTTAAGTGCATTTAGCTGTCTGTCAATTCTTTAATTCATGATGCAGCTAATTTACACTTTTCCCTTGATTTACTATGGGTTATGCCATTTCCTTTACCTTTCAAGCCAAATTAAAATCCTGCTGGTTGCAATGAAAATCAGAAAACGCTAAAAAAGTATGCAGAGTATTCAATAGTATTGACCGGGAAATTCTGAGATGTACATGTATATGGGACAATATACTGTGAACAATTTAAACAGTTTCAACTCTGGATAGAAGTGACAAACAACATAGATGTACTCTACCTGATATTTCCAGAGTGATAATATATATTTCCAAGCTCATGCATGGCCTGTGAGGCTAACCCACGATAGTTTCTGGCCTGCAGCATCTCTATGGTTTTGTCATAGGATTCTATGACTACGCCAAGTTGGGACTTAGGCAACGATGAACTCTGTACATCGGCGATTGTTTTGAATTCATCTTGCATCATATCAGATGGTACAGGTCCCTGTGGATTGCCGTCACTCTCGGCAAACTCCACATGACTATGGGTACTCATATGACCTGGGCTACTTGTTGCTGAAAGATATTGGTGACAAAAGCTGTGTCAAAAATAGCTGCTCCAGTACAATTCATGGTGAAATAAAAACAACGGTGTCTTGATATTAAAGCAACAGACACACGAGTTTCTGGCTTCATTATTCTCAAAAGTGGTTGACCTATTGGATGAAATACTTAAACAGAAACAAAAGGCCTGGCATATGGAAGTAAGTAACTTATAATCTAAACAGTAAATGCCTTAAAACATCCATGACTGTCATGGCAAACCTATGGCACAAATTCTTTGAACACTGTCTTGATTTTACCTCTATAGCTAAGCAATGAAAATGACAGACTGGTCTTACATGCAGAGTTCGTGAAAAGACCTAAAAGTTAAATCTTGAAATTCAAAAAAAGACTACGACCGTTCAGTATATGATGGCTATCGGTTATTTTAAAGTGGAACTCAGTATGTATCTCATAACTGCTAAGAGTATCATGGAAAGTAAAGTAAGATAAAACGGACATCAGTTCTTAACTCGGATGATGACTTAGTTTCTCACACATGAATGACTGTTACAGTTCATTATATTACCATGCCCTGTCTGTCCCATTTTAATTGGTCGAGCTGAACCATGTGACCTACCACAAATACACAATAATGGTTTGCTTATGTGCCCATGAATATGAATAATATCATAAACATCGTACATGTAACTTTCCAGCTATAAGGTAAATAATTTGTACAAAGATTATAATCAATCACAAAATAAAACGGAACACTTTTGGGTCAAGTTTAGACACTTTTTTGAAAAAATTTCCTAATTTGCAAAATTTTTACAGCACGCACACTACTCACTGACAAGTTCTGGAGCCCTGTTATCGTTCGCGTGGGAAATTTTCATAAATTTTGACAGTTTTTGGGGTTCGTTGATAATATAATGGAAATAACAGACTCTGCGCAGACCATTAACGTTTATTTATGGGCGTGGGCTCGAGGAAAACCAAAATTAATAGGCTCGGCGAGCCTCGCCCATTAATTTTTGGCTTTCCTCTCGCCCTTGCCCATAAATAAACGTTAATGGTCAGCGTGTCGCCCTTTATTTCTATAATAACTTACTGTTTTGTTGTCCAGCCAGGTATAACACCATGAGCTTTCTACTGTGTTGTAATGCCCTTGCCACATAGTGAGACACATCCAATGCGTCCCTCAGTGTGGTCAAACTGTCTGTCACGTCCAAGGGTACACATACCAATTTGTATGCATCAGCTGGGCCTGAAATTCACGAGTATTTTTGACAGAGTTAAAAAAACGTTTTTTTTTTCAACTGATAATTTCAATTGTTCTCTGCTTATTTGTATCATCTCCTATGTGTATTTTGACATCTTACTTTGTGAACACAAATGCACATATCATTTTTCTCTGCCATGAAGTATAGATTCTATGATGGGTAGGGTGACCATTTGTCCCTAGTATTCTTGCATATGGTTCACAGCTATGTGAACATTGGGTTTGCATTCTCTAGTCTAAAAAGAACCAATTTTGGCAAATTTGCAAAATGGAATATATATACCAATTTGTCATCACATTGTTGGAAATAGTCTGACCACTGATCAACATTTATCTCATCCAACTTACCTAAGTACACATCATGACCCTCTGGATCGATGTGTCCGCCCGGATCAATGGGTTTATAGTTGCCAGGATCAGCTTCAACTCTCAGAGTCACATCTTGGTAGTTGTGCGCTGTGATTGGAATACCGCCGGCCTGTTCGGAAGCCCTCTTGAAATGTGGCTGAGCTGGGGGAGGTCCTCCGTAGGCATCCACTCGGCTGATCAGTTTTCTCTGTGCCTGTACAAGCAATGGGCTTACTTGTTGTGCATATCTGTCACTGAAAAGATACCAGACAGGTAAATTAATGAAGGAAATGACAGTGTGTGTGAACGTTTCACATGTTTTTCTCTGGTATATGTTTATCATCATGCTCAAAATTTATGAATAAATGTATGACACTATTTGTCACTTAATATTTGGAATGGAACAATAGGTCAATGCATCAAAAAAGATTAGAGTTGATTTTCCCCCAATTCAAAGTGCCTCATTGATCAGAGATATGACCTAATTTTTTTTGAAATCATACAAGCCACATATTGGGATTATATTCAGATGTGTGTCTCTTTGAAAAAAGTTGAGTCATCACTCTTTCTTTGGCTTGATTTGATTTCCACATACTCCACTGTTATTTGTACACATTGACTTACTGTGTGGTTACGTTGAATCTCATGGCAATCTCGGCTACCTTCTCCCATCTTTGTTCATAGTACAGTATCTCTATAGCTCTCATCACCATGCGTCTGATCCAGCGTGCATCAATTGTCGTTATGTCGTCTAGGGGCTCTTCAAACTTCAGACTGGCACCTCCTTTCTCATCAACTACGGATCCCATCCAAGTGTTCACTTTCACGGCGGGTTTCTTCCTCTTCTGAAGAAAAAGCAAAAAAAAAAATATGTGAGTAAAGCTCAATGAATTAAAATTTACAAGTAGAAATGTGAATTCAGCACATTGCCACATACAATGTATGGCGGCTTGGAATGGACAAAACTTCATCTTTAGCTCTGATATCCCTTATGGGATTCCAATTGAAAATTGGATTATTTGGTTGTACACAATTACACAAAGTAAAATTAAATGATACCACACGCTGTCAGTTGGATTCAAGTATCATGCAATAAAATGTCTTTAAGCAGTACAGTGTATCTGACATTGTAACTTGTAGGTTGTACTCTATGTGGGCTAGCCATGTTCTTTCATTCTGTATTGGTATGTCTCTAAGCGGGATGAAGTTATGTGTTTACAAATGTTCTCTGGAAGTTAAATAATAAAATACAAGGTATCCTTGAGTAAAAATTATCGAGATACAGCATTGGTCTTCCCACCTTTGCTCTTTTCTCTTCTTCATTCTGAAGGAAAACCATCATATCCAGCAGACAATCAGCGGCTATGTAGAATGGATGCCAGACTATCTGCCTGAGCTGATCCGTGGTGACAACGCCAGATCCACTGCCTGGACTACTGGCAAATGCACGCAGTAGTGCTGTGTGTGCACAGTTCCACAGAGAACGACATGCATTCTGGAGCAGCGTCCATTGACGTCCACGGTGTGCAAGAACCTGGTACATGGTTGAGATTGAAAATACATTTTTTGAATGTTCACAGGAATGAGTAATTATCATGGGTTTTGGAGGTTTTTATGGGCTGCACAATTTTCTTGAAGATGAAATTCTCTAAAGTTTATTTTCTGTATATCATATCAAATGTTTTTGTAAGTAAACACTAAATAGGCTTGCATTAAATGTGGCTTACAGTTTGCATTTTGCAAAGACGTACAATCTTATCAATCATTTGTTTGAAACAACAAAATTCTAGACAAAAGCATAAAAATCATCTTTTTTACATCATAATATCTTGACTTAATTCAAAACAATAAATAAATCATATTTCAAAAGAAACTTCAGCTTGTAATCTATAAGTTATGGAATGATTTAGGAAATCGGAGAAACTGCCTTTTTAAAAAAATGTGCACCACTGGTAAAATAACAGCTGCCATTATTGCGCATTAGGCACTGATTTGGGTAAGATTTGAATAGACAGGTGAATAGTTTAGAAACTTTGGCTCCATTTCTATCATACCATGATAAAATTTCATTAAAAAACAATAAGGACAACCAAGGTTACATGATTGAACGGCCCGGGTGAAATTTCCATAGATTCCCCAAAAATATTGCTATGTCATGTCTGTTACGGTGACCATATTGACAGTAGCAGACTACAGCTGCCTGTGAACAACATGTGTCACTACTGACAAATTCTATAAGGCTTACCACAGCTTTCTGGAAGAAGTCAAAGGTCTTCTGAAGTTCTTGCATTGCAGTCTTGACAGAGATTGACTCAAATTCCGATGCGGCATGGGTTGCAGTTTTAGCACCCTTCTCCAAACTATCGTCCGATCGATATGTTCTTGGGGTGTCATCATCTTTATCCTCTGGAGGAGGAGGGATAGGTGGAGGGGCATTTCCTGCAGAAACAGTCAAATAAACACCCATTACCAGTGGATTTATTTAAAGGCACATGGGAACTAAATGTATGTGGATACAAAGGACAGTCTCCTTCAATGATTTCAGGGCTGTTACCCAGTGGACATTTTACCCATTGGGCACATACCCTAACCATATCTCTCAACCCTAGTCCTATCTGTAGGAATATCCAGGTGGTACATTTCCATGGTATTACTGTCTTGATACTGCTTGAACTCTGATGGATCAAATCTTGGCTTACATGCACATGTAAAAAAATTACACAAATATTACTTTGTGACTTCTGATGTTAAGATGGAGACCATGGCAATCACATGTAAAGGGCCGTATTACCACAAGATGCACATGAAATTCACATGTGCAAAGTACATGATACATGTGACTTTGTGCCGACAGTTACACTGTCATGTACATGTACCTCTACATTTGTTTATGTACCCCCATGTGTCCATCACAGTGATAAAATGCAATTTAATTAGCCCCTAAAGATACATATTTTTCTACCTGTACACCGAAACACTGGGAACACAACTCATTGGTTGTCACCAAGAATCTAATGCATGATTTAGGTAAAATTGCAAAACACATATCGTTTTCTTTATTGAAATCCCAAAGTTTGATGGAAAAACCAGTATCAATGTTCTTTATGCCTGTAATAGTTTGTTTGTCAGCTCTATCTTAAAAATAAACTTGATTAAAGTTTCAAAGGAAAGCAAAGGGCTAATACCTATGGTCAATGTTCATTGGTAGACCATGCCTCGAAAATGAAAGACTTAATAATAACTTTTGCTAAAACTTCCCACAACTAAACTTTCAACACTTCTCTTTCTAAATCAAGAATAAAAGTCAGGGTGACCATACAAATTTTTGTACCAGAAAAACAAATTACCCTACATTTAATATCATCTGAAATTCAAATTTGCCATAATCCCTATGTTTACTCTATAGGAAAGATATAATTTTTGATTTTCACAAAAATAAGCCGGTGAAACTATTGACTCAGAGTTTATTTACTCCATGATCTTCAAAACGAGCCCGCACAAGTCATAGACCAAAAATTACTTTAAAAAGTTTTTAATGTATTTAATTGCGTATTCTACCTTAAAGGGAAACAGTTGTCGGAACTATGCCTATGCGAGTTTCTTGTTTACAAACAATGTATTTCGTCCATGATATCTAGATGCACCTCATCGTCATAGCTACAACATTTAAATTATACACATTATCACAGATGACGCAGATTATGACAGATAACATGTTTTAACTTTCATCAATCACCATCGTACCTTGGATACAGTGTTTATACATTGGTTGTATGGGTCCCATACAACCTTTGAGCGCAGTTCCAATGACTGTATCCCGTTAACAAGAAGAATGGATGTGAAAAACACAGATTGACAACAACTGTACCTCTAGGACTCTGAATCAGCCCTGAGTGGGCTTACAGTAAAAAAGCAACAAATCATTTGTATGTGGAATCAATGTACTTAACAGGCGATACATTAGCATTTCATCAAGATTTTGAAGAGATACATGGAGATAAGTGCATCAATTGAATTTATTTGACAAATTGTCTGTTATTGAAATCCTCCGCCGTATCCATGTAGATTCTGTAATTTATCATGTTGGGAACAGACTGTATGCCTTGGTTGTGTTATCCGATTAGTCACAGCTGATTGAGAAGAATCTCTGCCATCTATCTGATGGTGATGACGATGATCATACTGGTTTTCCTTGTGTCCAACAGAACTGACTACAATGTGTGAATGAGTGTGTTTCCACAGATTGTTAGGTTGGTGATTTATAATAACTGAAAGTCAACATCAATGTGTTGTACGTTGCAACAATGTGACACAAATACAGATGGTAGGTGTATTTGACTCACCAATAGCAGCAGCTGCGGCTATGTCAATAGCCGTACTGTAGCCAGCCTTCTCAGATTCGATGAATTCCATTTGTTGAAGGGGGTCAACCACAAGATCCGAATGTGTTGGAGGTCTGTAATCTCCCCTCGTGGCCTGTCGCGAGGGGCCACCCTCCCATCCAACAACCAGTGTACCAGCTGTTTCAAAGGTGAACCACTCATGGTCTAGGTAAGAGGATCTGAGAGAGAGGAATGGAGACGCTTTAATTAACGCCTACAACCAATGTATCAGAACAAAAAGAGCAAAATACACAGTCTGGAAGTCATGCACATGTTTAAAAAGGTTTGATAATAATGGGGACAAGTAAACCTGGCCTACAAAGAAGGCCTGATGTTTTGTGTTTTGTCATACTTTCAACCATGGTCCCCCCCACCATGTTTTAACATAGATACAGCCAAGCAGATTTAATATTTAGAAGCTAAGCCGTACTTTTTGAACACATTGCAAAGAAGGCTTAATTTTGGTTTGTCTCATATTTCATATGGATATTGCAAAGAAGGCTTGATATTTAGGTTTGTCACACATTTCACACGAATTAAGCAAAGAAGACTTGTAGATGTTTTGTCTCATATTTCCTATAGACATAGCAAAGAAGGCTTGATATTTAGAGGTTTTGTCACACATTTCATACAGATATTGCAAATAATAAGGCTTGATATTTAGACTTTGTAGACAGATCTTCATTGTTGCAAACCAAACTAAGATATTTTGGGGCTATCGACAATAAAAGCTTACACACAACCTACATAATTTCTTCATTTGCCTAAAAGAGGATAAGAGCTCACTTCAAGTTGTATTAGTGATTCTCCAGTCAGATCACATGATAATATTGGAGAAGGACTGTAGGGCCAGAGAGTGACTAAAAATTAGTTGCATGATAGATGAATTAACAGTGGAACACCGCATCATGATTCTATCTTGGATTAAAACTGAGCTGGTGTACATCTGAGCTGAGTGGTGTCTGTCCAGCTTTTCAGAGTCAATTTAATTATTTTAGGCTTTCAAAGCACCATGAAACCTAACAACCACTCAGGCAAAACTGACAATCTGAAATTACGCATTCATTTAATGTTACTGTTTCGAATGCTTCGGATGAAAAACAAAGCCAAGAAAATGGAGTGGGTTTGAAAACATGAGAATGAAGGGCTGTACAGTACTATACTAGGTACATTTGTGTACATGTCAATTCTGAATCAGTGGAAGTATGGAAAAGTGAAGTGATAGGATATTGGCAAAATTCAGAGCATTTGTCGTCATTGTGAGGCCCAATACCGATACGCAAAAATTACCTGGAGAACACTCGCTAGATGAATATTGTTGTAATATTGTATCACATTGTTGCACCAAAATTAATCCATCATGACAAGCACAATTTTATTGGCTACTATACCCTTCCCTATAAGCATTGATTGGAAGGATTTAGTGTAAATGTTACATTTTGGATACAACATGTGCTTGTGGTCTCCAAAACTTGCGCCTCAGCTGTGACGTGAGCAGCAAACTGTACGACACATGGATTTTGATTTACTCGAGTGCCAGGCAAGCAGAGCGATTGCTTGCCTCAAAATGAATGCCCTGTTGTTTGTATGCACTGTGAGCAAATGCAAGTTCACACCTACATGTAGCTCTGCCTGCAGGTGTTTGTGTTGTTATGGGCACAACTAGGGTTGGAGGTGCTTACCATGTACTTCCTGCAGTACTCTTTGCAGAAAGCAGCACATATTGGTAAGAAGCATAAAGAGACGTACAATATGTGATCTGACAAACTCAGACGCTGATAGCTGGCTGCGGTAAAGCATGATACTGCCAGATATGAACACATGCACATATGGCTTTCAATTACCAACCTGAATATATCTGTAGCTGATCCATGAAGGAACTTTTCCCGCAGTTCAATCTTGTTCAAAAACAGAGCAAAATGACACAGACCTTGCAAAATGTTCAACTGCAATGAGAGATGAATGACAACATTACAGTGAGACAGAATTCAATAATATACAGTGACCGACTGTCCAATACATGAATAATGTAGAAAGGGCATAGCTGGGGCAGGAATTGAAACAATGTTGCATACAAGTATCTTTGTAGAATATACAGTAGCAAGAGACAAAACATTTGGTTCAGTAAGAAAATCAAATACTTGTTTATTAAAGTGTACGAATAACAATGATTTTGAATCCATTTTCATACATTGCTTCAAATATACATACATGAAACCATGAACAGACAAGCGACCTAACGGCTGATATAGCTCCGCTGTGTTTGTGTAGAGAATAACTATTTTTAACAAATGTTGATGAAGAAGGTGGAAATCTTTGATAGCTCATTTCAGTGGCCAGAAAAAAGGAGCTAAAATAGCTGCAAAAGTACACAATTGAAGATTTCATCATAATTTGAATATATCACATTTTATCATCCCTAAGAACATGTCAACCAAAGCTATCTGATGAGTAGTTTTTGAGAATGAAATTTTCTGACCAAAAATGGCAAAAATTGCTCCCAAAAATAAAAATAGCGTCAATGACACTGTAGCTCCCATCCTGGACTATTTAGTGTTTGTTCTCTGGTCAGATATTTGAACATGTGTGAAAGGGATAAAGTGCAT
>LD377577.1:6959-17658 GCA_001465055.1 Ptychodera flava | reverse complement strand
TGTAAAAATCGTGCAAGTTATAAATGGCGAAAATAGCTTTTCCGGGGTAAGTGACCACAAAGCTAGCATATATGTAAAAATCATCCTTGGTGAACTTCCCCTTTAACAACTGCTTGTCAGAGTTTTGAAAGGAAAAGTAATAGCTATATTCTATCAAATAGTTTCTTATATAGAAATTGTGAATTAATTTAGAAGATTGTGAAATTGTTCTTGGTGTTTGTAAATGTTCATCACATCATACACATGATAATTCCTTATGTGATATCATAATAATGACTCTGCAATGGGCTTTAGGTGAAGTCACAAAGTATGACTTTCAAGCAAAATCTCCATCTCATGCTTCAAGCTTGTTTTTCTAACTAAGAGGAGCTTGACAAAAGAAGTTGCAAATTGTCCTCGTACCAATACTACTTTCAACAGGACATGCCGGATAAGTTAATTATTCCCTAACTCCAAACCCAGTCCTACCAGGCTACTAAAAGTACATCACAGCCAATCATCAAACACAAAACAGATACAGGACATAAACAAACATTATAAGGAATTTTACATATCTGACAACAGTTACGACCCTTGTAGAGAATGTACTGGAGGAATATTTCAAAATGACATGCAGTGTAGATGGATTGGAGAGGAAAACAAAAACCGACATCATACAATGTAGGTTGTCAGCTTTGATGCTGGGTTGTATTTCCAACAGCCTACTTACATCACAGAGAAGAGGTAAAAAATGATCCTCAACCGCTATATCCCTATCTTAAACACTGCATAAAAGCATGCAGATCTACTTATATTATATAATAACTCCATTGTAACTAATCTAGTCCAAATAGTTTCACATTGTAAAAATGAATACTTCAGTACACAGACAGGCATCAACTGGCAATTTCACATGATTAAAATTACATGACATCACCATTGAAATGGACGAGTAGATATTTGATAGTCCATCACTTGACACACAAAACTTGACAAATACCACTGCTGGTGAAATCCTCCTGTAACATGCTGAAATTTTACTTGAGTGTAAAAACAAATATAGATAACGAAACCAAATCAGCAAAGAATAAAAAAAGTAGAAGAGGAAGAAAGAGAGAGTTGCTAAACCTCACAAGTGGTTCTGATCACTTTTACAATCAGAAAGGTGTCAACCAGAGTGATTTCATTTGTTTTACCTGACATCTCCATGGTAACTCATCCAAGCATATCTTCCGGAGTCTCTTTCTTCTGTGGTAGGTATGCCAGTAATCTGGTAGGATGGCGTCAAGTACGTCAACTGCCTGTAATCGCAGACAATAGATAAAAGTGAACCCTTTAATGCCATATCCATACAGTCAACACTGCATAAAAGACAAGCAGATCTGATTTCAAGAGCGCACTTTGCATGTGGTAACATTTGGACAAAGCTATTAGGGAATGATCCCTGGTGTATAATTTTGCTCGTAAATGTGGACTGTATAGTACTGGTACAATTCAACGAATCTTTACCTGAGAATGGACTCAGTGTCTACAACATTGATGTGCTGGTATCATTTGAGAGTATTCAAAGTTAACAATATGATGTATCCAATGATTCAGGCATATGCTCTGTTTGACACAGCATAAAGCACTACCAATATAAAAGTGATAAAAAATGCAGTGGCCGATACTAAACTTGTGCATGTGCTCATACTCTGTATATCTTTTGAGTGTAATATAGTGGAGAGATATCTGTGCATAGGGGTGCTCACAGCTGAGGAAATTGGAGTCACTGTTTTATTATACCATTTGGATCACAAAATGAATGTCTTCAATTTTTCCATAATTCACCGTTTGTACATTTGTACATTAGAAACTTGATTAATTTTCAAATTTAAAATTCAAGACATCTACAATGCAGCCTACTTTCTTAGTCAACCGGCAGTCTGCCAAGTTCTGAAGAGTTTTATCTTGCCACTCTCCCATGTTGACTATCTCCTGTAAAAACACACTTCTTTCCGAAATTGGTCAAAAAAATAATAAGATTTCAAGACCATAAAATTTGTCAGGACAAGGACAACCATTAGCTTACTTTCAGCACTACTGCAATCTGTCAGTGTCATGGAGTAATAAACCTGAGAATACTAACTCTTGCACCCATTCTTGAAACATCCACTTGATGATTTTATAGACAAACTAAAACAGAAGGACATTTGTTTTATTTCCTTTTACAAATTATGGATTTCATACCCAGGGTTAAAATGTTCAAACTTACAATTGTAGGCCAATGCAACTGCTGGCAGATTGAAATTAATTACAAATAATTGCAATTTCGATTACTTTTCTTGTAAAACTTTATGTATAGGTTGTTTTGAATCAGTATCTCACTGTTAGTGAAGTTAGCAACATTTACAAATAGGTACTACATGAAATCGTATCTATTACTAGCTCACTAGACTTACTGATATCTGGTTAATGAATTAAATAACAGTCCAGACCTTTCCCAATAGGCAGTCAAATTTATTATAATGAAATACGCAAAATGGCACACAAGATGCCAATCACGTCCAAGTCCTTGACTCTACAACTTTACTGCTTAGATCACCACTAATTGGTACATCCCCATCAATTTCAATTGGATGGGTGGACCTAACCACAAGGTAATGGGGATGAAAGGACAAACACTGACGATGGAAAGCAACAGGTTTTTTTCCCTCACCCTCTCTTCTTTCTCTTCCTGTTTCATTCTCTCTGCATCAGGTAGCTTAACGTCTGATTTGTTGACCAGTAGATAATACTTCCTTTTCTTTTTCCTGGGAGATTTCTGTTCTGGAGACTTCTCCTGGGGTTTATTCTTCACACAAGAGATGCAACGTTTGTGTTAAGAGCTAAATCATCCATGGCATTGTCATGATATACAATGCCAAGGTTTTTGGTTCCAAAATTCGCACCAGATCCTATTAAGATCTCTTGCCAATTTGAGAACCACAAACTTCTAACATTGTAATTCAGAACATTTCAAAGTTTGTAGGTAGGACATTGGATGTAATTATGGCGAAGAACAAGTATTTACCAATTTTCCATTCCAATTTTAACTATTAAAACTACATAATGGAAAACAGTAGGATTCACAAATTACCACAATCTTAAAAGTATGAATTAAGGCAGAGGAAGAAGTGCAAAATGAAAATTACTCAAAAAATGACAAGAACCAGGACAAAAATTACTACATACTTCTTATGACTGGCTACCAATGCTTATATAATCCCATTATCTAAGTTCTTGATAATTAAGAAAAGTGTATAAAAATAAATGTAATATGTTTTTATGTTTTTTTGGTTACACTAAATCGCCATTTTACCTTGTTGTATTCAACTACTGCTGCGGCAAATTTCTTTGGGTCATCACCAGCCACTGTGACTGCTCCAGGCTGCTTGGATAGTGTAGCCTTCACAGCTGACAGAGTTTCATTTCGTCTGATGGAAAATTGAATGAAAACATTCATGGTAAGTAAGCAGTAAGTGGTCTACACAACTGAAGACTTGCTTTCAGATTCTGGCGTGCTGACAACTCTGTGCTACAAATTCTTTGTAAATCAAATGCTGAAAAGTTTTCAAGTTAAAATAGCTTATGTGGTTTAAAAAGTAATGCAGACAACATCTTAGAATGGTCGCAGTTAGTCTCTCTGTTCAGTTCTACACATTATCACAAAAACACAGGCCAGTAGTTGAATGCAAACTCCAGATTGTCGAGCACTGTCTAATACTTCCTGACAATCCTATGTGCCCTCTGACATGCAGGATACAACTGAGAATTATCAAGACTTCTTTAATCTTACATCAATGAAATGTAATGGCAAATCTGTTTTGCTTCAAAGGGAACCACTGTATGACAGTTGAGCATCACACTGGCTAAGCAGGCATATTTGTAGATCGCACTTTCGAAAAAAAACTACCTGGATAGCAGGGTTCAAAATATGAAACTGCCCCACTGGAGTAAAAATCCTTGTAACTGTGCTTTCACAGGAGCACACATGAAGCTGAATGCAAGTTAGGGTATATTTGTGGCTCTAGGTAAAGGTGAATGTTTGTAAGTGTATGGCTGAATACCAGATATGAGCTCGAAAAATGAATGGCATTTGACTTACTTGTGTAGCCAGTCCATGGTTTCTTCACACCAATCAATTGCTACCTCTACCTGTGATTCTGTCAATGCTTTTTGGACTACTAGCACCAAGAATTCCAAGAATCTAGTGCGGCGTTTGAACTTGATCACTGAAGACAAAGATGGCAGAATTTGTGGATTTGTGAAAAAGATGGATGAATAAATTTTAATAAATATACATACAGATAGCATGTGAAGATGATGTGGCATATGCATTGCTAATTAAATTTGGTCTGTCTCTTCCACAATATACACTGGATCTCAGGTAATCTGACAAGGCACAGGGGTTTGTAGTATAATTGTAAGTTCTCATTTTTTGACAGAAATTAATCGATGACTGAATAATTGGAAACATACAGAATACCCATTGTATAGCTATGGTGGAGTATCTCTTTGAAATGGAATATATTTTGATGTTTATTTGTATTGGATAAACAAGAGAGATAGACGTAAATAGTATTGCCATGGAAAATGTACAAATCAATAGTCATTACTTTCAGCAAATCCCAGCTATCAGCTGTGAAAGGCAATGTATACTAATGAATGATAATGCAAAGGCCAAGATTGCAGCCAGATCAAGGGCTTCAGGGATCAAGAGTCAAGAAATGATTCTGTTTCATTTTTAAATTTCTGCATGACATAATTTGTCTGTTAAATGTACATTTGAAAATAATACAATTTCAAGAACACTAAAACTGCTGCATGGAAAGCCTGTCCCATAACTCTGGACCGTTTCCTGGTGCCCAAATCATGAGTTGCACTGGTGCCTCTGTAAATTCACTTTGGATGGTTTCAAAGGGAAGCTAAGATTTGTCTTGTGTGTTCGATATGTAGTTACACAGACTATCAGGTGCATGTCCTGGGTGACCACACATAATACTGAGATGTTTTACATTAGCTCAACATTGGTGTTGGTATTTTCATGATAACTTCTCATAACTAAACATTAACCTAAAAAAAGGAACAGATTGTACTGGTACAATTCTAGCCAAGATCTTGAGTATCAATAGTGATATTTTTCTTTCATTTCCCAGTTTTAGAATATGAAAATATTGAAGACTATGGCATGAGTTGTGACACTAACCTTCCTTGTATGCATGTCTACTTGGCAAAGCTGCGATGTACGCATGCAACAGATTGGGATCTTCAGACCCAGTCAACTCATCAGAACTTTGAGCTAGAGAAACATTGAAACAATGAAAAGTTATGTAAATGGATTTTCTATACATGTTGCATCTGGCTCAGTCAGGTCAGAAACTGGGCTAAACCCGAATTGAAGGGGAAACATATCAATTCTAAGTTCTTATAAGTTAAAATGGCAATATTGAAAAATCTATGTCAAGGAACATGCATATAAACTTTCTCAGAAAATGACATTTACATGTGGTCAAGAAATAATTAAGCAATAGCATGCTCTGTTCCATTTTCCAGTTGCAAAGAGTAGTAAACATTTTTTTCAGAAAATTTATTTCTAATTTTTATCAAAATACAGATGTATACCTGGAAGCAATGGCTGCTATAGATTCATCAGAAAATGTGAACAGTAATGAAAAGATAGGTTGAAATTTCTCTCTTTAATGTTCTCTCTTTAATGGTTTCCCAGATCGCACATTATTGATTTTCTACCTTCTGAAACTTACACTGTTCATTACAAAATTGAAAGTATGCATACATACCGGGTAAATATAGAGAAAAATGTAAATGTTAAAGATGACTTGATGAGGCAATTCAATATTCACCCATTCTTACCCACGTCAATTGACATAAATATCATGTGGGGAAAGTGGACAATTGACAAAATTATATAAATACAGTGTGGGCTATACATGGCAGTTTTTGAGTCTCAATCATGTCAACCGATGCTCGGAGAATAAACTCATTTTGCGGATTCTCACCCATCTTGGAGAGTTTGAGCATATGTGCTTCCAGAGCCCTGAGTTCCTCATTCTGAGGGCCTTCCACATTGTACGTCATCTGACCCGGTCTTCTAATCCTTTTTTTCTTGGTATGTACATTACCAGTTCCTACAGTGCCTGGCACACCTTCAAGGCTATCGACATTATCCATGGCCCCACCTTCTTTGCTTTGACCTTCCTTCTCCTGAAAGTAAAAATGGGTGAAATTCAATATTGAATTGCTTTATTATGGTCATTCTTAACATGAGCCACAAATGCATGTTATATCTCATCTAGAGCTAATTTTGATTTCATAGAGGGCATCTGGTTCTATCATAAAGTAATGCACAGAGTAGTGCTCAGCTCTAAGGTGAAGCTGTTTGCTGCTATACATACCGAAATTGGAAAGCCGGCAGCAATCTCCATCACCTCACAGAATTACATAGCTTTGTAATGAAGAATTGTTTGCAATTGAAAGATGATTTTATTATTCTATCAACTAGAATTCTGTTGGTATTTTTTGTCACTACTACAAGATGTCATTTAGTTATTAACCACGGTTGTTCACAGTGATCACAACTGCTTTAACTTGAACTTCATGAAAAGCAAAGCTAAAACCCCGACAAATATTAATCAAAGAGCCACATATATACACAATGCTCATGCACCACTACAAAAAGAAGTTACAATGTACAGAAGAAAACTTGATAGTAAAAGATTCACTTGTGGATTTGTTACAGTAGGAAACATCATTCCTGCACACATTTATGAACCACAATCAGTCAGTGAGTATTAAATTTTGAATAATATCTAAAGTGTGACATTAAGGTAGTATGCACCTTGAAAGTGAAAATCTTAATTTTGCTCAAACTTGCATCAAGGCAACTTTCAATCACTCTCTTTCAAAATCAAGAATGAAAATCAGGAGTCACCATGCAAATTTTGGTTCTCGTGTGACAAATTATCTAACATTAATGATATTTGAAATTCAAAATGGCCGCCAACCCTGTGTTAACTCAATGGGGAAAAATCAAATTTTTGTTTGATTTTCAATTTGAAAAGCTAAGATTACTTCAAGGGCTTTTAAATGAGCCCCTACAAATGGCAGATCAGAAAAGAGTTGTAAAAATTTGAGAGTCTCAATATCTGTCCTCGAGGCACATTATACCTTAAAGACACACTAATAAAACTATGTATGGACTGTAAGGGAACTAAGAAATACATCTTTAAAACTGAGTATATCACATGGATCATAGCATATTACCGTAAGCTGTTTGTGACAGAATCTACTCAGAAAGTTAGTGCAATATCAAGATAAATTTTGAAATATTTTACCTTGACTGCCTCTTTCAGCATTTTCTTGCCTCCATCAATGATGTTGTTGGCTAAAGCTCTCTGTCTCCAAGTTGTCCTCAGCACTTTTGTGAGATAGTATGTTATGGTAGCAATCATGTGATGCAGACTGTCATTGATTGACACCTGACGACGAATGCGAAGACTGATGGGGACCTCTTGAAGGACAGCTTGGCATCTCATCAACACCTGGTAATTCAACCAATCACAGTGTCAGAATCTTTTAGGTGATATTCATTATGTCATTATGTATTCATGGAATCTGTGGTTTGCGTGTACAAAACATCTTCAGAACACAAGAAAGCGTGAGTTTGTAGAAATATTTGAAGCCATATTACAAGCTTTCGATATATGATGATAGTTGCACGTATTCAATATTAGTACATGTTAGTTGTTTCAGTGATAGGTCAAATTCATTAAAAACACCGTAAGTGTTTCACTGTAATAATGTGCATACAACACTAAATAATTCTGCCATAAACTCATTCAACAAGATCTACATTAACATTCTTATGAACTTTATCAATATGCAAATTTCAATTTAGTATATTCTTTATTGATGTTCAAATTTTACCTGTCATGTATTGACATGACTTTTTATATATACACAACAACTTCTGCGGCATACAAAACAAACATTTATTGCACAAAACATATATTGTCTTTAAAACTAGATTCACAAACATATTAAGAGTGTAAAATATAGCATCAATGACACTGTTGGTTTGATGAGGCAATTCAGAGTGACTATACTTAACTAAGTTTAGCCTTGGGAACATGCATACCAAGTTTCAAAGCAATTGGACAAGCTATTTCAGAGAAAACGATTTTTCGACCAGAAACGGAAAAAATTGCCCCAAAATACAGCTATGAAAATTTCACTGAAATTTGAGAACTCTCAAGTGAGGTTACACTTATGTACATGTATATTCACACCAAATTTCAAAGCAATCAGAAAGGTTTATTCAGAGAAAATGAGTTTCAAAAATGCAAAAAAATTGCCCCTAAAACACAAATATGGAAATTTCACCACAATTTTCACAAATCCAACAGAAGTCAACCCTCGGATCATGCAATATCAAGTTTCAAAGTAGTCCCAGTGAACTTTGGGAGAAAATGATTTTTTGACCAAACGTGGGAAAAATATGAAAATATACAAATATGAAAATTTCACCAAAATTTGAACAAATCTGACTAAAGTCGCCTCAAAATACCTGCATACCAAGTTTCAACCAAATCTGGCCCGTGGTTACAGAGTTTTAGCAATTTGCAGGATTTGCATATTTTTGACACTGATATGTTCATTTGAACCAATTCACATTTCCATCCCTGGATGCACCTGTACATCAAATACTAAGATGGTAAATGCTGCGGTTTTGGAATTTTTGATGTGGAAGGACATATATCCGCATTTACATACTTATGCTGTGGTGAAACCATTGTACAGTCACCGTGACATACTTTAAACATGCCTTCATGCTTGTCATACATGTTGCATACATTGTACAACATACATGTAACACCTGTTGTGATATAAAAGTTCTTTGCAACGTTTCAAAGCACACCGACACGGGATGTACAGACATAGCACTCATCACTATAGCAATACAATTACAGATTGCACTGTAATTCATTTCAACAAAGAAGATGTCTGCGTGTATAGAGTCTGCTGATGTTTTCAGCACCAGCTGTGGCAGGGAACATCTTGCAAAACACTACAATGAAACACATGTATAAATTTATGGGACCTTTGAAGAGGTATAAATCTGACCTGTAAGACTGGAATGGATGGTATCTTGAAATGTAACATCGGTGCGAGAAGACCATAGCATTGTACCACTGCTTGTAGTGCCATGTTGGACTCATTCAACCAACCAGCTAGCTCTATGGCAACCAGCATCCGCTCAGACTGACCAAGACGTCCCATCTGCAAGATTGAAGCATTCAATTAGTGACTGTGGAATGCTCTCATTATAAATTATCAGTTCTGTTGTTTCACTGTCACAAACAATGTTGTTATTACGTTTAACTTGAAAACAAAGTATTACTAGTATCTTCATCACGGAAGGATAGAACCACCATCAATGTTATATTTTTTACAGGGTTTGAACAAATATTCTTACAGGAATATGAGGGAGACACGTATATAATTCATCAAATTATCAACATTAGTAAATATATTTAGCAATGAATGAGGAAATTTAATAAATTTAAAAATTGCTCTAAACAAAGTACGTGTGCCAAACTGCTTGAAAATCTTACTTTGAAAATTATCATGGGGTAAACAGTTCTTGATCTGAATATGTGGTGAAATTTTCAAACAGATTCATTTAAATTATGTATAGACACATGCATCTTGTATGACAGCGGATATTTACTTTGAATATCACTTACTCAGTAGACTAATTAATATTACTCTAGTAGTAAATGTTCAGCAATGATAGTTTATTACATAGGTCATGAACGTGACTTGAGATTGAGTCAATGCTTTAGACAAGTCAGAACAAAACTGAAGGATTGCTTTGAATGGTAATATTTTCTGTTGTATTGCAATTTTGAGCTGTGGCATCGTCAAACCCTTAGTACTTTGAAGTCTTTTATTTCCACTGATGCATGGATTTTATGAAAGAGAATCAATTTTTCCCACTTTTGCTTGTGGAAAAGGACGACATCTAAGTTTTGGAGCCGGTGAACTGGGAACAGAAACATTTTGGTTACCGTTCTTTTTCTAATGCTGCTCCCACTTTATGGAATGCCTTACCAAAAGAAATTAGACTGTCACCATCTGTTGCCTCTTTTAAAACATCTCTGAAAACATATCTCTTCAGAAAGTACTATAATGATTAAGTCATCGTTTTGATGTTCGTATCATATTGCATTGTAGAGTTTGTATTTTTAACGGTCCGGGAGTATTTTAATGTAATTGTTGTATTTTAACCAGAGCATTTTTATGGTACTTTTATTATTATTGTATTTTCATCTTGTATTTTATTGTAAAGCGGTTTGATATTTTATTGATGGAAATCGCTTTAGAAAAATAAATTATTGTACTTGGGCCTCAGCCCAAGTACATTTGTTTTCATTCCGTGGGAAAAAACTCTGTAAGGTATAACCATTTCTGGCTGAGACCAGGGAGGGCAAAATGTCTTGGCTTCATCTTTCTTGGCATAATAAATGGTATAATGATGCTAACTTAATGGAAGTGCTGCTCTCAGCCAGTCATGAATAAGTGAGATGTGAATATTAATGCTTCTCTATCTGAGTATTTGCCACAAAATCTTCTGAATATAATCAAAATGTGCATCGAAATGCAACAATTAATGCACCCT
>LD377547.1:39739-62353 GCA_001465055.1 Ptychodera flava | reverse complement strand
CTGCATGGGGTAAGGACGAACTGTTTATTTTTTTCCCATCAGTCTGAGCTCTCACGGTTCGTTTTCTTGTCATTCCTCATGTTTAAAAAGTTGTGGAAATGATCAAAGTTGTAATCAGTGATCCATTTAATATCCGGAATGACCCCTCAGTTCAGTTGAATAAGTGGATGATCACAAGGAATGTTTGAATACAAACAGTTCTCCCGTTTGGACTGTAAAAATAAAACGCTTTAAAGTGTTGAATTCATTTTCTTAAAATTTTCAAAGTACCGGTACCAGTAGTATGATAAAAACATTTGACCTGTATTTTTGCAACAAACGTATGGTGACAAAAGCACAACATCCATCCCGCGATTCTCATTTATGATTTCTAACTTGCCGTCGGCCATCACTACTTCCATAGCTACATGTACCAAGATCAGAAAAGTGATTTATAATACAACTCCATTCACATGCAGTTTCTATGGCAACAGGGTGAGTCGTTCTCAAATTTAAATGATAATGATTGATGATAGAGAAGATATATAATTCAATCTCATGTTTAAGTCTCAGTTCAAAATATAGCGTTGTGAATTTTTAAAAAATATAACTCTCTGTCAAATGCCCTCGTTAGATGTATATTGATTATAATAGGTACTCTGTTTGACACAGTTTCTGGGTAGTATCATTTCCGCAGCGAGAAAGTGATACTTGGTCCTACTGGTGTATGCGTAAATGTATTTTTGGAACCTTCACCATGATCTCATGTCGATGTGGATAACAAATAGCAGGTTTCATCAGAAAATGAACACTTGTTCAAGTAGCTAATATTTTCCCCGGTACATTGTCACTTCGGTATCATTTCGGTCCTTAGTAATGATACCTGCTAATGATAAGATAAAGTTACCGTGAAGTTTACCTCCAGAGATGAACTTGAAACTATTGGTACGATATTTTAAATTATGCTGATTAATTTCGAATGGAAATCCGAATGTAAAGTCAGGCTACTCTTGCACTCTGTATGTCCACAGGATATTCTATGTGCAGCACACTTCAGCGTATCACTACGGATGAGTTACTGACAAACTTCTTGACAAAGTTCTTAATACACCATATATGAACAGTAATCTACGAACCACTTCAACCTTTTAACCAATACATACCAGTACATGTACATGTACATGTATATTTTGTCAAAGTCAACTGAGTTTCCAATGATGTTACCGTTTAACTTCGGTCAACCCTTTCAGTGCTGTAATTTTTCCCACCAAAATTGTAGTACAACATTTTACCAATTTTTGTGAATTTTTCTGTGAGTCTTTTAATAATTTTGGACATAATGGACATCAGGTTTTATTGGCTCCAGTTTTTTATCAAAATTTTGGTAAAAATCTGAAAAAATTTTTCGAGGCTATATTTTATAAAGGCGACAAAAATTGACTTTGGCGCTCAAAGGGTTAAACAGTGAAATGGGGCACACTATCTTTTATCAACCTTGACGTTAAGTGCCATGCTAGAAACCCCTCCGCTGTCAATGGAATATGCCGGATACGTTTTGAACAGCTAATAACATGTAGTGCAGCTATCTTGATGCGAGAATTCGCAATTAGTGTAGTCATGCATGGATGCGCTCAAAAGCCACTCTTGTGGAAAATGTCATTTAATTTCGCAAATTATTCTGCTCAATTTTCCTCTGCTTGTCATGCCAAACAGTCCATGACAAGATAGTGATGGTGGCCTTTGTACAAATATTGACATTTCAAATTGATACTTAACAAAATAGGAGGTTGAAGGTTCATTAACTTTTGAAGAGTGGCAGGTTGATTGCACATCAGTGTCTCCAATGTAATGTGTAAACCTTTCTTTCAATAATTATGGTTCTCAATGTAGCACCACCTCACATTGACACATTTGCATTGGCAAATTTGTTTTTGGAGTCTTTCTTGATTCCTTTCAGCTACTCCCAAATTTTAATGTGCTTTTAATTTGTATAGCATTGCCTTCATAATGTGAAGAAATAAATTCTTCGATCAAAAAAGTTAGTCTGTCGCAGTGTTTTGGTATTTCACTTAAGGTAGAACACACCTCGGGGACAGATAGTCAGACTCTCAAATTTCTACAATTGTTTTCTGATCTATCACTTGTGGGGGCTCATTTTAAAGCTCTTAGAAAAAGAAAAATTTACTTTTTTTGAAAATCCAAAATTGAATTTTTCCCCATAGAGTTAACATGGGAAAGGCAGCCATTTTGAATTTCAAATATCGCTAAATGTCGGGTAATTATTTTAGCTAGTTCCAAACTTTGCATGGTGAACCCCGATTTTATTGTTGATTTAGTAAAAGAATGGTTGAAAGTTTCATTCAGAAAAGATTGAGCAAAAGTTCATGTCTTTAACTTTCGAGGCACATACTACCTTAAGTCATAAATCATAAAACCAACAGCTTTGACATGGATTCACTGTCAGTTGCATGTGCTGTAGGTAATATGAATTATACCGTAGGTCACATGTGTCCAACCAATAAAGTTTATGACATTCATTAAGTAGTGTCTCAAAAAAGACGATCTGCCATATTGATGATATCTGTTATCATACTTACGTATATTCTGTATCATGATTGGAAAAGAAAATTTAGAAAATAGAAATTGGAATCTGGCTTCGTTTTAGTGGTATGACATCAGTGGTTGAAAAATACACCTTGCCTCAATCATGTATGGATGCAAGCCAGCGTGAATTGGTGACAAGAGATCTGTGTATCACTGCCTATAGAAAGCAATAATTAGCAATATGGCTCCAGGTAGACATGGTAGTAATTATTACATCATGTGGTAAACTCGCTGCTCGGGTTTTGATTTCATGGAAAAATTTGACTATGTCTTAATTAAGTATGAGTCAGTACTTGTATGTACCGATATGTAGTTATGATGTCTATTGGTGTTAGATTCTTTGGACAAAGTATTTTCAACTCTCACTGTAGGCAAAATTACATTTACCTGTAAACTATATCTATGAAGTGCAATAGTTCCTTCAAACATAAATTAAATGTGCTAGAATTAGCGTATTTAAATTTGTACAGGCAACAAAACCCATGGAAAACTACTAAACTATGTCAGCAATATGGGATAATTGTGTTTTCATAGGGATGTAAAAATTATAAATCACTGCTTTTTAGGAGGAAAACCTTATGTCTTTAGTTTTGGTCCAGTTATCACAAAAATAAAATCAGCTAGATTGAAATATTTTGTGAATATCATGATTGTTGCATAGAAACACGCTTTCTAAATGGCAACCAGTCAATGAGAATTCATCAGTATTCGCAGGCTGTCTCCATGGCTACTGATACCATATTACCATTAAAAATTAATATCCTGACAATGTTGTAAAAACTTTATGAAGAATTTAATGAAGTAAAGGATCTGTGTTGGCTGTGACAGCTGGATGTGTCAGTGTGTCCTCGTATTTCATGAAAGACTGTACAATTCCAGACTTTGCCAATGCCATGTTCGCAGTATTATGTTTAGTCCACAGAAGTTTCTGATGATCTAGGCAACTTTAAGCTTTTCACTTTTCCTATTCTGATTCAAACCTGTCCACACCCAAATTCCTTGTAAAAAGGTCCAAATAATAAATATCCAAGTACCAGTGATAACAATGCACCGGGGCCAAACCGTGGTGGTGAAACTGAATGGGTTTAAGGTAGTATGTGTCTTCAAAATGCAATACTTAAGACTTTTGCTCAAACTTTCCTTAGTGAAACTTTCAACCATATTAAATCAAGAATAAAAACCAGGGTCTCCATGCAAAGTTTGGAACTAGAGAAGCAAATTACCTGACGTTTACTGATATTTGAAATTCAAAATGGCCGTCTTCCCTGTGGTAACTCTATGGGGGAAAAATAAAATTTCGATTTTTGAAAAACTGAGGTGGAAAAGATATGTCTCACTCAAAGAGCTTTGTAATTTGCCCCCACAAGTGGTAGATCAGAAAAGAATTGTAAAAGTTTGGGAGTCTGAATATTTGTCCTCGAGGTGCGTTCTGCCTTAAAAAGCTGTAACTTACATGTATGATGATATTTTGTTGAAGATAACGAAGTTATTTTTTTTCTCCCTGGTTTCATTGGCAAATTGATGACAGCCTGTTTATCTTAAAATGAATTACTGGTAACAGCATGTCAATAGACATACCTAATTTATTCAAAACATTTACACACGTATTCTTTACTGCCACAAAATATCATTTTTGTAAAATTCGAAGACATTTGTCAATGTTGTTTGTGTCTGTGACCAAAACTATAGGTCATTAGATGTGACAGACTCTGAGTTGAATTCTCGTAGTCATATTTTGTTAGCTTTAAAAGTGTTGGATAGCATTGATTCGTACACTGGACAAAGTGGAGGCTACTTGACATAACATCGGTGAACCAATTTAACTTTGACAAAAAATTGTGCGTTATATAGATCCTTTTACTGTGCCTTGGGCAAGGTCGGCAAAGCAGCTATGAAAGGGAGCATGGCTAATGTGATGATGCCAATTACTTGGCGCACCCTAATTCATTGATCCGCAGGTCAAGTGATATTTTCCTGTTAAAAATAATGGATTGGAAGATCGTAGCGATAACGTTTCCTGCGTGTACAGTGTACATTAAAGATGAAATTACTCTCTGTTTTTTATGTAGCGTAGGCCAGTAGTGACCTAAATAATGTTATAGTGTTCCATCGAGAACAATCTCGTCACTTTTACCATCTGAAGTAATACCAGGTGTTTGCTCAAAATATCTAGACTCATTGTCAAATTTTCCATCATTGATGGATGTGTGAAAGAAAATTTAAGTCATAGTAATTTTTGGATTGTCAATCTCATAAAAGCTCTTGCTGAAAATACTTTCATATATCTGACAAACTCTGCCAGTGTATTTATTAGTTTTTGTTATTGTCCACACCACAGCCATGCAGCCTGTCTACATGTATATCTCAGTCAAATTGAATCTTTTCCAGTTGTATAATCCAGGCAAACTTACTGATAGATAATTTTACCAGAATAAATTCATTCACAACATGCCTTATTGATTGTATTCATCCAAGTTTCATGCAATTGTCCGTTATCAACTATCACGCCTAAACCACACCGCCGTTTGAATACCTCTTACAGATGTAGGTATGGCAATTAACAAGAAGAAGTCTGTACAGGAACCAATCGTGATTATCGTAATGAACCTCAGGTGACAAATTCTCCAAGAGATGATTTCCAAATCAAATTTACCCAGAAAGATTAACGCATACTTAAAGATAGTCACAGACAGACAGTATTGTACTTTTTGCCTGAAGGTATTACAGCACACAGTATTTCATCCAGAAGTTAATATCATTATGACATACAGGGATTTTGCAATAAGTCTCTCTTGGACAAAATATAAGTGATCTAAGACATCTTACCAATGCTTATCAGGAAATCTCATATTGAAAACATTTCACAAGGGAAATCTGGTCGTCTTAGTCATAATTATGTAGAATGACTGTAGCAACTGCATAGTATGTATAAATATGTATATACATTCACTTCATTTTAAAAGATACCACAGATATTTTGTCGTTTTGGGGTTTAATGTACTTTTAGTAGGAAAGATTAACACAGTTAGTTTCATAATTGGCTCAGGCTGGTTTTCCAATATATGATGTTCTTATATGATAAGACATACCTGCAGTGTTGCAGTCAGGACGCGCCCTTGCGACAATGTCCCCAAAACAGAACCTGTTGTCCCGCATTCTTGCGCACTGTGAGTCACCTCAGGAGCACTCATGTGTTGACTGTGTTCAATGGATGTAGTCTGCCAGTAATATTACCGATGATGACCTTTGTTTTACATGATTATTTTGAGGCTTATATTTGCATATTCGAAGCTGTGATTAAAAGTAAGTAAAACACTGCACTTGGTTGTAGTCCAACTGAGCTCTGATATGAGGCAGATACGGCATACTGTTACAATTGCCTGAAATTAAAGCATAGCGATGCGGTCCTGGTAGTTTTGAATTTTGTTTTGTGAAACTATAGTAACACACTACAAATTTTGATTGACAACTGACGCATGTTGTCCCCAAAATGTGTAAAATGTCCCTCAAAATAAATGGTAGTTGGACACGGTGTCTGCTGATTTAAAATTCCTGGCTGCAACTCTGTACCTGTATAAGTGCTTCTTTCATTTTTAACGTATGCATGCCTTTACAGACTCATTTGGAGTTTGTTAAATGTAGTTCATGCCTTGAAAAATTCAAGACTTAAACTTTCACTCAAACTTTCCTCTAGCAAACTTTCAACCATTCTCTTTTAAAATCAAGAGAAAATGCTGGGTTCACTGTGCCAATTTTAGTACTCGAGAAACAAATTACCCAAGATTTACTGATATTTAAAATTCAAAATGGCTGCCATCCTTGTGTTATATGTATGAGGGGAAAATGAATTTCCTGATTTTCATAAAACTAAGCTGGTGAAAACTTTATCTACTCGATGAACTTTGATATTAGCCCCCACAGGTGGTAGGCCAAAAGAATAAAAGTTTAGGAGTCCAAATATCTGTCCCTAAGGTGCAATATGCTGCTAGGTTCTACGGTATCTCTTCCCTTTGCACGGATACCAACTTTTGTTGATAACTTTTGCAAAGTTGAAAAGCACTTTAAATTACAGACTTAAATAGTTGGCGAAAATGGACTTTCATGAATGATTTGTTGAAAAGCTGTAAATTAAGAAAAATCAAATATTTATTAACATATTATAACGGTCTATGAACACTGAAAATGTCCTTACATAGAAGGACTTAAGTCATATAATTAAGTGAGGCTTTTCTGTAAACTTTACTAATGCATTGTTGTTATTACATTTACTGACCTGCTCCTCAATACCTTATATTAAAAGAGGTCCATAATAGCGTTGATGGCAATTTCAGGTTTGTTACTAGATAAAGCTGCACGCGCGGCAACATAGGGCAACGCTGCCCAAAATTCTGACAATTTTCTTCTTGTTGTAGGTGCACCTGTTGCAGCTTGTAGTCTGAGCTGTAAGTTCATACAAATTAGTGTGACTTTTTTAGTGGTCATTGTTAAACACAAGCAGGTTTTATTTTTCGTCGTTTATGCAGAAAATGGGGACAAATATTTATTCATGCACATTAATGAGAGTTAAAATGACGTCATTTGTGATCAGCGCTATCACCTTTGATGAATAATGGTTTAGGACAAATCATGGCGGTGAAATGCTTAAGACGTACAATAATAGGGTGCATTTATAATCCAATAATGCATTATTTAATTAAAGTAACATCAACTACAGAATTCATACATACCATACCTCTGTAGTCTGGTAGTCACATACCGGTATTTGGACATTCCTTTGTTATAATCTGTATTTCAGGAGACAGATAGACCTTGAAAGAGTGCCTTAGAACAATAAGCTGTTGGAAATTTCCCGCAGGCAATGTTGTTGAATGCTATTAGAATTGATATAAACTGACACGGCGCTCTCTTTTATTCCAAATTAACTTGGAATTGAAGTAATAGAAGTACTGGTGAGAATATTTTTAGCTGTGTAAACTTTCACTGGAAATATTAAATAACTGCATGATGGCTGGAGTATTTAGTATGCAACTTTGATGAGATTTGTCGTCCGAGCTGTCTTGGTCACTGTGACCTCACAGTTTGTGTCAACGGCCCCACTGTCAAAGTAGGTAGGGTGCTGAGAGAAGTTGAAACAACTGTCATTTATGGCATATGTATGCATTAAGTAAGGTTTAAAAACGAATGCCGACCCTCGGGGGGTTTCATTTTATGTGATTTCAGCTGAGTGTGTTTTTGTAAGGCACTTCATTAACAGTGTGTGGCTTTGACGGGTGACCTGGCTCAGCAGTGGATGATTGGAATGTTTTGTAGGCCTGTAGAAATCAAAGCGATGGTGGCTAGTATTTTTACTGTCTTGTCATTCAGAACACAGTTGCAGCAGACTTGTGTCATTGCACTCAATCTAGTGTCTGAGGAATTGTGAATTGTAAAGTGTTTAACACATCCAATGAAAGCCCTTCCTGAAAGCAATCCAGTTTGGCATTCTCAGAGTCGTGCACCAACCCAGCACTGATTTCACAGGGCTCATTACAGCTAAACAGTGAACTGTAATTTTTGACAATTTTTTCAGTACTTTTGTTCAATGTGTCAACAACAGTTTATCGGTCTACTTGTTACAGCATTTTTATATACCTAGTATTTCAATTTAAATTATATTTATAAGTTTATTTCAGACTATAAAAAAAATGGCAAATTTGTCATAGAGTTGAAGTTCAGACATGATTTTAATTATCAACATTACCCTGGCATGGCGCATATAGTCTATGTTGACAAGCTGAATACTCGGTATTTCAACACTGCTGATGGAAGTAGACCTGACTGACACATGCACCGAAATCCAAAAAAAATTTTCAAAAGTTACTGTTACTTGATCTTTTAATCATCTAGTCATCAATCACAGTATTTTGCATTGTTCATCAATTTTTTTGAATCATAGAAAATTATTAGATACTCTTTGAAGTTAGAAAAAAAACACCACTGATCCTGAAAATACTTGTAGCGTACATAATAAGTGTATTGGATAATATTCATATACCTATAGACGGATATGTACAGACTATGTGTATATGTATAGGGACAACACTTAACACACACACAACACTGGTAACTACTGTAAAATTAAATTACATTTATTCATGAAAGCATTTATTCATGGAAGAGGTTGAATTGGCAACTGTAAGACTGAAACTTGCATCAGTTGTAAGACATGAATTGTAAGCCATGTTTGCTCGAATCAAGACAGAGATCACAGTGAATAAACTACCCCAGGTTACATTGGCAAAATGAAAAAGGTATTTGTCAGACCATATCTGTAATTATATTACTTGGGAAATTTCTATAAAATCTATTGGTGGCACTTGTCAACTTCAAAGAAAGTTTTGATTCAATTCTGGTTGACAGCCAGCTTGTTCTTTGCAAGTCATGAAGTGACATATATAATTATTGACTGATGTCACGTATATGGACATGCCTTTCTCAAATATGAATGTCTGTGTATTTTTTGTCAATCTAATTAACTGTACTTCTTCGTGTTGTATTCATGATCGTTTAGTCAACCTGAAGTAGTTCATTCCATGTACAGTCACAGTGATATTTGTTAACCCTATCGGTAATCGTTTGAGCTTTACTCTTTTCATTGTTCTATTTACGGTATGTCTGTAATGAAATTTGCAATAATCAGTGATTTAAGAAATAATTTGAAGGAACTTAATGCTCTCAATATTTTCCTTTAAAGTATTTTTTTTGCATCATCTTTCCATTATTTAAAAATGAAACCCACTCTCTTTTGTTACCATATGCACTGCATACTGTATGTACTTTCAAGGCCGCAGATGTTCATGCGTGGTGAGCATCTTCAAAGGAAGGGCGCCCTCTGTAGGTCACATGCTGCTCTGTACATGCAGCACCCGATTTTAAGTATGCATCACTCATTTTAGTGGGCAAACTATTGAATACTGCTGCATGCAGACCTACATCAAAGTTTAAAAGTAAATTTGCTGGTCGGATTTAAGTAGCAAGACATGTAGGCACCAGATTGTTTGCGCTGTTAAACTCTGAGAAACTCAGGGTGATATTGAAGTAGCCAATATCACCAGGTCATTCTGGGGTCATGAATGCTCCTAAAAGCTTTGTAAAGGTAACATGTAGTTAAGTGGATGAAAAAAGTGTTATCAGCTGCCCTGCTGGTGAACTTTTGATATTTGAAACCAACCATATAAAATCTATAATGTAAAATGGCCGTCTTGAATGCAAACTCTTTAGAATATACATAGTACTGATTTATTGCCAGGTATGCCTGTACAAGTGGTCTATTGATTTGGAAGTATAGTTATCTTTATGACTTTGTTCTGGTCTTAATTTTAAGAGTACCCTACATACCGTAGTAGTGCCATGGTAACATGCAGTAGCTTAAGGCTACAGTCAGCATGGACCATGGACACATTCACACTGTACAACAGTACATTCCAGACACCCTATCTACATACCTGGTGTATGGAACTTGTACATAGGGCAATACATGCAAGCTGTTCAGCAAAGCAGGGTTTTACTTGGCAAGCAATAATAAAAGTAATATCGTAGTGGAATTTACAGGGTTTCATGAACTGTTTCAAGAGATCTGACCTTGAACTGCAGAAATGAATACTGGCACATTACAAGACAAAATTTCGTCTGATTTCTCTCAGCCACAGCTTATGTTGGACATATCTGATATCGTACTATACCAGTGTTTAGTACTTAATGTGTATAAATGTGATTATTCCGAACAAAGGGCAATAAACACAGATGTTTCAGTGTGTTTGTAAAGTGAATTGTATGGTATGTGGAGTATTCTGTGTTGTGCGTAAGTCGTCATGAGGTTTTGAATAAGGTACAGTATTAGATAAAGTGTTGAGGTGGTCTTGCTTTTTTTGTGAAACTGTAATTTTGGTTCAGAACTCAAAATATTTTTCATTTTCAAATTATTAGCAGTTTTCAGGTTTTGCAAGCATATATTGATATTAGTAAACAAAAGTTGATATAACGCTTACTGCAATGTGACATGGGGCACGAAATTTGTTGCTGCCAACAGAAATATGCAAACAAATTTATGTTCAGGACATATAATTCTTATAGTTTTATTCATTGGTGGTTAAAAAGCTAGTGCCAATATCACCATTTTTTGAAGTGAACTTTATCATAAATTTCAGATAAAATGTTTCGTTTAGCATAATAATGATGATACTTTGATGTTATTAGGAATTAGCGCTAATTACAATAACAAAAAGTAGCAAAAAAAATTGTTAAAATCATTAAAAATGTGGTTTAGATCTACATTTTATTGATTATATTAAATTTAACAGTCGCATGTCATGTACAGTGTTATGAATATAATGTGTATTTGTATGCCCAGGGATTTATCAAGCCGCAATGTTGCTGTGCTTGGTTTGTGAAAGCAATTGAAAAGTAGGACACGATTAAAAATAAACAAGTTTTAGAACAGACAGGGTTGTGTCTATCAGTGTGTACAGGTAGATGATATAGAAACGCATCCCACAAAAATATAATCACATATATTACGCAAAACTCTTCCACAAGAAATAATTTTACATAATTGACAAAGATTTTTGAAATCTTGAGAGAAAAGTTTTTCTCCAGGAGATGTGGTTCAGTAATATTATCCCACAGTGTACCGGTAGATATTAATAAACTAAACATTCTCCTATAAATAGTGGGCTATTTCTGTCATTCTTTCTTACAAAATGTTCAGAATGCATCACCAAAATAAAGTAAGATAATATGGAGGTTTAGCATAGCATAAGAATGCAAGGGCAAGGCAATATGTACAATGTCATGTATTCTGTGAAGTTTGCATCCCGTTAAAGTAGGTTGGCATTCCAACAGTCAGCAAATAGTATTGGTATGTTTGGTCACATGTCATGGTGTGAAGATGGCAATATGTTCAGTACCTGTTACATGAATAAACTAGACAGTATTTGAAATTTTGATGTAATTGTAAGATATGAATGTTTTATAAATATTTTAAATGTGATGACGAAAAATGCAGTGGGTTTTGTAATGTCATGTTGAAAAGTATTCTCAAGGTAAGGGCTAATTGTCAATGAATTTTCCATCACCCATGGTACAATTCATGTTATAATATCTTGCACCTCAAAACTAAACTTAACTCAAAACTTTTACTCAAACTTCCCAAACATCAATCCATTCTCCTTCATCAAAACCTGGAAGAAGAACCTGCGGTGACCATGCAAATATTTTATAAGAATTCAACAAATGATCTAAAATTAGTGATATTAGTAGTTCAAAGTGGCTGCTTTTCCCAGTGTTGACTTTGCAGTGAAGAGTAAATTTTAGATTTTCACAGAAGTATAAAGGCGTTGAAAATTCACTCACTCCACAGACTTCAAGAAGAGACCAAACATGAAACAGAATGGCAAAGATTTGTGAAAATTTGAGAGTGGGAAACATGGTTTCTACGGTGTAACTGCGGCATTCAGTCGGCAAAAATGTTTGCAAAATAATCAAAATGGACTCACGCACATTTGAACACAGTGCATTTCATTTATCATGTGTGTGTTGAAATTAATTCTTTATGGCCATCCCTTACGGTGTCTGCAAGTACAACTGGGGAAAACGCTTCCATTGGTAAAGACAATCAGCTTGTCTGAAAACAAGTCTGCATTTGGAAATGAGTTTGAAAAGACGCATTTTAAAATGCTAAGAGTAATCTCAGGTTGTTTTACGACGGCAGAAAGTGTGAATATCAGGCAGGTAGAAATTAAGCAGTGCTCCGTTGGGCTTTATTCTCTCAAGTTTATTCATGTCAGTGTGTTGTAATTAAGTATTGCCTCAGGCCAAACGTGTTTTTCACTTTTCCTTTGGGTAGACGCCTGAAAAGAACTGTGAAAGCTCTCTAAAACACCATGTGTGTGTAAGATAAAATGCAGGTAATATTTTTTCGAAAGAGAGAGGAAATTTTAACATATCGTGCAACAAGAGTGTTTTTTGTGTTTAGTGCTTTGGAAGTAATGAATTCCGGACATTGTGATGCAAACAATGTACTGTTTTGGATAAATACCGGTATATTCCATATCCATTTGAAAGTTGTGGATATTAAATCTTCCGGGTTCTCCTCGATTATATCTTGGTATAGTGGAACTTGAGATGCAGCTGTGTGTAATATCTTAGGTGCCATAAAATTTTTCAATAAAGTTGATAAGATGGTGGTAAACTTTTCACTGTGTGGTAATTTTAAATTTTGATAGTGCACATGATGTTGCTATGGTGATCCTTAGCAGAGGTCAATTCAGGTAGAGAAGCTGTATGCAATGGTCTTCAAAGTTTGAACCCTCAGAATTTAGTAAATTCCTATCGTTTTCAATAGGATGGGTGTATCTGTGGGTATGTACCAGTAGTGATGAATAAATGCTAAAGGATTACATATTTTTTCATAATCATAATGGAAAACATACCAGTATTTCAAGTTAGTGTGACATTTTACAGAGGAAATCATAGAATTTCAGTGCTCAAACACAAATTGAAAACCAGGCATGCATAAAATTGACCTTCATCCATATTTAGGTAAAGAGAAAAGTAAAAAAATTAATGGCAAGATGTGTAAAAAGATATCAATCAAAATACTGAATTTCAAAAAAGGGATAAAATTTTATGTCACTCTGTTAAAGTTTACTGTGCTCATAAAATTGTAGACCCCATAAAAAATACAAGCATCAATTCCGTGTTGATCTTTCAGCAAAAACAAAAAAAAGTCAGCCCTGGTAAATCTCAAGTATAAATGTGACCCAAAACCAGAATTCAGGGATATTTAGTTTGACAGAGTCAGGGAATTAATATGAAGGTTAGATGTATTAACCTAATTCCTGGTACATCCAGGGACTAATTCATCTCGTATGTTCCCTTATGACAGTCTGCTCTCTCACTTCAAAACACACCAATTAATGTCACGTGTCAACATATTTTATCCATTTATGAAATTCTTTCACCTTGATCATCTGATATTACAAAGTGTTTTCTAGTGTATACAGGTATGTAATTATCTTTTTTATGTATGGCCATTTTGTATATGTGTTGTGTTACATCAACGTGTTCAGCTTTGCAGAAAAGCACTGGATATATTTGACGTTCGTTCACGTGTATTTTTCAAAATTTTGATACCAACCTTGTATGATACAAGTAATGTTTGTTACCGGTAGTGTAGTACAGTACATAATCATAATATCAGAAATAAATGCTATAAAAATATACAATATGTTGTGCGACAATACGACATTAAACTGTTGACGCCAGCGGATTGACTTTGAACTCAAAAGATCTACAATGTACAGGGTCGTAATGAGCGAGAATTCCTACAAACAAAGGAATGTTGTGGTAATTACGAAAAAATACCTGTACACTGGCATGAAAACTGCAGGAAATGAAAACTGCCGATCATATGAAATATATTGAATCTAGCCTTCAAAAGAAATGATTGGCTTAGGTATGCCGTATGTGTGGGTTTAATTGAGCGTACACTTGACTTCTGATTGTTAAACGGTAGCCAGAGCACAGTACAGGGGCCGACTGGTGGAGTTAAGGCCCTCTAGGTTCAGCTGTATGGGCATGTCAACAAGCCAGTTTTTAGTAAGCTAGGGGGTCTAGTTACTACTGCTGCTGGTGAGATACAATACAGGCACACGTACTGTACACAGACTGAATTACCGCTCAGTGAGTATATGCACATTCAAGTACTTTAGTTTACTTTGAGGAAGAGAATCCGCTGATGCGGCGGCTGAGGAAAGGGAGATCACTCAAGTTCTTGGGAAAGTGATGTAGACATTTGGAATCTTTGCGAGAGAAGTCAAGAGTCTAGATGTTTGCAGTGCGTCGATCTGATAGTCTTGCGGGATGGATATTGACAATCGACATGCTTGGCGTAGAGGCGGATTACGGGTGGGTATGAGTTGCTATTTGATATTCTGCACCGACACCCACTTTAAAAAGTAGGTGAAACAACTTTCGCTAGAAGGTTGTCATCAATGTAAAGTTGTCATGACCCCAATCTTTCTCACTGATTTCACTCAAGGTGTAAATGTAATACTGGAATGGAGCTATTTCTCAAGGGATTTGTTCTTCGCAGTTCATCATATGATGTGGTCTGTTTATGAAATCTTTCAAGAAACTGATTGCAGTTATTTTTCTGACAAAATCTATCAACAGAATGACTTTTTATTGTGGGTTTTAGAATGACAAATGCCCTGAACAGATCGTCACCAACTGTGCAGCGTTTTATATTTGATAAATTCTTTGGCTATTTTAATCCATTGGTAAATGTAAAATAATATTGTTGTTGGTACGTCGTCTCTGCAATTTTAGCCAAGCTGCAGAGATCAAGCCACGTGAGTTCAGTACACTAAAATTTACTTTGACAGATATCAATTCCACTAAGGGTATTTCAGCCCTTTGAGTGCTGTAATTTTTCCCACCAAAATTTTAGTGCAACATTTTACAATTTTTCTGTAAATTTTTTAACAATTTTGGACCAAACGGATATCACATTTAATGGGCTACAATTTTTTATCAAAATTTTGGCAAAAATGTGAAAAAATTTACTGGAGTATATTTTATAAAGGCGACAGAAATTGATTTTGGCGCTCAAAGGGTTAAAATCAGAGGAACGGAAAGATAGATGAAGCTGCCTGTGACACCCTGATATAGATGTACCGGGTTTATCTTGATAATTCTGTCAATGTTTGACTTGATGAAATAGTAGATGCCATCATTTTTAATGGGACTCTATCCTTATCACCATTTTGTTCAGCAGATAAGATAATTTGTCAACAAAAAATATTTGTTAAAACTAGGATGAATACTTTGGTGTGTGGTAATATTGTCTGGTATGATAAAGGCCAAAGCAATATTCTTGAAACATTTAATGTCATAAAATTTATGAGATTTTTTCCATGCACATGGTATGTGCAAAGTTGGCATTTGTGGGCAGAATAATAAATTTAAAATGGGGAAAAATATTATTTAGTAGCCATTTACTGTCATGGTTCATATTACTCTCGCTGAGAATCAGGTTAACGCTGATGTATTGATTTTAAGTGTATCACTGGCGTATCACTCACAAATAGATCCACAATCTGGAACGTAACTGGATCAGATAATCTGTACTTCCGGGTGACACCGGGATTAAAGTGAAGCCTGTCAAGGCCGTGTGGAATGATGGATGTGAAATCTGCCAAATCTTATTACGTTGCTTTCGCGGAGAGAATCTTTTCTGACTGTCATCGGTTGGAAGTACGGTCAGCTGTGATTCATGAATTTAGCAATAATCGCCTGGCATTCTGCAACATGCTGCAAATTGCGAGGCTTATGTTAAATTTGAGTCTTGCGTATTTTGACTCGGCTACTGATAACTACTGCAGTCTTGAACTCAATTTGTTAGGTTTAAGTTCTGTTTCTTGGAGTTGCATTGTAGAAAATAAGTAAAGATATATTTTTCTCCTGCAATTTAAAGCCCGACTCGAAAAGGCCTTGATGGGGATTAACTGAGGTGTTAAGAAAATTATTAGGCGTTTCTGTCTTTTGTCTTCTTTTGAAATTGCGATCATTGTATAAATATGTTGCTAGACTTTTGGATTAAGTCCGCACAGGGGTTTAAGAATAGAGGAGCATAAGCAGGTCGCATTTGGACAAAAATGGGAGGCAGGTATAATTCGAAGGTGCGACTAGTTGAAATGGAAATTGATGACTTTGTATATGTAAATAAATTCCAATATAAATGGCTTGCTTTGTCTCAAATGCCAGCTAGGGTGTACTGGTATGAGTCGTCTCCTTAGAGGTTGTGTTGTCGCTGATAACCATGCATGCACTTGAAACTTCATTTTTTTTTTGCTGATATTTAGTCCACAGAAAAATGATTTTTGAAACCTCGTAACATTTCTTGTGACCCTCCCTAATATCGTTGCTCTAATAAACCAAGGTGAAGCCCCTTAGCCCTAATGAAAATAATGCAACCCATGAAAAATATTCTGTTTCACTGTGTATTTTATTCCTCTGATTATGACAACATTTTATTGAAATCAACATTCTGCTCAGAAGTTGGATATTGTAGATTGCATCGATGGATTAAAACTCGACCCAGTAGACAATGTGTGCCAACATGGAGTGATTTTAGTAGATGCAGCATGTGTATTTAACAGCCGTGGTGCTTCACTCACTCCACAGTATCAGTTGAGAATCCAAAGCGGATATGTAAAGTTCACAGCTCAGCATCCACTAATTCTCTTACTAATAAATCAGCGAACAGCTTGGTTAACCTAGTGTAAATTCTATTGTAGGTGTGACATGTTTATTACAGTGCGTGGTTGCGTTGATGTCATTGTGTTGCACTTGTTGGTTTTTCTCCATAATATCTGAAATGAATCAAATGCATTTCACCTCAAAAGTTGTAACTTCTAACGACAGCAAAATGAAAATTGAAAAACAAAGATTTTCTGTTGCAAACTATCTCCCATGGTGTATTTTATTGTTAAAATTATTAATATTGGTTGGTCAACTTTCATGAAAACATTAATTTGTTATGCAGATTTCAAAATGCAATTGTAGTAACTTCACAGTGAAAATACATCGTACAAGGTAACATTTGCTGGTGTTGTTACGTACATGTGTAATTGACATTTCAGGAAACCACTGTTTATTGAACAATGCTGTTTGTATCGAAAGAACTGACAGTTTATTTCTGCAATTCTATGTAATTTGCTGGTAGTACCTTGAATATGATTTGTCCAATTGAATCAGTAGTTTACTTCTATGTTGCTAGAATAGAACTATACTGACAGTCTTCAAATTAAATCATGTTCAACAAGCTTTAATGAATACTTTCTACAAATATGATTGTAAGATATACCCCTTTGAATTGTCAAAAAGACTTCCGAAGATTAGGGTGTACACTTGTGAACCACATGAGACCTTAAATTTGAATCTTGCAGAAATCAGAAACTTAATTATGTAATTCGCAGTCATCTCACCCTTCAAACATGTATATCCTGATTTTGTTTATCATGACAAAAATACATATTTTGTCAGCTATGATATGTGTACCAGTTATCTGAGTGATCTGTCACCTATACATGTAACAATTGCCTGCATTTTACACTGCAATAGTGCCATCAGCTGGTTCATTGGCACCACTGTGTAATCATTGAAATCAACTATCTAGCAAGTATTTTGTGTTCAGTAAATTTTATCATCAAAAACACACAATCTTTATCGTGCTGGTGTCTGACACTATCTCTGATTACTGCAGTTCTCATGGAAGAGTAAACATTGAAATTGGAGAATAGATTGCCAGAGGGTGTCAGGCTTGGCTGACCTTATCTCAAAGGTCATTCAGATCGCAGAGAATTTATTGAATTTATTGGAGTTTTAAGGGTCGATTGACAAAGAGGAAATACGGAGTGATCATGTTTTCTAATTACATCAAAACTATATAACAGCTTTTGATAACTAAATCACATCAAACATTGATGTTGTACTTTAAGTGTCAGAATTTCACTGTTGAAAGTAAGAAACTTCAAGATAAAACAACATCTGTATTTTATTTTATTTTGCCTCCCTACAATTTAATTGACTGTCCCTTGTCTGAAGAATGAAATATCAAAGAACATCCAACAGTCGAGTACCAGCAGTTTATTAGTAATAATATCACATATGTGTACAGCAATAGTTGTTTCACGGAAGGCACTTGTACACAACAGAGATGAAAAGATCTCTTGATGAAGCCATACCTTTGGTCTAGCAACAATCATACCGTACACAGTAACTTACTGAGAGGCAATAAATTTGCTGCGTTGATAATATGATACAATCGGTATCCAGTCTCTTGTCAGTGACTTGTAACAGCAAAATGTGTTTTCTTGTCTCAGTAAGATTGTGTGCATGTGGCTGCCTGTCTCTGTTTCCATATATGTCTATAAAAATATACTCAATATATAGTCATATAGAAATATACTCAAAACATGGTGTAAAATACATGACATGTTAATGCTACAGTGAACAGAACATCAGTGGTTTGTTATAGGGCTGACACAACAAAAGAGTAATATTACAAAATGTCAAAGGCTTTTATTTGGCATCATTGCGATAAAGATACCGTACATGTATTAAAGGAAGATTTGAATGTCAAAATGTGGGCCAGTGTAGTAGAGACATCACGGTTTTGCCATCACTCATCCTGTCTGGGTAAGCTTATTGCATAACATCAAGGGATTTCTCATGAAAACAGGTCATGAAAAGTGCAGCTGCCCAGATTTGCTGATTCCAACACTCAGAATGTTCTGTATATCTGTAAACAACATTAGAGACCCAGGAAAAATTTCAACCATGAGATGGTTTATGATATATATATATATATATATAAAAAAATAAATAAATAAATAAAAAAAAAATATATATATATCTATTTAGTTGAAGTTAATTTGTGTCATATATATATATATACAGACACAGATGTCTTCATGGGAAATTCCAGTGCTCGATACTAGAAGAAGAGTGTTATAAATAACACAAATTACTTCAACTACAAAGGAATAATATCTGTTAAAAGTTTCATGAAACTAGCAAATATATATATATATATATATATATATATATATATATATATATATATATATATACGAAGTATGCGGTTCGACTTGTCCGATACAAAGTGCTCAATACAAAAGTAGAGCGAGGTATATAAGGGATGCTGGAGAATTTATTTTACAATTTCATCTCAACAACGTTGTTTTTATGAGTCGCGAAACTCACTCATCAGGAGACTAGACTGGAGTGAATCTACATGGGCTAAACATAACAATATATTGCTTCGATGGATATACCGGGAGTTACTACTTATTGCATAACAATGTCTTCCTTCTGTGACGGCATGATGACACAAGTTCATTTCTTTTATTGAGTGTGGAACATTCTGGATGGCGGATGATAATAAATTTTTCTGTTAAACAAAGGTTGCACCACTTGTTAGTACTGTCATATGGCTTGGCTTTGGCTAGGACCTTCCATGAGATAGTGTGCGTGATATTGTTGTTGTTATCATCATGCCGTCACAGAAGCAAGACATTGTTATGCAATAACTAGTAACTCCCAGTATATCCATCGAAGCAATATATTGTTATGCAACAACTGTCAATCTCAACCAAAATTCCACCACCTGTGTAACCAGCGATGTTCAGCCCATGTAGATTCACTCCAGTCTAGTGTCCTGATGAGTGAGTTTCGCGACTCACGAAACAATTATGTAGAGATGAAATTGTAAAATCAATTTCCAGCATCCCTTATATATATATATATTATAATATATATATATATATATATATATATATATATATATATATATATGTGTGTGTGTGTGTGTGTGTGTGTGTGTGTGTAGTTGAAGTAATTTGTGTCATAATTTTCAGTGCTCTACTTTTATATATTACTTTATTGTATATATACCAGTATACCCTATATATACCAGTATAAAATCAGGTAATACACATCTGCGGACATTAAGGAAGAGCTGCTTTATTCGCAAAACATACTCTAGAAATAAATGCAGCGATGCAGCTGAGGTTACGCACACAGTCTTAGAAGGAAACAGACATAATTTCCTGTCAATATTTCATTGCGGGACCTGTCAGTGTAAAGGATTGAAACAAGTGTATGCAATCAGCAAGGGTGTAGTGTGCAATGTACCAGCTAAGCTGATTGGCGTATGTCAATTTCTCACGATCTGCAGTAGCTGTCACCATAGCTCCTGTAGAGAGGCAAGTGACATGTATCCGTGTTAGCTTGCTCCTCAACTTTGAAAGGGACTATTAAAGCCCTAGTAGCTGCGAATTTTATGCATTATTTTCATGATATTATTTTCAAACCAAAGTTGGTTCGTGTAAATGTGCTAACTGAAGGAAATGTATAGAAGTATCACTGCTCGCTGATTTGGACCATGCCTACACGGTTTAACAGGTCTGCACTCATAGAGTGGCGCCTCATAGAAAAATTAAAAAAAAGGAGTATTTCCTGCACTTACACATCGTGATCATAAAAGAAGCAAGCATGATGTCATTTACTTGAATGCACAACACTTGATGGCCAACATGTTGCTGTTGTAATCTTTATTTTCTCTGTCACATGATTAGTTTTTTGAAATTTGCGGGAAATCTAAAATGACGTTAAAATGTTTGAATTTACATGCCACTTTTGACCCTTTGACGGTGTTATTCACTTCAGTCTTTAATTGATCTTATTCAAATAAAACTCTTGGAAAACTGAGGATAGACTTTTGAGATTGGTTTATTACAGTACATTGGCAGCTATTAGGGCTCTGAGGCCTGTAGTTTTCAGTTAAATTTGAATTTGTTTCTGTAAAATGAGTGTACCATACTTTCTTCCTCTTCAAAGTTGAAATACTAAATATTCACCTCTCAAATACATTATATTTTATATAATGCATGCATGTATTGATGATCATAAACTTACATGTACATGCAGTTGTAATTTCTTTTGATATTTATACACACATACATGCTTTGTAGACAAGGTGAATACTCTGTATTCTGGTATGGTAGTACTGTAGAACAAGAAATTCACTTTGATTGTGCTCTTCAGTCAATTTTGGACTTTTTAATTGCAATTTCCTTGAGTCTGCTGAGTCTGCTATGATATGTAAAAATGTTATGGCGTCAAGCAAAAGACACTTAGTCATTACAACGTGTGAGGATGATTAGAACAATTTTTTCCGGAAATAGAAAATAATGCCAACTGAATTCATGACAAATGTTCTCTTTGATAGATTTTGAAACAATTTAGCCCATTACGACGTCCACTGTTCTCACTGGTAACACGTAACATGTTCAGTGTAGGAAATACCAATCATTGTTCCGACCTGTACACACTGTACCGCGAAAAAAACTATCGTCAGCGTTCTGTGCAGTTTCATCGACGGGAAATGTGGTAAAGCCAATATAAGAATGTTCAAGCAGTCAGTGTATGAGCAAGTTTTTCAATAGGAGCGCGACAACGCTGACTTTGTTGACTGTGGTAGAGAGAATTTCTTTTGGGTTAAATTGTTGCAAAATTTATTGAAGGAGAACATTTGTAATGAATTGAGGTGGCATCATATTCTCTTGTCCCAAGCACATTGTAATTCCAAGCTATTTTGAAATTCACGGTAATCCTTTTGAGCACCAAAGTTAATTTTTGTTGCCTTTATTAGCTCCGCTGTCAGCGACGCGGAGCTTATCAAATAGGTTGATTTTCCGTCGTTGTCCGTCGTCGTCGTCCGTCGTCGTCCGTCAACAATTGCCTCCTCCTCTGAAACTGCAAGTTCAATTGCTGTGAAATTTTATATGCAGTTCACTTGAGGTGACCTCACCTCAGTTTGTTCAAATTGTGGTGAAATTTGCATATTTGTATTTTTGGGGCAATTTTTGGTGTTTTTGGTAAAAAAATCTTCTCTGAAATCGCTTGTCCGATTGCTTTGAAATTTGATATGCAGTTTGCTTAGGATGACTTCAGTCAGATTTGTGCAAATTGTGGTGAAATTTGCATATTTGTATTTTTAAGGCAATTTTTGTCATTTTTGGTAAAAAAATCTTTAAAAATCTTCCTCTTCAAAACTACAAGTCAGATAGCTTTGGTATTTGGTACATAGGTCCCTAGGGATGATCTATTTCAGATTTGTTCAAATTGTGCAGAAATATGCAAATTTGCATTTTTAAGGCAATTTTTGCTATTTTTGGTCAAAAAATGTATTTCTCAAAAAGTACTGGTCTGACAGTTTTTAGTCCCCACGGACACCGTCCGGGGGGACTTATAGGTTTGGTCATGTCCGTGCGTGTGTGCGTGCGTGCGTGCGTGCGTCCGTGCGTGCGTTCGTCCATTCACGCAGATATCTCAGAGATGCCTGGAGCAATTTCATTCAAACTTGGTACAAGGATTACTTCATATGTCATACAGATGCACGTCAATTTGTTTTTTGATACGATC
>LD377547.1:15651-37332 GCA_001465055.1 Ptychodera flava | reverse complement strand
TCACAGACCTAATTAATGAAGAGGACTCTATCCTCTCTGAGGACATGTAATCAAAGTACCCATTATTAACAAGTGGGGACTGTGTCATCAACGATGACTTGTTGCTGAAAGTTTGAATTCTCAGCAATACATTAAAAAGTACAGGTTTTGCTGTAAGGTAGTCGAGATACTGTTAAAAACATGTCACCACTTGCGGGCATTGACACTGCTCTCTATGCCATCATCTAGTGACATATTCATCTGACTACAAAATGAACACGATCCGGCAGTCGGAAATACTTGTACTGGTTTGAGACAGTGTCTGGAAGAAACGTGTTCTCGTTCTCTGTGATTGTATTGCCGGCAGATGCAACTTCTCACATGTCGGCATTCCATCATGGACTGAATGTAAATGTTATCGGGTCAAGCTTGGCTCTAAAAGACTCCATCAAGAGACATATCCTGAAATTTATCTGTGGCAGGCCTCGCTCTGTTAAGCAATTTCTTTCTGTTCACTTAGCCCCTCGAGAACCCTTGTAATAACCCATGCTCCACTTCTAAATCCCCCTGAAGACTGTGAAACTTGAAACTAGCGATGGAAGTATGCCGTCTCGACCAGAGCTAACAAATAAGAAGTGCTTTCCCATTATTTGAGGATGCCTGTGTAATGCTATCAGCCATGCTAATAGGTTGAAAGAGGACTGAGTACCCAACCACATCAAAGATTGCTTTCATAGGCTTCCACTAACTCTCATAAAAGTTTATCGCTGAAAGAGGAATTCAGCCCCGTGTTTTATACAAATATCATGTCCAGATCCCCTGAGTGAGCCTTCTGTCTTTTCAGGTTATGTTACTGGATTACATGTATTTTGATTGAGATTTTCACTTGAAATTTTTGCTTAAACGCCAGTGTTTCCATCATTACACTACATGTTTGTTTGATTTATATGGAGCTGTTCTCAAAGGAACAACTGCTTCAGCTTACTACAATATGTTCAACAATATGTTCTATAACATTGGTGCTAGACTGTGCGCCCAATTTTACTGATTCAGAGTTAATGTGAAATCTTGCTGTCCATATACATGTAACATTAGGCAATAACTTTGACCGTTTCTCGAAAAGAATCAGTATTCCAGGTGGATGCAAATATGATTGAAAGAAATCCAACTTTAGAAAGCTTTGCTATGAAACAGGTGGTGCTGACTTCATGAAAAGCAAATTGGGGGGAAAAAGGTACTAGGCTTGTTGATTAGTAACAGGTGTCTTTGCTTTCACTTTTAATTTAGCTGCCGTGAAATCACTTCTGTGCAAATATCTGTGTTAGTCACATCTACCGGTATGATGACAGCCATTTGTCATGGGGTTAATGAGCAAATTTCTGAGTTTCTAATGCCATTTGAAATCATACCAGAAGAAAAGTAATTCTCTATACCATTTGCTCTGGTGTAAACATGGATTTGAGACAATGTACAGCGAGCTTGTTACTATGGCAACAAATCCAATAATACGCTTACTGACATGCCACCATGCTAGTTTGTAAGTACATGTAACACGTTGAAAAAATATACTTTAAAGTCTTAGGGGAACTGTCTTTGTTTGTTGTGAAGAAATCTTATCACAAATTGCATGTTGGCATTGTTACATGTAACTCTATATTCTACCTTTTCTAAGAATTCTATCAAAATTAGTTTTTATCCGTGTTCTGAATGGTTTCTTGTTGCCAAGAAAAATGTTATCACTGGAATGTGAAATATTCGTAAGCTGATTTTGTATTGTCATAGTGCTGGTATTCTTAAAGAATGATAGTGTAAAGGTACAGTATTTGGACATTTTGGATATTTTAAAAGTTTATATGAACATCTTTTTTTCAAGTTTGCTCAAATACTTTGAAATACCGGTAGGACCACGAGCGTTGACACATGCATGAGTATCAATAAAAGTCATTTCTGTATTTATTGAAAATGTACAGTATGGAAAAGAGCAGAGAAAGAGAAATTGGCAAACAAATAAACCAATGACAATACATTTATTGTAGTATGTACCCTTGGATGACCCCTGACCTATTGAAACAGTTGTGTCACCATGGATTCTGTCACCATGGATTTTTTGTAGACATCATTAACTGATTGTTTTTTGTTTTATCGTTCGCCCAGTTAAAGCGATGTATTTGTTGCTTCGCTTCGATAAAGTTTGTATGTGCGATGTGTGATAGTGAGCATGCGTGCGTGAGTGCTTCACGAACTCTACAACGTGTGGAGCGGTCTCAGTCAGAAAAATGTAACAACTTAGCCGGCTATTGAACCACTTTTTTTTTGGAGTGGAGATTTAGCCGAGCGGTTCTCTCTGTGGCCTCTCCGCTAGGCGACTGATGCCGTATGTTGTGGGTTCGAACCCGATTGAAAACTAGCTGTATTTTTTCTCTGATTAACTGCAAAATTACTCACATACCAAGTAAAAACACTTCATTGTGGAATTTTTGGTGGTGAATTTAGGTAAATTATGTAAACAGCCTCATTATTAGTTCTCAGCATTCAAAAATAAATCATAGACATCTACTCACCAAGTGTTCATAACCAGTAGCCAATCTACAAATCATTTCCAGCAATACCAAGATAAATGTAGTGTAATAATTCAAATTCTAACCTGAGAAATATTTTTACCATCGAGCAGTACTGTGAATGTGTTCATAAATAAGATATAATTATCATGACTCTTAGACACCCAAAATAATGGGTTGAAATGTATTAAACAAAAGTTCACTAATTTTTAGATGATCTTTGTCAATATGTTTGTGATGATTAATGTCGTAGGAAAATTACTCCATATAAGTTATTGTCACAATACCACTCCATTACCCCAGGTATTGCAAAAAAAGCAGGTACGTAGACCTAAGAAGACCTTTAGAAATGCTATACATACAATGCAGTTTATTACCTTAGCCATCATAACCTGTTTTCTGATTCTGAGATTTTGCAATAAATCTTCTCACATATAATATATACCGGTATATACATTCATGCCAAGATTTGACCTCCGGCAACTGTCTAACAGGTTTGATGACAAGTGTTCAGCAGATGTCAGTCCATGTTGCTTGTACCATTCATCTGAAAACAGTTATGAATCTCACGTACTGTGTAACCTTTGTGACCCCGTTGTTAATCCAAACCAAATGAAAAGTGTCAGCATTTGGAAGCCACATATTAACTCAAAGTGTGACACACAGACATTTATTGAGGAGATTGTCATTATTTCACTTTTAAGTCATGTGACCAAACTTCCAAGCTTCCTTCCCATGTGCATTGATCTATAGATAATTTGCATATTTCTCCAACTGCCTCTTCATCCCCCACATGTAACTCTAGGATGAATGTTGAGATTCCATATGCTGTCTTTAATCTGATGAGAACATACATGCCTTACATTGGACACCAAATTACGTCTGACTCTTCCAGGGAAGGCACAGCATACCAATCCAACTTAGTGTTGACCTGTCCAGAACCTTTCCACAGTTTTGGTACGGTACTCCAAAACTAGCATCATGCTCAGATTTTTATTAAAAGCCGTAAAACTATTCGTTTGACTTTGAAAGGACTTTAGCCAAGAAAGACTCTCAGTCGCATCTCCTTGAAGTTACAGTAATCACTACATTTGTCCGTCAAGTACGGTAAATGGCGATATACCTGTACTGTCCAATGTACACTATGGCATCTCCACCTTGAAAAGTCTTATGCGGATGAAATTTTAATATGTAATTCTCGTCAACCGGAATCCTTTCACAATCAGTTCAGCAGTTTTATAGCTTTAATGAAAAAAAATCAGAACTTGAAATTAGCGTAAGTTTTTGGGTCTATGTACCATACCAAAACTACTGAGAGGTTCCCTAGGAGTGAGCACACCAGTACTCAGACCAACCTCTGACTATGAGATAATTTTAAATAGCATGAACAGGCCAGAATGCAGACATGAATATACAACCACTGGTATGTAGTGGTAAATCAACAGTTTGCAAGTATCAGTTCAGTTAATTAATGTGATTTTCACTTCATAAATAAAGTACTAGGATGTATGCCAAAGTGAAATTTATTTGCAATTATCCTATTGGTATAAAAACCACCTGCCACCGACAAGCGATTTTACATTTTGAGATCAAAGTACAGAATGCACTCTGGGTGAAGTATTCCACTCAGAGTCAAGTGACATATTGGCATTTGCTGAAACGATTTTAAGCATCCAATTATGATTGGTCAATTACCGGCAATGGCATGATAATCATGCGATTCTGAGAAACCAATTACCAGACCAGCTTGCATGATAGCCATGTTTGACAGATTAATGAAATTACCGGCAAAATCTGGAAGTAATCGAAAAATGTGATCAAAAATCCTCTTTTCTATCGACGGTAATCAGTGAATATGTCTTTCAGCCGATGATACTAACTGATAAAAGCAGAAATGCAATTTACTTTCAAAGTGATCACGGCACACAGAGACAATAAATACACCTTTGATCCTAGTATCAATCATTTGAGATCATTTTGCTGTGCCAGTAACATTGAAACCTTTCCTTCAATATTTCCCTTGCAGTCAGTACTGGGTGTGATAACATTCAATGCCCTATGTAGCCTATACAATTGAGACTTCAAGTGTGTATCCCCAGTTTTATTCCCATTTTCAGATTTGTTGTCAAATGTTGACTATATTGCTAGTAAGCTTTGTTGGAACTACTTTATGAAGATCATTTAGAATACCGGTACAACTCATAATGAGACTATGTGCCAATTCCTTGGATTGTAGAATTTTGTTCCAAAGGCTTTTGCTAGGGTCATGCCATTTAACCCCAAAGAATTTACTGCATACCTTATGAACAATATTGAGTTCTGTCAATGAAATCTGTATGGCTAAAATTTGTACAGTGCATTTATTGCGTCGTGCGAATTTAAAAATCTTCGTACAAGACCCAAAATCTACAAATTTGAACACAGAAGGATGATAAATTATCATCAGTTAATATGCAATAGGCACTTTAATATGCAATTCTTCATGTACAGTAAAATGGAAGTTAGTACACATGCATTCCTCTTGGAAGGGAAGCAGTCTTTCCAGTCCACTTTTAGGTGCATTTAAAATCCACGGATTATTTAAGAGATTCTATTCCTGAATTATTTTTGTTGGCACAGTGATTTGGAAGATCACCAATTGGTTACAGAAAAGGACAAGTACATGATAAATAGATCATTGTCATCATTTGGATCTGATTTGAAATATTGTCAAGTGGCTAGACAAAACCGTGCTGGTATATCTATTAGTATGCAAACGACTGCCTACTGTAATTGTGATATCAACAAAATGTCAGTGTAGTGTGACATACTAGTAAATCACTCCACGCAACAGGATGTCTTTGTTTGTTACTTACTTGAGTGTCAGGATTACATTCCTGTTTTTGTACATTGTCAGTTCATAGCATGGTTAATGTCAACTTGTGGACATGGTATGCGCACAAGAGATCATCCTGTCTCTTCCAAAATGAGATAAAATATATTTGAGCCAGTTGCATGTTTAGAGTTAGAACATGATATATAAAATATATATGCCAATGATTTTGGAATATATCCTTTTGTCGTAAATTGAAGGCGTCCAGCTAAATTACTGTATGCAACCTGAGTATGATGGATGAGTGTCGTAGGTGTAAAGAGTTACAGGGATTGGCTTTCAGATTACTAATGAAAATAGGTTCATAATCATATATTGGTAGATGATATGCATGCTGTAATTGATAATGGATAGATGTGAAAGGTCAGATATCTTGGAAGGTAATTGATAATCGCATACTGTATATGGAAGATTGATGCATTTGTTCGTCTATGTACAAAAACTACATACATCATTACATGTACCTGTAGATGTCAAAGTTCAGTTTGTATAGCTGGGAGTCAGTGCTGTTTTGGCCACTTTATCAGTCTAATACTGGTAGTGTTATACTAATAATGTTTCTAGGCAAAAAAAAATGTTGAAGGCAGCATAAAAGGCTTTAAACTGGGTAAAAAGTGTTGTAATAAGGAAAGGGATGGACATATAGCAAAAACAAAAAAAGTGATGTTAGGTGTTTGGAAAAGAGTGAGCACACATGCTCATTCTTTTGGATACACTATCGGCATGACTCATTCTTTTAGATATTTACTTTGAGATTCCAATTATGTCACCTCTTTCTTACCAGGGATATGTATATGTAGATCGGTTATAAGTCTGTTATTAATGTGTTTTTCAATACTCGACATTCTGGCTGTAGCGCATTTGGATTAAATTTGTAATAAAATATTCATATTTTATTACAAATACTTACATATGATGACAAAATTAATATTGAACAACCAATATATTTTGATTTGAAAGAACATATTCAGGGTAGATACCATAGATTGCAACCACAAAAGGGCCTTTCAAAAGTAGATTTTCACTGTAGAGGTAGTGAATATTGATCAGTATTAAATCCAATTATAAAGACTTAAACTGGTAGAAAAGTGTATTTTTAAGCATTCATGTCACTTGTACTTGTATTCATAAAAGTTCAAGTGTGAAATAAGAGTTTGTACACAACCATAATACTAGTATAATACAATTAGCGGCAAATGATGGTATTGAAGTTGTAACTAAAAGCTGAAGAGTGGATTTGTCAGCAATGAATGTTGGCAGCAGATGATCAGCTCAAAATTCAAGGCAATATGATTTAAAATTGTCTTCACATATGCCCCATGGAGCTTAGTATTAGGCAGTAATCAAGTGGAAAAAGGCTGCGCAGGAGAGTATTGAATCAGCTTTCATGGTGTTCATTAGGTAATTGGATATAGTTTGTCCACATATCATCAGATGTATGTGCAATCAAGCCTATTTTTGCCTCAATCAAGATAGTCTCACTGATCACAATATTAGGGTAAAGTATGTCCTTGCCAGCAAAACAGACTCCAGATTCATAGACATCAAATTCTGTGTTTGCACTGGAGGAAATTAGTCTTCAAATCATATACACGTCACATTTTAAAGAATGCACCTGTGGAAATAGATGTTTAGACTCTGGAATTTTACAGTATTTTATAGTCTAGTAAGCTGCTTGTCTGAACTTGTGTACCATGTGTGATAGTTGAGTGTGCGAGCATGAGTGCTTCATGAAATGAAATGTGTGGAGAAGTTGCAGTCAGAAAAATTCAACAACTTAGCCCGGTTATTGAACCAAGCTTTTTGAGAGTGGGGATTTGGCAAAGCGGTTCTGTCTGTTGCTTCTCCGCTAGATGACTGGATGCCGTATGTTGTTGGTTCGAACCCCGATTGAAGACGCCATATGATTTTGAAGCTTGTCGAGCATATGAATTTTCACCATATTGTTTTTTTTTTAAATTGAAATTTAATTTCCCCACAGACAAAACATAGGGATAGTGGCCATTTTTAATTTCAAACATCAGTAAAAGACTTGAAGTTTCTCTTGCTTACAATATGAGAACAAATTTACACCTCACAAATTAGAGGTATTACTTGTTTATGGTCAATCTAATGTAGACATCACATGGCAGTAAAATAGTGGCTTCAAAGGTAGGTTTAAGAGGTAGTTGGATAAATAGGACATTTTTCAAAATTTCAGCATTTTAGTTAGCCGCTGTTAGTAATCTATCGGTATTGTACATATCTCTTTTTTCTTTCATCTATATCCATCCATACTGACACAATAGTTCTAATTTGTCTCTTATTGCTGTCTCCAAGATGAGTTTTACAAGCCATTACAATTATCAATCTCGTATCCCAATGATCCATTAGGGAATTCTGTTCTTTGCATCCAACCACTGCCACCAAATTGCTACAGTCAGTGCATGGTTGCATCCCATCACTGCCACCAAATTGCTACAGTCAGTGCATGGTTGCATCCCACCACTGTCACCAAATTGCCACAGTCATTGCATGGTTGCATCCCATCACTGTCACCAATTCCTACCATCAATACTGGGTTGTATCCCATTGCCCATTTTCAGTGCTGGACTGACTGCATTCCAGCACTACCATCAGTGCTACAGTCAGTGCTGGGTTGCATCTCAACACTGCCTCCCATTCTACCATCAATGCAGGGTTGCATCCAACAGCCACATTCGGTGCTGGTTAATTGCATCTCATCACTGCCACCTATCCCATTGCCAGCAATGCAACCATCAATACTTGATGGGATCCCACCACTGCCACCATTGTTAATACCGGTATGTGTGACTTCACTTTCAAGCTTTAATAAGAGTCCCTTAATTTTTTATCAAAGCTGTATTTGCAGAAGCCCTAATCTAGAATGTACAATCATTTGATATTTAAAGTAAAAATGACAAATACGGTAAATAGGTCAGTGAAACATGCTATGTGTGTCAAAAGGGTTATAATGAATTAAAAAATGCATTTTTGCTAGCTCTCCAATATGTACTATTATCATGTATGTTACATCTCATTTCTAACAAAAAGGTTTTAGAACATTGTTTACTGTACTTTGCAGTGGGCTAAGTGTTTGAGAATAAGCTTATCAGATAGAGTAAACTCATCCTGAAGCAGGTGTAGCCTAAGCTCATAAAATTTTGTTTTGCCATTGTCATAACAGTTTATGCCTCGAAGATTGTAACGCTTGTAGATAATCTTTAACAAACATGTATTTCCTGTGCTCTGTGATGAGCCAAGATTTTATTGTTTTTGTTATTTCTCATGAGGCACCGGACCATACATTCTGCTACAAGTGATTGATGAACCCAGGCTCACTAGAATTTCTGTATCAGCCTTGTCAAAATCTCATCACAGATATGGTTCAATATATCATATATCTGTAGGCAAAGGCTCCCAACTATTGGCTTGAAACTGACTTCCTATATGAAGAAACACACTACAAAGTTGATATGAGAGGACACTTTCCAAGGTTACAGACGCTATAGTTTCCACAAATACTACCGGTGCATATTTGGAGCTGGTTGTGCCCGCTCCCTTGGAAACACCTTCCATTACCTTAAGATCCGTGTACCAGTCTATGAACAAGTTGTTCCCTTAATACTCACTTGAGTGTGCTTTTGTCCAGCCAGTTGTACATGTGCAGTGTATATCATTATGACTTGTGACTTTGATTAGTGTTGAAGTACTGTAAGCTTTCTGTTTCATTCCTTTCCCATTCAATTTCCTGTCTCCTCAATGGAAACATTTACTTATGGATACTGAATGACAAAGTTCAAAGCATTCACAAGCCAGTGCATAAATTTTGATAATCATTTTATATTTATATTATACATAGTATTAAAAGACTGAAACAGGTCCAAATGACAGTAGTGTCTTTTCAACTGGTAGCTGTACTGGGGTGATAAAACTTGGACATAAAACTATTCAGGGACTTCTCCTGATGTAAGGAAAGGATCTATGGACAAGTAAACTCCCTGTATTTTCCATAGTGTGCGATGAAAACTACTTATGTACACATCATTGCAAGCACTCGATGTATCAAATGTTCGTCTGACAGTACCATTACGTCGACATGTCCTTTTACCTTGAACTTGAGTATTGATCATAATTAAACTGCCTTGTGTATAGTATGTCACCATTGTGTCCAGTACATTTACTGAACTCATTACTAGGTTTGCTTAAATGTCAAACAGCACGTGAATTCAGAAACAGACTAGATCAATATCAGTCAGAAAGTTGATGCCACAGATCAGAAATTCACTGAATACATTTCATCGCACAGGACTACAATATACCTGTAAAATTGTAAGTTACCAGTACCTTGGACAAGGTAAGTAACTATGACAGTGAGTCCTATACCGGTACATAACTTTTCATTATAAAGATACAGGTATGCTGGTATCAACATGCATATTAAGCATGTACCGGTAGTGTGTCGTAATTTAACAGTATGCACTGTGTTCCCTTCAAGGTCAAGGTCTTGTATCAGGAAACTACATTGTATATTCAGGAAAACTGTGTTTTGTATTATGTATATGGAGAATACCAACCTGTCTTGAATGCACACATTGTGCAAAATCTACACGTGAATAATCAATACTGGTATACATGTAAATAAACAAACGTTATGTATACACCTTCTCAACTTTCCCAGTAATCTACTGGTGCATTATTCTATCAGAGTTCTAATTATGTTTTATGCAGATTCCTTACTGCAATTTGGACACATGCAAAAGAAATTGGGGTTGTACCCCCTCCCCCTACTGAGGAATCACGTTTCGAGCATGTCAGCTTTATGATCAGCGGCCTCTAGTACGGTACATGTAACATAGCATGCATACTGGTAGAACGTTACAGGCGCTGGCGCTCTAAGAGCTTGCAGTCTTTTGATTGCAGTACTTGTTTACTTATATAGCATTAGCACAAGTTTATCAATGCATGAAGAATCTCAAATTTCACTTATACCCTTGAGCACTTATATTATGTAGAATTCCTTAAGTCATGCCAGCTTGTTTGACTGTTTAGTTCTTAGTGCTATTAGTTGTAGAACAGAGTTTTAATAAGAGGTCAAATGCATACAGATGGTTGTCTATCTCTACTAGATAATACCATTTACTGGCAAAATTAGGCTGAAATAGGACAAAAATACTGCATTCATCAGTACCAGATCTAGTTATCCTAACTCAATAGATGGCAAACATCCCATCATGAAACAGTCCCTAGGGAAATAAAAGCTGTGATCTTCAATCTAGCATGTAAACATAGGTATTAAAGTAAAAGTGCCCCTGGGAATTCAAACTACAGCGAAAATGATCACAGAGTTGTAATGTGTACCTGTATTGCATACTTTCCTTTAGCAAGTACACTGTACGTAGCTTAGTCGTGTCTTTTGTGTTGAATTTTAATCTTTACTCTCCATATTTATGCAAAAGAGATGATATATTTTGTGCAATTCCAAGTCACTTCATTTGTCATCACTCAAAAAATACAACAAGGGTTGATGCTCAAGTTACATTACTGGGATATTAAGTTAGAAGGATTTAAAACCCGTTTTAAGTCAGCATTTTATGAAATAAAACATTTATAAGTATTTGAGTTTCTGTCTTCCACAAAAACACAAAAAAGTTGTAATTATTGAGTTTATTAAACACAAACTCGTAAGTTTGAGAAAATATACCACAATACCGATGCATTTAGTAGAGGAAATATCCCACTATACCAGTATTAGTTTATTGAGTAGAGAAAATATGCCATCATGCCAATATATTGAGAAGAAAACATATACCACTTTACCAGTATATTGATCAGAGAAAATATGTACCATTATATAAGTATATTCAGTTGAGAAATATACCATTAAACAAGCATCTTGAGTTGAGAAAATATACAATAATGTCAGTACTGATAATTCGAGTCAGCAGAGTAACTTTGTTTGTATATCATAAATGAGCTAGAGGGAAGACTTTCACTGTACTAATCACATGGAGCAAAGTAGTTTTCAATGTGCTGAACTATCTATCAAAGAGCATGCATTGATGGTGCAGATGAGAGACAGCATGCAACGTTTTGCATACCAAATGAATGACAAAGCCTTGAATCTTGGAACAGTCAAGATAGAATATCAGATGCAAGTCAAGCACTGACTTGATTGGGTATCAGTGTGTGTGAAACTATTCTGTAGTTCAAGGAGGGTCATCAACTTGACCTCGATTCTACCAAATGGACAAATTGCAAAATGTCTTCGAAAAGTTTTATGAGGATCTCAATCATATTTTAAGTAGGAATAAGGCCTGCGTATTAACAATTATTACACCAAATTTGAATTGACCATTGAATTTGAAATGATTGAGTTTGCTAGTCTCACACTGTTTTCCTGAGTTTGAAAAAGGCTAACAACTCAAATTTCAATAATCCGTACATGTACCAGTAAATACAGTAGATGTTCTAAATATACTTGCATGATTGTGCAGGTTTTCATGACTAGAAATCCAGGGATGCACTGGTATTATGAATTTGAGTCATGTATTTTTGACCAGGAAATGCCATTTCTTAGAGAAACACCAGCATGTATGGTCAATTTACCGGAACAAGTAAGTACTGTGGATGAGGTAGACAGCTGCTTAGGGTAGAGTACACAGTGCACTTTGTCAGAAACATTGGATTATCCTGCACACACTATTACAAGCTGGTAGTTCATTTGGGCAGGATGTGGCTATTCACATGGAATGGGCATTAACAATACCAGGCACATGGCAGGACAGGGTACATAGAGATTACAAAACATGCATGGATAGAGACATCAGGTCACACTGATAGTGATACATACATATGGGCAGGACGCAGCCTTCATATGGGTAGGATGCAGCCTTCATATGGGCAGGATGCAGCCTTTCATATGGGCAGGATGCAGCCTTCATATGGGCAGGATGCAGCATTTCATATGGGCAGGATGCAGCCTTTCATATGGGCAGAATGCAGCCTTTCATGTGGACAGGACGCAGCCTTCACATGGGTAGGATGCAGCCTTTATATGGGCAGGATGCAGTCTTCATATGGGCAGGATGCATCCTTTCATGTGGACAGGATGCAGCCTTTCATGTGGGCAGGACGCAGCCTTCACATGGGCAGGATGCAGCCTTTCATGTGGGCAGAATGCAGCCTTTCATATGGCTAGGATACTCTCTTACTTTTGTCAGGCATCCGTTCAGTTAGCTCTGCTCTTTGCAAAATGTCTCAATTAACATTTGAAATGGATGAATGTTTGACCAAAGTCTTCAGATTCAAAGAAATGTTTAAATCCATTCATAATTTGATTAGGAGATAGTTTATATTTACACATCATATTGCCAAGTTATTATCCAAATTAATGAAATAACAAGACTCTAGGTCCATGAAGCTGTGTTTCTCACTTTGCCAAATATTTCACTGTAAGAAGGTAATGAATAATCCGCTGAAGTTTACCTTGTGTGTCAGCTGTTTAGCTATCTTTTTATTGATGTTCTGAAAAGGAATATCCTGGGTGTCATAACATCAACATGCAATCATTTACTGTACAAAAGATTTGGTCTAACACAACCTACGGTAATACTGGTACATGTTACCATCTGTTCAAAATTGAATTTTTAAATTCTTTTTGAAATGAAGTACAACTATTGGCTTGCTGTTGTATGTGTACCGACTGGTATCGCATTTGTTCTACCCAGTCATGAAGTGAATTGAAATGTTATCTTTATGCATTAATATTGGTGATGATAAATACAGTAGATCTGCGTGGAGTTAGCAATTACGCATATTATCACTACAAGTGTAGTGTGAGACAGAAATGGCATGATACGCAGCTGTCTTTCATTGCTGACTTCCCTGCCTAACCAGTGATCATTACTCAGCATTGTCCTATTTATGAAAAGGAAAGAAACTTCAAGTTTAGATTATATTTTTGCATTGGTATTGGCAATGTACGGTGTACCAGTGAACATCAGTAGTAGTCATGTGACTGTGTACCGGTAGATATAAATACATATGAAATCTCCACCAGTTTTATAGAACAGCATGTGTTAAGTTTTTAAATACTTGTTTACAAAACTCCTTTGTGGATGGCATTTACCGATACATTGTGGAGATATTAAACTTTTATGGGTTCCTGTTCACCATGCTATCAATATTATCGATTCAACCAGCCTTTTAGCTCTAAAACTGCACCGATTTGCATACCATAAAGTACATGTTAATGGTGCAATTCAAACCTGCAATGCTTACAAAAATTCAAGGTAGCTCAGACTCTTTTCTTCCCTAAAATTAATCTTTTGATTACCATTTGATATTTCTTTCATACATACCGCTCATGTACTTGAGGTAACTTTGAACACAGATTCAACTTAGCATAGTACTGGATTTGTCAAAAATGGCACCAAAAATCTAATTTGATGATGACTGTCAATGACATTTTTCTAGACTTTAATAGTGTTTTTGAAAACCAGTGTGCAAATGTCTTTGATATCAGTGTAATTGTGACTCATGCTAATGACATGATACTCACATATTTCCTCAATTCAGTTGTATTTTCATTAAATTTGTCATGTAGACTAGCACAGCCGTTCATTGCAAAATTACTTCTCAGAAGAAACGATTTTAATAACTTAACTATCACCCAGCCCGTGAGAACTCTGCCTTAAGTGCACCTGTATAGTGGCTGTATCCACAATATCACCGACTTCTATCAGCAAAATGAGATGCTAAGAAGAAGAGATATCTTTCATAAATAACCTCAGAATTCCCTGGTTTGAATGTCAACTAGAGTTTTACAGCATGGCAGTGTGCTCTTACTCATTCCTTATCATCCAAGGCCCCTGCATTGAAGTAGCTTCAATAAAAGTCCATCCCACTTAACCAGATGTGATCAACCATTAAATGCCATCTTTATCTTATGGAAGGGTGACTGTGACTGAATTTTGATCAACTTTTGTAAATCTCTGAAAAAAGGGTAGCGCCCAGCAGCATTTTTTTATTCTTTGTTTGTTTACATTTTACACATCATATTACTTAGTTTTTACTTATTTATTATTTCACTGTTTGTTTGTTCGTTGATACTTCTCTTTCCTGTGTATTAGTACAAGTATAATCTCAAAAGATCTTTTTCTCCGATTGGTCAGCAATATGTGGTTTTCCAACTCAGCTGTCACATCAGCAAGTTTAAATAACAATTGTTAACCAAAATCCATATATTTAAAGAGCAAAATACAAAGCTACCATGCATCAGCACCATTGTTATCAGTTTAATACATCTGTTGTAAACATCATTTATCTTTTTTCCAAACATCATAATTGATTTCAAGAGGCATCAATTGCATGTTATATATATATATATATATATATATATATATATATATATATATATATATATATATAAAAGAAACTGTAGGAATTCAGGTGATCCCCAGTGGAGCGTGGAGTGGGGTGAAGATAGAAGAAACTTGGGTTGACACACACTACCACACCTGGTTGTTAGGTTCCAAACGTATTTATTATTTATTGGTGTTTGAGGTATAATAAATACTTTTGGAACCTAACAACCAGGTGTGGTAGTGTGTGTCAACCCAAGTTTCTTCTATCTTCACCCCACTCCACGCTCCACTGGGGATCACCTGAATTCCTACAGTTTCTTTTATATATATATATATATATATATATATATATATATATATATATATATATACCGGTATTATGTGAGTGCTTTGTAAGTTTCACAATGAATGTGAATGTTAAAAGGTTTCTGACTATAATTTCAGAGTTTTTGATTGGTGTCAACACTGGCTCTGCCATTTGTAAACAGTAAACAAATTCTTGAAGGCCAATGCAAAGGAGACTTAGTACTGATGCTATTAGGTTGAGGCATTGTTTATCCAACAACTGAATCTGCTGACCATATTCAACTGTGTAACTATCTTTTTCTTCTCCAGTATTAAATAAACGCAAATGCACAGCTTGCTTGATAAGATTCTGTCTAGCTTTGTTAACATCATCAGCCATGCAGATGTTCAGTTCTGTGGAAGTACTCAATGTTTCCTAGAATATCAAGTTGTTCTGACTTTGTGGTATTTACTCTGCCATTTAACCCTTTGAGCGCCAAAGTCAATTTTTGTTGACTTTACAAAATATAACCCAGTAAATTTTTTTTTCAGGTATTTGCCAAGATTTTGATACAAAAATGTAGGTAATGCAATGTGATATCCATTTGGTCCAAAATTATCAAAATGATTTGCAGAAAGATTCATAAAAATTGGTAAAATGTTGCATTAAGATTTTGGTGGGAAAAATTACAGCGCTCAAAGGGTTAATAAGTACATATATATCCACTGGTCAGTATTCATAACTATATTGTAGGTGTGTTTAGAATCACACATTTTGTGTGAAGTGTACCATAAGCTGCATGCTATGAGATCAATGACCACAACCATCACGTCTGTGAAATTTAGCCACACAGAACATGATGTTCATGTATGTTTTAGCAAACTAAATATCTATGTATCGGAAATCTACAGAAATAAACCAATGGCCATAACAATGCAATGGAGATAGATATTCAAAGTAAGGCAAGGATATACTGAAAGTCAGGTAAAATAAAAGAAGATATATTTACAATTGAAATTGTTGTGTTAATTTGTGTTAATATCATTCATATTGACACAAATACCAGTGTATGCAAAACTTTTAAAAGCAGTGAGTAATTTACCCACAATACTTGTATGTCCTCAATAGTTTATCAAAATTTGACTAACAAGTTTCTTTATACTGGTATATTTAACTCATCACAAATAGAGTACCGGTATATGATATATTATTGGTGGCCAATGCAAATGGATAGAGACTGCACTATGGATATGCAAATGTATCACTGTGCTGAGTAATCTACGAATTAATCATTACTTCTCTGAATTATAGCTGCAATGATTTAAGTCATCAGCTTTGTCAGTACCTTTTCTGTTATTTATTTGATTGATAAACATATTGTACCGGTATTGTAGATATCAAATTGAAGAGATCATGATTTCAATTATCTGAAAGCAGATGGTGCCACTGTCAGGTGTCATCATCATTAATTGTACATCTCTTGAAAGCAGCATATGGTGAAAAAAGCCTAGTGTACCGTATATTGAATCTATACATTACAAGGAGTGGGCTTGTTCAAACATTAAAATATCGAAATAGTTCATAGCAGTGTTAGGTGATTGAAAAAGAGCTTGTCTGTAAAGTATGCTAAATAGCAAGTAACAATCATAGTCCTTTATGCCTGTATGGTATGAGTGGGCTTTATTAAGGAATGACCTCATATTCCTAGTTAAAAGTAGCTGAAATGTAAACAGTCCATTCATACTACTAACCCTTTGAGTGCCAAAGTCAACTTTTTTGTTGCGTTAATACCGTAGAATATAAAAAAGCCTGCAACTTTTTCGAGATCTGGACAATTTTTGTCAGATTTTCACCAAAATTTAGGTCAAAAATCATAGTCATCGAAAAGTTATGTGCATTTGGTGCAAAATTATCAAAAACACTTCAGAAAAATTCATCAAAATTGGTAAAATGTTACACTGAAATTTCGATGGGAAAAATTACAGCAGTGAAAGGGTTAAGCCCCCATTGTATGAAATTTGTAGTCCTGTTGTTTCTGTTGCAAAGGAAAAGTAAATGTTAAAGGGTTAAGGAATACTTTCACGTGTGCACTTCCAATTCCATACAAACAGGCTCACAATCACCATTGACAATAAAAGCTTTTTTTAGCCAAACCATGGTGTCAAAAGGATTAAAGTTTTTCAGCTAAAACAAAATTGAACTGAGACAGCTCTGTGGTCCTTTTGGTTTGCCACCATGGTGCTTACCTGCTATAATTGTTGGTGACTCATGCAGATAGTGACTTTCCATTGTTTCTTTTGATAAATAGACATTGAACATATGGTACAGTCATGCTGAACCCCAGACTTACCCTGGTATGTATGGTACAAATACCATATGTGACAGACAGTTGATCCATTTTCCCCTTACTTGACCCAGATAACTACTGTGTCCTAGAATTAACCTCTGTCTGTCTGTCTGTCTGTCTGTCAAAAGTGATCTAACTCAAAATATTTTAAAACAATTCGACCTCATCAAATGATCCAATAAACAGTTCCCTGTGTATTCAAATAAACTGAAGCATTCCTTCAGCAATATACCGTAAGTAGCGGATGAGAAACTTAACACAAGTGTGATATTTCTGAGTTGGTGAAGTAGCAAACTGCAATGTGCTCATGGTTGGTTTTGAAGGGAAGTACATTTTTGTCTCTTTCCTTCCCTCTCTCCAAGTCTATCATGCTCCAACATGCCCAGTACACACATGGGTAGATATGTTAATTTCTCTATATGTACCAGTACCTAACCTGATTTGTTAAAGTAATATGTAAATTCTTCACTTTATGAATTTAAATACTCGTAGTAATCTTTTGGTTGTCGAATATTTAACTTGATTCACAGTAAATTACGTTGAGTAATGTACTATAAAAGTATAAGCATACTGTTAATGCTACTGGGAAAAAACTAATGTCCACACCAAAGTCTGACAATCTCAATTATAGCCTGATATTTTCATGTTCAAAATTTACAAATGCAAACAATTAATAATAGACAAAGTGAATAGAATGCCAAATATTACTTGACAAGACTTGTACAGTATGTAGGTAGCATGCAAATACTGGTACTTTACATGACAAAAGAGTGAATTTTGTGTTTTTTGCCCATTTTCCTGTCATTTTTGTTGAAGCTTTAACTTACTGGTAGAATGAAGTCCTCATCATAATGATTTACAATTCTTATTTACTCAGAGCAGCTACCTCAAGATGACTATTGGTGCAGATATGTTTAAATTGTGATGAAATTATAACTAATAGATATGCCTGGATTATCCTAATCTATCATACCTGTGTCAGGTTGCTGGTTGCATTGACCAAATGTTTACTGTCTGTATTATTCCATACTGTAGATGGTTTCGGTATAAAATTTATCCCAGGTGACATTTGTCATTAGATATATTGCTTTGATAAATAGACATAGCATACACAGTACATTGAACAAAAGTTTTTGTTATATGATTTGTATGGTGCTAGTACCGGTATCACTGTTGTCTGATAAACCATAAGATAATAATAAAAATTAATTTTTATAATATCAATATGGACAGCATAAATTCTTTAAGCAATATTACTCTGTTGTCAATACACACATGTCATGATTTCCAGGAGATTTGTCAGAGAATGATTGATGATAATAGTATGTCAAACTGACTGCTATGAACATTTCCTCCCACAATAAGGAGAACAATCTTTTATGTAAAGTTAAAAGGAATTTCTAACCTTTGTTGGCCATGTTCTGAAATATTGCTATGTGTGTTGAAATAAGGAATTTCTTTCCAGTGTATGATGTCAGTGCCATATGCTGCTAGGCTTCACCTAGACCAAGTGAGAGACAGTTTCCTAATTTGGAGATTTCTCATGACCGGGGAAAAAAATGACCCCAGATCAGGAGAAGTTCTCCGGATGTGGAAACTTAGGTTGACAAAATACATTGTATTTCTACGCTTTTCAAAAGGAGGGGGTCATCCGAACTGTGTTCAAAGGTAGTATGAGACCCAGACAACCAATGTAAACACTGTATCCAAGGTATGTTTGTGATAGATGAAAGTTGAAACATGTTTGTCGTGATGTACATATCCTAAATTTTAAATGTTGCAGCTATGTGTAAATGATGCATCTAGATATCATTCATAAAAATATATTGTTTTTAAACAAGAAAGTCATACTGGTAAATGTGCAGTTTGGAAGATCAATTCTTTTTGTACTGGTAGACAGTTGCACATTTAGAAAAATGTATCAGTGCGTTCATTATCATTTTTAGGGTGGGTTTACAATCGTTCACCATTGCTTTCTTTGTTTTCCTAAATTTATCTAATAGTGGTGATATCTTCTGTAGAATATAAAGATACAGTATATCATTTCCGACATGATATTTTTATTTCTGCTTCCGGTACTTTTTAATGTCAAAGTCACTGTTAACACTAGTTAAATTATCCCTATTAGGAGAATTAATCAAGAAAGAGAAAATCATAAGTTGAACAGCTGTATAAAAATGCCTGTGACATCTCCAGGTGGTCTCCTGATCATCAGCTTTTTTCCATTTCATTTTGTGTGCCTTACTGATATGGCTGTTGAACCCTCACTTAAAATCTAAAAGTGGCTTGTATTATTATAGCGTAATCTAATTACTCTATTTCTATGGCCTTTGATTTGCACTTAGGTGATAATTTACTCTGGAAATCCAATATTTTTGATGGCAAAATGTTTAGTTACCAGCTAAAAGGCACCAATTAAGTTTCAATTCTTTTACTAAAACTCGCTCTACTTTAAAGAATGGAAACTGCTCATCTCTGATGGCTTTGAATTTTGGACAAAATGCAAGAATGTTTGGATAATATTTTTAGAGTAGAATTGTGAAACAGCTGTTACATTAAGTTTGCAATAGGTCCAAGGAGCGTTATCCAGAATATAGAATCAGAGGAGAGTGTTAGAAAAATACTGTAACCTTGATTTTGTCATCTACAGATTTCATACCATGTACTTGTACGAACTCAACAAACCAGTAAAATTTACTGTTGTTCTTCCCTAAAAAGTCATGATTTTAGTATAGGAGAATTATGATCCTATGAGTGGACAAAAAACACCATTTTCTCCCAATATTTATTTCTTTTTTAATCAAATCTGTAATTAGTGAAATACAAGAAAACTTCATTTGATGAAGGAAACAGGATAGAAGATGTAATGATTAACTGAGCCGACAACATATTTTTTGTAGTGACCATGATTGATTGAAGCTACCGGTTTTATCCACAGGGGTATACCGGTAAGATATACTGTAATGAGTTTTGTTCAGGGCATTGCTATCCAGTACACTAGAAGTTTTAATATTGGAATTCCATCAGTATGATTTGATCAGTGGTGACTATTTGAGACCCATAGTGCTTTCTACATTCAATAGACAGCATATACTTGTACCTGAAGAAGCAGAATTGTGATTATGGTTTCTGAATGAAACTCCTTCTCTAAGCTGACAATGCAGTGAGTGGTGTCGGCCAAGATGAAGGCAGCTACCACAGAATTAGAATCAAAAGTTAAAATGGAAGTTTATTCATTTACAACATGCTTTTTAATTTATTTCCTCATATCACATGCAGTGTAATTGTGATGTGAAGCCTCCATTTATCTCCCAGTGAAAACTATCCCTAGTTGTTATGGTAAAATTTTTATTAATTCCAGGTTTATTTTGTCAGGTACGCTCTGCAGAAAAAATTTTCTTCAAAATAGCGATATCTTGTCAGGTAGCTTTAGCATTCACAGCCTTTTCAGAGTCCTTTGAATTACAAATGAGAAACATTATGAAAAGTAAATATTATTAAATTACCGGTATATAATGTTTGATTATAGTAACTTTTTAAATGTTATCAAACTAGTATTTACTGGATAATATCAATCAATATTGTCAATTAATATTGATAAATTAATAGTCGCGCCAGCGGCTTACTGATTACGCATGCGCTTATTCATAATATACTATGCGAGTAACCGGAAGTGTACCCTTCTTTCATTGGCGCCGCCATGTTTTTTTTTTTGAGTACTCGTAAATAAACAAAAACGAAACAAATTACTATTATATAACATGCCTTTTATAAAATATACCTCTTTTATTAGCCAGTAAATGTTATTATGCACCTTGTCGCTGATACAAAATATCGTTAATATAGATAAAGGGAGAAAACTGTCGTGCATATGAACGGGGGTATACGCAAAGAATGCTGGGATTGAATTATAGAACAGCGCCCCCTGTGTCAATAATAAGATTCAAAAATTGCCAGTTTTTAGACGGAACGCTATAGTTTTCAGCTTGCAAGTGGAAGGTTGGCAGTGCGGTTACCATTGCAATGATAATGATTGCATAATACGTCCCTTGTTTATCACAATAGGCTGTTATCATTGTAAAAATTGCCAATTTTTAGTCCCACGGACACCGTCCGGGGGGACTTATAGGTTTGGTCATGTCCGTGCGTGCGTGCGTCCGTGCATGCGTGCGTGCGTGCGTCCGTCCGTCCGTTCACGCAGATATCTCTGAGATGCCTGGAGCGATTTCATTCAAACTTGATACAAGGATTACTTCATATGGCATACAGAT
>LD377547.1:0-14749 GCA_001465055.1 Ptychodera flava | reverse complement strand
AGTATTTTTATCACAGACCTAATGAAGAGGACTCTATCCTCTTTGAGGACCTGTAATCAAAATACTGATTAACAAGTGGGGACTGTGTCATCAACGATGACTTGTTGTCCAAAATTTTTACACGTTACAGAAAATCTATACCTGACCTGCTGCAGGGTTTGACGTCGTGTACGTACGTGAACTGCTTTCATCAGAGGGAAACTGGGCATAGTTGTCATATAAACGTTTATGAAGTAACAATTACAGTTTATCATGAATCAATACAAATAACATTGCCAATCTTTAATAACCCCTGGCACGACACCAAGGGCTGAGCCCTATATAATATTACTAATTGAAATAATATCAATTAATTACATTTTTTTAATATTTAAAATAATGTAAAAAGTAACAGCTAATATTTCTTCAAACTGGCTGTATAAGCTGCTTGGATGTCTGTGTTATTGTGCAAAGATTTCAGAAAAATAAATACATTGATAATGTTTGATGTTTCATTTCATCCATTCACAATAACACTTGGGATTCTCGTAAAACTAAATCAGTCATGAACATCTGTTTGTGGTAAAATTCACAAGTGAAATATTGAGACATGCAAGCTTATAGTTCATTTTTATGGTGCCCCTGTTTCTAAGATTGTCTCTCTCTTTGATGTGTGTGGGAGATTTATTTTTATTCATCCAGAAAATTTAAGAGCTATGGTGCTTGTGAGAATCAAATTCTAGTGTAACATCAAACTCCTGCACTAGATCGATTTGCATCTGGTGGGGAAAAAATCCCCACCGTCATGAATGATAAATGTTGGCACACATGACATTTTGCTGTAAGATATCAACGATGAAACATATTCTCATCATCAATAATCCAGTTTCTTGAGATGCTTGCACATGTATTGATGTGATCAAATTGTCTAGAAAGCAAAGCAGTGAAAAAATAAATCAAGCTGGTCACTTAACACAGGGTAGTGCTTGTAAAATAAATGGTTTCTGCTTCTCTCAAGGATCATATTTGGATGTCATATATTAATTTTTCAACACAGCCTGTATATGTCTGTAATGGCCATGTGTTGACAACTTTTTTCAGTCCAGATTGTAAGTTATTTGTCAACAGTGACATTGCATTAGTGTGCTCAATACTTTGTGTTAATATGGCTGATTTGTCTTTCAACACACTTTACAGAGAAAAAAGAGAAAGATTTAATGGTTTTCTAGAATAGAAATAATTAAAATATCAAAAGCTACACCTACCCGATACCATCCATTTAACCCATGTTTGAGTGATAAAGAAAAATCCAAAAGTGGAAACGTGTACTACAAAGATAAATACTAGTTGTATGGTTCCAAATGGCTGTGAAAGGAACCATTGCACCTTTGCGTGTTTGTGGCTATTTTTTCGGTTAGGACAGAGAGAGAGGAAGAATCGTGCTGTTATTTAGCATAAAGAAATCATTAGTTTTATGGCAGCATTCAACTAGGGTACAATGGACAATATACTAGTTATACACCCATAAAAGTGTATGACGTGGATATGCTCATAGCTGTGTGTCCCAAAAAGCCATAGTTTGCGTATCGTGGCTGTGCATGTGTGTGAAGATGACATCTGCCTGTACCAATTAAAATACCGGTAATGATGACAAGATTATATGAAATACGTAAGGCAGGCTTCATCGATCTGAAAGTGTTAAACTGGAATGTGGCAAAATTAAGGTTCATAGCCTAGCAACAGGAACCTAGCATCCATCATTACAGTGGACAGCTTAGGGGCAAATGTGATGATGGAGTATTAATAATATTATGGGATGCAATTTTTGAGAGAGGATTTATTGGTCTGTCATGAAAACGGAGAAATTCTCTCTCTCTTTTTTATTCATGACGGATAATGACTGCAGGGCAAGTTGTAACGTGGCAGATATGAAATAATCGTTTGATATTACTGTGGTGTGATGTGTTCTGAAGCAACACTGTCATTTATCAATCTCCATATTGTCAGAAACTTTTGGCAAAATGAAATTACTCACACTCCTGAGCTATATGTCAGCATGTCGGTCAAGAAAATAATTTTAATTTCTCTCTTTCATAAATTTCTTATTTAATGACAAATTATATGTTCTTAAACCTTCACTTTATGATCTGAATAACCTGCCTCGGGTTACAGGTGTGCAAACAAGAGGTGGCCATTATACTAAAAATATAAAAAACACAGAGATTTTATTCACTAAATCTCTTTTATATACCGTAAAAACCCTGTCAATTTGACCAGAAAAAATAATTGTCAAATCATTAGAAAATTAACAAAGCCAAAATAATTTAAGTGGTCAAACTATAAGTGATTTCAACTTTTTTGACAGTTCATAAGTGATATGCTTAACATCTTGGATGATTGAAACATATAAAGGTGACTTTCCTGAAGTCCCAACTTAGACATTCTGTGTTGTACATTGTATTGTTCTGTGTATTTTATCGAAAGTGAAATGTTCAAAATAGTTTGTCATGGTTGGTTGGTCGAATGAGAGATTGAGTAAGTCCCAATTTTCATCAGTGGTCAAACTGATAAGGGTAAAATAAAATTATGTTTTGAGAAAAAATAGAGTGGTCGAATGATAGGGTTTTACGGTATATAATACACGGTACCTTAAGAAATCAGTTAAATGTCCGTTTTGTGGTGATATGACTTTTCAGTTTCTTAGTTCTAAGGCATTTTACTTGTCAGCATAGCCACTTTAATGCTGAGACAAGCTTCCTGCAACTGTTTTACAGGGCAGGGTCTGGATCTAAAAATAAAAATTTGTTAGTTTCTGTTTTCAACCGAAGAGTACTTGCCCAGTCAACGACCCCCACCCTTTCAACAATGGTCGTATTTACGATGAGGGATAATTTAATGGAAAACTAATAATCTGCTCTACTTTTCTGTTATTCTTGATATTTTATACAGTCATAAAAATACTCCGAAGTTGCAACTCTACTACTTGTAATATACCAGTATTATAACTAACCCTGTGCACCTGTGAAGAGACTGCTTGTTCCAGCGCGATCGATCCCTAGTGCCCGCTGAACATAACATGGTACAAATTTGAAAATTCAGACATGAGTGGGCGTTTGTTGTAAGGCGTTGAACATATTTTAGTCTGTGTACCAGAATAATTATGGTCGGTATGTGAAAATATGGCACGAGTAAACCTCTAACCTAACTCAATTTAGGGGATTTAATTGAATTTATTCTGGGTCATTTACAGGTGAAGACAGGGTATTTCTCCGTCAGTGATGGAAAACACGAGCCAGAAGCCGTGAGAGTACAGCTATCCAGGGAATCCTTGATTTTACAAAAAGAAGAATACGTTAGCGTGCCAGTCGTGAATCACAACGTGAGTTGCGTTCTCGCCTCATTCCAAGATGTGTGTCGAGCTCTGTCCCAAGATTGCCAGTGATTGCGACGCTGTGACTTTAATCAGTCAATTTATCTTGTTTTCAATGGAGACCATTGCTTTGTACACAGCCTGACGAGTTGCGAGTACACATTCAATTAATTGTCTCTGATTGATGGTTTCATTTGCACTGTTCAGTGAATACAGCATTCTGAAAGTGCATATGTGAGTAAACCGTGCAAACTGGCCGGAACTCTGGAGTGTAGATACAAGGGGATACTGTTATCCTGCAGCTGTACAAGCTACTTGTATTGGTACATGTACATGTACATGTACAGGGGCACTATCAATACGTGTAATATGATACATACTCTGCGACCTCAAAAGTAGGCCAGTGTAACCCTTAGTCTCTTTTCAGGATTTTAGAAAGTAAAATTGGAAAGCTATATTTTTGATTTTTTCTTCCTCATTATTCAATTTTTCAGAAAAGTCCATTCTTCAAATTTTCTTTTCAGACCAACTTTCCTGGAGATGACGAAGAAATGACAAAGGTAAGGGAGCCAATGAAAGTCAATAGTTTGTAAGAAAGAGAAACAATTTGCCTTCACTTCGCAGGTACCGTACCGTATCCTGGCGATGCTGTTTACACCCCATGAGGCAAACAGATGTTTAAAGGGAGTTGTGTACTACCTATATGTTTAAAAGGAGTTGTGTACTACCTATAGATGCCCAGGCAAGAAGAAAATGAGCACACATCAAAGAGATTGAGAAAATATACTCACAGGCAAAGTACTGATTAGCGTTAGAATGACATAATTCTTGCAGGATTAACGTAGGATGCACCTAGGGGACAGATATTCACTCTAAATTTTTTACAGTTAATTCTCTTCTGATCTACTGGTACCACTGGTTGGGGGCTAATTGTGAAGCTCTGGAAGTAAGAAAAATTTTCACCGTCTTAGTTTTTACAGATATCCAAAAATTTTATTTTTCTATGTCGAGTTAATGCAGGGATGGCGGCCATTTTGAATTTCAAATATCAGTGAATGTTCAGGTAATCTGCTTCTTTAGTACCAAACTTTGCAAGGTTTCCCAAGTATGTTTATTCTTGATTTTGTAAGAGAATGGGTAGTAGTTTCGTCAAGGAAAGTTTGAGCAAAAGTTTTAGTCTTTCACTTTTGAGGCACACACAACCTTAAAGTTAAATATAATCTGAACAATTACTTCGAGTAGTTTTACATTAAGAGGATATTCAGAGAGATGCGAGTTAGACAGCTATACATATACTGTATATGTAGGAAAACAGTTGTACCATACCAGATGAATACGTCCTTTAAGGATCGTGTATCTGTGCAGAAAAACATTTGTTTTCCAGGCAAATTTAAAGGCTTTTGTCCAGCGTCAGATTGCCTTGTCAGGAAATTTACTAGCTAAGATTACAATTGCAATGGAAAACAAAAGGCTATGTCACCTCCATAACACTCTGACAGACTAGAATAAACTTGATCCCGAGGATCAAGTCCCTAACCTTTAACTTGTTTAAGTACATGAGATTGCACAGTCACTGTACAAAGATTTTTCCCTTATCTGTCGGAGGAACAGTAGAAATGCCGCCAAGATTCCCTAAATGACAGGAAGGTGCCATTAACTTGGTGACACCCCACTTCCCTACTCTCTTTTCAAAGGATTTATCTCACACCACATCATTTGCAAACATATCATCTTGTAGTGTACGCAAGACAGGCCCTGTAGGAACTACTTTCATGTTCATCATTTGGCAGTGAAGTTTTTGGCCAGAAACGCCACTTTTGTTTTTAGTTTATAAGCTCAACTGAACTGGTAGTGATTGCACGGAAACACAGCACTCACGCAGGTTCCCTTCAGTTTGGGGTCCTTACATGATCTGATAAATAATTTTCTGTCGGTATGAGTGTGACATTAAACGTTTGTTTCAAACTCTTTAATAATCTACCACATAATTTATGTGATTTATATGAAATATAACAGAATTAGGCAGTACAACTCATGGAAGTAAAAAACTTTCACATTGTAATCAATAGCTTATGCATTGTAATAAGCTATATGGAAGGAAACTTTGTATTTGAACTTTTTTGCCATCAAAGGTCACATTGGCATATGATCAACACGCATTACTGAAGTGAAAGGGCCAACATTGCGAAGGTAAAATTAATGAATATGATTAAGGATAAAATATTGTTCCACCATAATTTAAATTTCAAAACTTACTTTAGAATTTAAATTTGAAAAATGAAGATCACTTAATAAGAAATGAGTACTTAAAAATTTTAATTTATTTCTTTAAATTTAATTCCATGTGCAAATGTACACACTTGATTGAATTATCGCAGACATGACTTTTCCTATCATCTGGCTAGGATTAATGTAATGAAACACAAACAACTTTTCGGATTACATCTCTTTTATTTGTTACTCAAGTTTAAAATTTCCCAGCTAGGAAATGGGTTTCGGTTATACATGCCCTCGTCAGCTAGTGATCTGTTTACCTTTATTGCTTGACCTTGACAAGATATCATTTGTAATCCAGACCCAAAAAGGTCAAAGTATTATGTGAGTCAGATTCCTATATTTTCCTATAGTCTGTGTGTACATGTTGCAATTGTACACAAGTGACTTTACTCTGTGCAAAGGCGATTTATCCTGTCTGAAACATGTGTTCCATGATTGATTTCTCTGTTTTGTCAATTTCAGGAAAGAACGGTTACTATCAGGAGACAGCGGATTGGAGGGTTGGGTCTCAGTATAAAGGTACATGTATAATTGTATTATACACATGTATAATTGTATTATAATCGATTGTCGGCACTGTTGCATTGGTAATTTTTTACTTTCCATGTAAAAGCAGTAAAACATTTTTGTACCTTTAAATTTCAATATGTGGCTTCAAGAAAATATATATATATATATATATATATATATATATATATATATATATATATATATATATATATATATATATATATATATATATATATATATATATATATATATAGCAAAAACAAGTATTTTATCAATTATTTATAAAACCCACAAAGCAACTGTTTTCAATAGTGAGTGCCTGTAAAGTGTGACACGGTTTACCCAGTGACCCTCCTCATCTTAAAACATCAAAACGTGAGTCACAGATATGGCCCTTGTTTTCTTAGCCATCGATTTTTGCAGAATATCAGCTGTATTAACAAACTGTCATTTTTGATATTTCTTCGTATTCACGTATTTGAACTGAAAACATTAGTATCTAAATTGAAATTTTGAGCAAGATGGTCCCCTGACTGTATGCTTCATTTATGATATGTACAAGTATCCCATTGATAGAAACTTTACAATGCAGATTTTATGATATTTCTTGATTATAATAGTCATAAATCATCATAGAACACACTTCATGTCTTGTTTGCATCTAATTAATTCTTAATACACCATCATAAATATTTACAAATGTTGCACTTAATAAGATACACATATGAATGACTGAATAATGCATGTTTTATGTATTTTTTCAGGGTGGGGCTGAGCACGGAATTCCAATTTTAGTGTCTAGGATATTCAAAGACCAAGCAGGTAGGACGGCTCGGTGAATGGTATCGAAAAAACTTCAGCAGTGCTGTTGTTGTCTTCAGTAGTAGAGTACACGCACGTGCATACACACTCAATCACCAACACATAATTAAAAAATCCAACCATGCCTTTAAGGTGGCATGCGCCTCGAAAATGAAAAAATTATCTTTGCTAAAATTTTCCTAAATGAAACTTTCAACCATTCTCTTACCAAATCAAGAATGAAAATCAGGGGTCACCGTGCAAAATTTGGCACTACAGAGACAAATTACTAAAGATTTCCCAATTTTTGAAATTCAAAATGGCTGCCATCCCCGTGTTAACTCTATGGGGAAAAATAAAATTTTCGATTTTCTAAAAACGAAGACAGTAAAAACTTTTCTTTCATCAAGAGCTTTAAAATGAGCCCCCACAAGTGGTAGATCAGAAGAGAATTGATAAAATTTGAAAGTCTGACTATCTGTCACCCAGGCACATTCTATCTTAAGAAGATTGTGCCAAATTTTAACAGCCACGTGCAAGCACTTTTGATGAGTAAGTAAAATGGACAATAGATATAACTTATGATATCGTAGTGTCACTATTTTTGTCCTATCAAGCAAATATATTTTCCTCTTCAAATCCTTATAGTATGTTGAAATACGCAGTATTCGCCATGCCAACATAATTCACCGTGATCAATATACACTATTGTTGCTAGCAAGTGAAGTCTGCAGACTAGGAGTGAAGTCTACAGTGTATGTCATCAAAACAATAAACTGTTTTAGAGATGCAGCAAAAATACTGGAAAATGTATGAAACTTTATGGCTTATGGAGCTATTTTCAGTTGGCGTTTCCCCAGTTTGCCGAAGTTTTCGGATATCAATATGATGGCATTTATGTTTCAATTGTGAGAGCAATTACAACAACCATCAGCCCCCAAATGATTGTCTTAGTAGCTATTCCCAGTACAGTAGATGTGCAAGCAGATAAATGGTTACGAGGAGAAAATTAAAGATCTGTTCTAAAGTAGCAAGGCAGCTAGCATACCATACGCTGCATTTTTCTGCATAGCTACCCATCCTTGTCAGAACACTGACCTGACAGTCAGAATGGCACAGGATGAAATATAATTTCTGTGGTTAAATGACAATGTTTGTATTGAATTTGTACCAATATGTCTCTCGTGAAAAAATGCAGCAGCTTTGCTTTTTCAAATTGCCCTGAAAAGTATGCTCAGGCAACCACTTATCAGAAAATTTTTGAAATTTCAAATGATTTGGATATTGTGCAGTTACACTGTTAACACAGACAGATGACATTACGAAATACGGTGTAATAATGTTCCCTGTTCAATACACCAGGGTACTTGATACACAAGACTTATATTTTTCCATTCGGTTAGGAATCCTGTGGCACAGTAACTTTGTTCAATTCCGTCTCAAATGATGTCAGAGAGCTGCACATTTGCACTGTAAATAACATAAAGTGGAAAGTCTTGTAAGGCAACCAGGGAAACACGGAGAAACTGACTTTACACATGCCAACCCTTGCAGTTGCCGGGTGCAGCCGGAAATATTCATGACATATCTGTTCTGTTGTGAAACACACGCTTTTTTTCTCACAGTGGATTAGACATGGAGTCTGTGTGTCGTCACAGAATCGTTTCAGGTAATGCAATCAGATTTCGACAAATTGCGAGCTATTAATTTCTTTCAATGGTTTGTTTTTTCCCAGCTGATCAAACAGGCCAACTCTACGTGGGAGATGCAATATTAAAAGTAAGTAGCAGAGTTTATGCATGTTTATATGGCTATATTAGTAGGTATATGTATTAGTATTTCAGTCACACACAAATGTGCACACACACACACAGCAACACACAGACAGACAGACAGACACACATATCCCCTTCAGGGGTATATACGCGTACATGAAATTATTTTGTTATTGTATTTTTTTTTTTAAATATATTTATTTTTTTTTTTCATTTATTTTTTCGTTTTTTTTTTGTTTTTTTTGTTACTATTGCGCCTAGAGCTCTGTTCAGAGATTAGGCGCATTACAAAAGTACTTTATTATTATTATTATTATTATTGTTATATTATAACAAATATATAAAAGATAGAGAACTCATATCCCCCTGAGTTAAGGTAGTATGCGCATCGAAAGTGAAAGACTTAAACTTTTGCTGAAACTTTTCTCAATGAAGCTTAAACCATTCTCTTACCAAATCAAGAATAAAAATCGGGAGTCACAGTGCAAAGTTTGGTACGAGAGAAACCAATTATATTACATCTACCGATATGTGAAATTCAAAATGGCCGCCATTCTTGTCTCAACTCCATGGGGAAAAATTAAATTTTTGATTATCAAAAAGCTAAGACGATGAGAATTTTCCTCGGACAAGAGCTTCAAAATGAGCCCCACAAGTGGTAAATCAGAAAATTGTAAAAATTTGAGTCCAACTATCTGTCCCTGAGGCGCACTATACCTTAACATAGTCGCAACTGTATAGAAGATATCGTTACAGTATATCAACATTTTGTTTGAAACTTGACAATGACAATGGGGTAAAATAGAATTGGTTGAATTTCCCACAATCAGTTGCTAGAGGTGTACCGTACAAGTGTGGATTTGTATCAGAAAGCGAGATACATGTAAGTTGTGAATGTGTGTTTTGTGTGTTAACATACAAATGTAAGAGAACTGACAATTTGGAGTTGATAATGTTCCCTTTCATTCAGTACTGCCTGGACATAACTACAATACTGCTAAGCATGTATTTTGTGCATTCACTGTCAAACATGTTACAGATGGTTACACAATTAGTTCTTTGCAGCGTTTTCATTGATTAGATAATTTGATAATATCATAATGACATGCTTATTGCTTACCTGTAGTACAAATTAACATCCTAATGGTAATGTGTAATGGCAAAAAAAAAGCTACAAGGGTTTTTGTTGAGGATGGTACCCCGGTAAATATTACCAGAGTTGCCCAGTCCTGTTATTTTGGTTCCTCCTGTTATGTCAATGCAAACATATCGGGCACAGCAGAAATGGTTGTGCTAGGGTTCTCAAAGTATTGACCTGCGTTCCAAACCAATCGAGCAAAATCACTGTCTATGTTGCCTGGAACATCTTCCTCAGACTTGTTTAAACAGAACATGCAATATGATCTTCCGAATGTGTACACTGGTTTGAATCATTCAATGGGATACTAAAAAAATTCATGACATATAGAAATGTGAAAGTTCTCCTGTGAACGTAGACATACAACAAGACGGGATTTGGGGCAATAAAGGGAAAGCTCCATGAGATGAACTTTTGGCTAAATTTATAACCTTCTTCTTTATTTTCTTTTCATCCAAGGTCAATGGTGTTGAAATAGAAGATGCCACACACGATGATGCTGTGAGTTCCATGTACCTCTGCATGACATTTGTAAAACTCATTTGACCCGGACTGACCCCAATTGACCTCAGTCTGCCCAAATGAATAGCCATATTCAATGACCTTGTCACACCTGATACAAATCGTTTGAGGTCACAAGAAATAAATTGTTATTGTTTCAAAGATTTATGTCCTGTAAATGTTTTGCTAAGTACTCGAAGGTGAAGAATTCGTAAGGAAGTATGGATTATTGTGTCTCAGGCAGACAGGTGAATTCCTGCAAGTCATGCCAGTTTGATATGTCGTTTGAAGGAAATTTCTGTTTCAAACAGTAATTCTCTCAATGTGAAATGACAATTGCTTACTTTTGATAAAAATATCATTGTTTTTGTTGAAAAAGACCAAATTCTTGTTCTCCTGAAAGTGTGTTAAAATATGATGGATCAGCCTTGACAACAGTGTGCACTTTGTACAATATGTAAGGCTATTTAAAGAAAATTCTTTGTTTGCTGTCCTAGGATTTTTGAAAAACCTACCAGCCAGCCAGGGGAAAAAACAAACTCAGACAAAAAGCACAGGTGTATTAATAAGCTCAATTTTTATTTGGTTTCCTTTGGAAAAATAATAGTTTTATTTGTAATAGTGTTAACATTGTGTCTGTTTTCTCAATTTTCTATGAAAACCTACAACAGCAAACAAAGAATTTTGTTTAATGTGCCTAATGGTATTGTTGACAGATAAATTCTACGATGATTGAATGGTCAACGATAACATTAAACATCACAGGCACACAGCATGCGTTCACAAGTTAAATACTAGGCATTCAAACGTGATTTAGATACTTCAAGGAGAAACGGTACTCTACAGACACATCATAAATACTAGGAAATACTTCAAAAGTAACAGCTGATAGAGCTGTGTAACTCTGTTTAATTGGTAATAAAACAAGAGTTAATATTTTTTGGCCTCTAGGTGGCAGCCTTAAAGAACGCCGGAGCTGAAGTCAGATTGACAGTGCGTCACTTCAAAGCAGCCACTCCGTATCTCAGACAAAATGGTAAGTGAGTCATCTAGGTTAAGCTAATTCAATGGTTGTTATCTTTCATTTCAACCCTGTCACAACAATGGTTTGGCCCAAACCCATTGTTATCAGTGGTGATTATGGACCTGTCTACAGGGAATGGGGATGAATGGGTGAAAAGAGCTCAATGTCATTTATATTCCCGATAGATCATTCCCTGATTGGTATATCAAGGTCCACTTATTGCTGTCTGATATTTGTTGCTACCCTTGACATTTACAATGCAGTTTTCACATTTGCTAGACAATCTCTTGACATTCACTGTCAAATAAGTGCTCTGTTTCACCTGACCGTTGTAAATGCCAAAGTCAGACCTGAATGCTATAGTAGTAACTGGATTAACTTCATAAAGAAATCTCCAGTGAGCGATAAATATATGGCTCACCTCAAATTTTCAGAAATTCAAATAATTAGAATATTAATTCTTTGACAAGATAACCCGCAGGAGTCTTGTGGGATTACAATGGGAACTAACAAATGCTTCATAGGATTTCTACATGATTTCGGCAGGATAGTGTGGTGCATCAATATGGGTCTACTTTCAAGGCATCCAAAATCAATTGTATTTAATAAGATTTCTATTTGAAAGTTTTTGCTAGGGCTATATCAAGACCTTAGGAATTCTATCAGCCCCCATTAATAGCAAATGTTATGTTTATCAGCTGAGCCTGTACAAATAGAAGATTGAAAATTTGAATCAGTAAAATACTCTTTTTTTTCCTAACACCCAGTAAAAAGGCCGCCAGGTGCAAGCAATGAGAATGGTACAGGAGGAGAGTACAGTCACATGAATGGACCTGACTCAGAGGGCAGTGAGGTGAGCTTGCCTGAACTCTCTTTCCAAAAATACTGAAAAGTCTTATTTTTAATGTTGAGTGCTTTATTGAAATGGGCGTTGCATCAGACATGTCGAACCGCGTTCGTTGCTGTAGCTTGCCGATTCAAGTGCTTGACAAGTAGGTATGTGATTGAATGAATGGATGCATTGGCAGAAATCACAAAGGCAAAGTAGCTCATTATAAGGATTTTGTTTTTCTCAATGTTCATTTCATAAAATCAGATGGCTTTTCAGTGCTCTAGCACGAGTCTCTGTGCATAAAGCATAAATACACACACATGTATACGAGACCATCGTTCAATATAGGTTTCTGTAAAAGGATATGCTAGACAGGATCGGGAAAAATATTTTACTCTTTTTCACTTCCTCAATGAATGTTGTTACTAAAGCAGTTAATTATATATAATCAAAAATAGTAGCTTACTGGTCATAGATAATTAAAAACAAAAATTTGTCTGTATTTAAGCATAGAGGGCGCTATATCTCTTGCAGGTAAATAATGGTGCTGATGCTATAACTGTTGAGGAGCTACAAGTTTCACCAAAACTTGAGAAACGATGGACGGATGTACTGATGGTTCCTTTGCTCATGGCTAGAATAACAAGATATATGCCTGGTAGTGATAAAATTAGGTGAGAAGTCAAAAACTATTTCCTCTTGGAAAGATGCAATTTGTATATTTTTCGTAATACAGTCCAAACATATCTTTGCAGGTGGTGCCCAGAATTAAAACATGTAAATGAAATACCTTTACCAAAGCAAGCAAAATTTAATTTAGAAATTAAACAAACATTAAAAACTACAATACAAGATCTATCACAGCTGAGAAAGCTAAAGAAAGATAAAAAAATGGAACGTTCAACTTTTCCCACAAAATTCCTTACCTGAGAATTGCATAAACAATTACATCATTTTAAAATTAGCTATTTTATATGTGTATACTATGTGTGTGTGTGTGTGTTTTTGAGTTGTATTCCCATCTTAAGTTTCTCTGTTGTTTCTTTCTGTAATTGTGTGTTATCTCTTTTGTTAGCTTTGAAAATCAAATTATGCTGGATGCGTGGGCATAGTGTTTATACTGATAGGTACAATGTACATTTCTTGGCCCTGACAGGAATTTAGCATTTGAAGTTATCGCAATGGACGGCACGTCATCTGGTGTGATACACTGTAACGATTCAGCGGAACAAGTGGAATGGATCAAAGCAATATCAGCAAACATAGCAACTCTCAATGCACAATCAGTGAGTCAATGTCAGCTTCTGTTTTGCCTTAAAGCCTGTTTGAGTTTAAATCCCCTGTGATGTCACAGGTCAATGGGGTCAAAGGTCACCAGAATCACTGGTGACCAGAAGGTCAAGATTTACAGAAGTAATTCAAGCATGTGTTTGAGATTGTAAAGCTTGCTGAACTTGATGAAAGAGTTCATGTCTAATCATTGATGTTGAACCGTTATTCTGATCACGTCTTCTTGTGACCTACATGTGTGTAGACTGCAAAACTTTCTCTGTGTGTTTGATCCTTTGAGTGCCACAGTCAATATTTGTCGCCTTTATAAAATATACCCAGGTCAATTTTTTCAGATTTTGCCAAAATTTTGGTAAAAAAGATGTAGCCAATGAAATGTGATATCCATTTGGTCCAAAATTATTTTCAAAAATGCATAAAAATTGGTAAAATGTTGCACTAAAACTTTGGCAGGAAAAATTACGAAGGGTTAAATTGCATTTGTTGTTGTTGACAAGTTGATTCTTTTCTGGATTAGAACTAGAACACTTACATTTCACTATTTGTATTTTTTCCTGGTCCACTGTCTTTGTCAAGTCAGCAGAAACCTAATACGATAGACATGCAGTGTAAATTCTGAATAACTGCATCAATGTGAGGACACAATGACTTCATTATGTTTTATCTTTTTAGAGTCATATGAGAAATACGGTACATTGGCATTTGTTTTTGGTCAAGGTTTTATCATCCAAATATAGCAAGGAAAAGTTGTTGAAATATTCCTTGACTGTGTAAAGTGAGATACGCTCGCTGTATTTTTGCCGGCAGAATCCAGCACAAGATGGTCAGTCTGAAAAAAGTGTGAACAATTAATGAAATAATCTTTTGTTTGTTTCAGATGAAAATTACGAATAACTTGTTGCCACACACAGAACAGGTAAGCCAGCATTAAGTACATTTATTAGCAATATGAGAACAGCCATTGCCTGTACAAAATTTGCATGTTTTCTAACTTGCTGTGTGTAAAAGATTGGCTCGCTGCGATTTCTTTTGATGCAGTGGGTAATACCATTTGGGAATTAGGGGTTTGTAGGTTTGATGGAATTGATTGATATATCCCAGTAAAGTGGAGGTTGTTTCTCAGACACATTTGTCATTATTTCAACAAATTTGTACTTTTTTTTGTCTCTGCTTTCTGGATCATGTTGCTTTACTCAAGGTTTAATAGCCATGTATGTCTGGATCATACACACTGCCAGCATGTATGTTTCAA
>LD377535.1:17004-34669 GCA_001465055.1 Ptychodera flava | reverse complement strand
CTGGCAAAATCAAATAATGACTGTTTTAAAGATGTTCCAAAGAGACTGTGCCACTTTAATAATTAGCAAGATTTAATAGGCAGACGACAAGCTTTCATGAAAATTTATCTTATGAAAAGAAGATGAACAACTCAGTGGCACCAAAGCAAAAAACGTGAATATTTTCAGTGGGTTTGAATGGATAAATCAGAGCAGAAAAATATGGACTTCAACCTCTCACAAACTATGGCATTTCAAAATGGGAAACAGCGGAGTGAGTTCTTAGTGTCTTTATCGTGGAATGGGGTGTACTCCGCCAAGTGGACAACCCACCAACTTCAAGGACATTATTAAAATCATGCTGGAGATCAACTCTTGAATGAATCATCTGATTACAAAGCAATCAATTAAGATTCACATTTCTAGATTAATCTATTTCCCACCTTTTTGATGTATATTTATTGAAAGTCATTGCAGCATATGAAAATTGCATTGAATATTACATAATTTAACTTTCTATTAGAATTATTATCTCATATTTTGAAGAAGTAAGGGTGGATTGTGCCTCAAAAATGAAAGTCATAAACTTTTGCTCAAACTTCCCTCAATGAAACTGCTACGCACTCTCTTTCAAAATCAAGATTAGAAATCGGGGGTCACTGTGCAAAATTTGTCATAAGAGACACAATTTGCCCAATATTTTTGAACACTTGAAATTCCAAATGGCTGACATCTCTGTGTTATCTCTATTTGTGACGATAAAATTTGTCATTTTCACAAAACCATGCTGGTGAAACTTTATTTACTCCATAAGCTTCAAAATAAGCACCCACAAGTGGAAGGCAAAAAGAATGTTGTAGAAGTTTGAGAGTCCCAATATCTGACCCGAGGCGCATTCTACCCAAAAGTTACAATTGTACATTTTGTAAGTTTAGCATCAAGATAATATTAAGATAATTTAAAGTCTCCAGGTTCCAAAAATTACTGTTTAACATGAAAATTAAAGCAATCAGTTCAATCATTGTAAAAAAATATGACGGTGGAGGATTTTTCTTTATTATTGAAAAAAGTATTTTTTATATTTAATTGTAAATAACTGTTATAATATAAATAGTCCATTGCTTTGAAAAACTTTGTGCTGTCTGCATATTATTTCACAGTTCCAAAGACTTGCAGGGTTCTTCATAGAAATCTTGTTCCAATGAGGATTCCTACATCAAACATGATTGGAACTAATTTGGGATTATTGGATTTTCATATTTTTCAAATTTCTCAAAAGTGTTAGGTGCCATATAACTGAATGTTGCAATCTTACAAATCACTCATAAAAACGAATGTATAACTTAAAAAGAAAAGCAGATGAGCTTACATTTGCAGATTAAACCGACATTACTTCACCGTCCAATTATCCCAAATTAGTTCCAATCGTGTTATCACGAGTTGGTGTGGAATGTAGGCCATTAGGAATTGAGGGCGCTGTTTGGTTCTCAAGTGTGATCTAAACTTCACTGCGATGATTTGTCTCAATTCCATACTTTTCTGTGACAAAGTTAGATCCCTTCACAGGGTAATTGGGTGAAAGGATTAAGTGACAAGTCTAAACACGACCAAAAACACTTAAATTTTCACCAGTGTGGTTGTAATATCACAGGTAATGTCTCAAATAATCTCATCTTGCGTACTTACTCCGCTCTCATAGTCTCTTCTACACCACATCGCAGCTTTTGTCAATATCTTTCATACACTGATGCGCTCTTTGCAGTTTGGCCGTGTGGGCTGTGCTAGCTGATTGAGATAGGCCAGAGATAAGTGCAATTGTCCAGTTGTCCAGGGCAAAGCTTACCGCATAGCCAATGTGATGAAGTGAGCTATACATGAGATATTATAATAATGAGATATTACATGCTGCTGATATGACCAGTGGTTCAGCATTCTGCAACAAAGGGACATTTCTTCACAATTTTTCTTGAAAGAGAATTTATATGAAGGTTATAATGTACCAAAATATCGTTCAAAACTGGCAAAAGCAGGATCATCAAAAGTGCCTGATTAACCAATCCATCACCATGGTATAGCGCACTTACATTGTTATCAGCCAACTATGGATCTGTCTACAGGATATTGCAAAGCATCATTGGTGTAGCATGACAGAGTGGAGTTTTTAAACATAGATTTTGTCAACTTTGTATTGTACTAAATACAAGTCACATTGAGAGAGTGGCTGACGAAACTTTCTCTAATCATCATCAGACAGAGAACACTGTGACAATGTGCTCAAAATTGTCTACACCAATCAATAGTTTGTTCTCATGAAATATGTTACAAGCACTATTTTTCCCTAGCAGCTGCAGGTCAAGACTTTTTAGACAATGTTTTGTGCAATGTTCAGTTTTGTCCTTGCTAAAATGCACTTTCCGAAGTGTGCTGTTGAAGAGTTGTAACACAGTGGCCGATAGAGGGCGTACTGCAGGACGATTGCATAAAGGTTCAAAATGGCTTCCCTGGTGAGACCCTGCCGACTCCTCTCGCGGAATTTCGTGCATTTCAGGGTAAGTGTCGTATCTTATGGGGTACTGTCCGTATAGATGAATTCAAAGAAAGTGTGACACATCGAAATCGTTAATATTATTCACTGTGCGCGATCGATTTAATCTTTGCCCACCGGTCTGGTAACAACTAACATGCATCCCCACTCTGCTGAACGCTCTCTGTCCATGTAATGTGGCCAAATATTTTCTTCCTAGTGTTGATGAAAAATTGTACAATTCGCTTCGTTAGTATGTAAAAATTTACATCGCAGTGCGATCACAGCTCTAGATCTGCTTACAGAGGACTTCCCAAGACTCTGGCCTCCAACCTGTAGGAAAACAGCATACATTTCACTTGTCAGATCAACCATGGAGTACGGTGCAATCATATGGGATCCTTTCACACAAACCAACATAGATAAACTAGAACGCATTCAAAGACAAGCCATCAGATTCATTACTAGAAATTACACATCAAGACAGTCAGGCATCATCAGCAAAATGTTAGCAGAAAATCAACTTCAACCACTACAAGAAAGAAGACAACAACTCCGCTTGACATTTCACTGAAGATCTCATACCAGCCATTCATCAGGATACATACCGGTACCTCATTCCACAAAAACCAAAACGCGCAGTTAAACCTCGGAAATTCACAGATTATCATCACAGCAACCCAGTAACTAAATATGCATGTAATAATTCAAAACCATTCCAAATACCACGATCAAACACAGACATTTACAGGAACTCATTCTTTCCACGAACAATCATAGACTGGAACAATTTAAGTGACTCAGTTGTAACATCAGCATCGGTAAACATTTTTAAGGCAGCTGTCCAGTGCGATTAAGCACCTGCCTCTTCCCCGTTGATCATATACCAGTATTGGTGTCTTCAACGTATTTATTCAGATTCAGATTCAGAAGCTGGTTAACTCTGACTGAGACCTGTGCTTACACTTACAGCGATGCAAAGCATTTCATAACAAGAGTGTTACTGCAGGCATTCGACTCAATGCAAGCAAACCGTCACTTTATGCAACCAGTAAGAATATTCTCATTCTTCCTGGTTGCGTCAGTGACGGTTTGCTTGCATTGAGTCGAATGCATGTGAGTGCTAGTAGTACACGACAGAGTATAGCCCATTTTGCCAAGGGAGGGGGCACAGGGTCTTGGTATCTTGACACTAACTTAGCTATTCCACAGCTACTGTGTCCCCTGAGAACTGTGTTCGCTTAGTATAAGGATGGAGCTAAATAAGGAATGGTATAAGCATAAGGGCACTCACGAATACCGCCACGTTTGGAGGTAGGTTTCTCAGCACCATGATCAAGTTACAATCAGAAAACGGAGTCCGATGATGTATGTATAATTTAAGACAATGAGAACTCCCACAGCAGATCTAATTGCACATTTAAAACTGTATGTGCCAACTTGTGCATGCACTTGAATCATTTCTGAGTCTGTCATCTGTAATTGGGTAGTTTGAACCTTGGATGCATTTAAAGTAATAAGTAAATATACTTACAGATATTACAAGGGTAGCATCCACCATGTGAAAAGGCTATGAGCATCAACTCCGTGTCTTCAGTGTCACTGCATCTCACTCACTGCATTATGCAGTGAGTGAACCAAGCATTGCTGCATGGTGCTACAAAGTTATTGCTAACAAACTGGATGCCCACTGATTTCATGTGGTTGTATTATATGGAAGATGCCAATCATGTAATTTCTATAAGCACATTTATTTATTTATTTATTTATTTATTTATTTATTTATTTATTTTATTTATTTATTTATTTATTTATTTAAATACATTCAAAGAACATAATTACAGATAATGGACCTAACAACTCAAATGTTTCAAGTGTCGTTGCCCACCTTGTCACTGTTTTCCATAATTATCATTTCCATTGGTACTCATAAGACTTTGATCTTATTAATTCCATCATTTATTCAGTTAATAAATCCAGCATTGAGCCAGACCAGCAGACTGTATGCCGACCACATAGTTAACAACAGGGGTGCCACTGAACCCCCTATTCCAGAATGGAAGGAACCAAAGAATGAAACGCTTGATCTGAAGAAGGCAAGATTGTTGTACCAAAGTAGAAAACGGGGAATGCTAGAGAATGGACTCTTACTGAGGTATGGCAGTATGGTATGATTGACATTCAAATGGCTCGGCTGAAAAATAGGACCTACCAAAATAATTGTGTCTCACAGACTCGATGCAAGGGATACCTTTCCTTTGATCTCGGCAAACCCGAAATCTGAAATAGTTTCAACCTTGGGTATAAGTTTGCAGTTGATTTTAAATTTTCACCTGCCCAACAATCAACCACTCTTTTTGGGAGTGGAGATTTAGCCAAGCGGTTCTCTCTGTTGCCTCTCCGCTAGGCGACTGATGCCGTATGTTGTGGGTTTGAACCCGATTGAAAATTAGCCATATTTTCTACCCTGGGTTGATAGCTCTGCTGGTGGACAAAATTGTCCCCGAGGTGTATGTTCGCCCAGTTAAAGCAATGTATTCGTTGCTTCGCTTCGATAAAGTTTGTATGTGCGATGTGTGATAGTGAGCGTGCGTGCGTGAGTGCTTCACAAACTCTACAACGTGTGGAGCGGTCTCAGTCAGAAAAATGTAACAACTTAGCCGGCTATTGAACCACTCTTTTTGGGAGTGGAGATTTAGCCGAGCGGTTCTCTCTGTTGCCATTCCGCTAGGCGACTGATGCCATATGTTGTGGGTTCAAACCCGATTGAAAACTAGCCGTATTGCATAGCAAGTCTACTTGACCAACACTGTCTCTTGTGCAACCAGTGATTCAATATAACTGTATACTCTGCAGATTACTACATTGCCAAATTTAACTTCATCTACGAGTCTGTTGTAGAACTTATTAGGACTTAAACCTGTAGTACTACATGTCTCTGAGGCAAGGATTAGCAAAGCTCTTCACTGCTCGATGATTTCAGGACCAGTATCAATGAGAGTCCAACATAACAGTCATACAGTCAAGAGTGCAGTGTAGTTCCTTGCCATGCATTGTTGTTGCTAGTCCTACTATCTAGTTTGCTAATCCTACAGTCTAGCTTGCAAGCCCTGAAGTCTAGTTTACTACTACTACAGTCTAGTTTCTAGTCGTGCAGTTTAGTGTGTTGTCCTGATGTCTAGTGTTAGCCTGTAGTTTGCTAGTCCAGCAGTCTAGTTTGCTTATCTGGCTTCTGTGAATTCATATCCACCAGTCTATATGGTCAGTGGAATGGCAATCCACACATCCAAATACAAGAATTTTGTGGAGAAATTGCTTATCAGTTTTAATAAGCAAGTTTAGAGATGTGTAGAATAAAAGAGTTGTCGCTTTAAGATTACATTCACAATGATACATAACATCTCTTCATTCTTACAGTTCCTTTGCTGCTCAATATCTACATTCATTCAATGATGCCCAGCTGAAGTTGTATGACCATCTTATCAACAAACCTAGCAATGATTGGGACATATACTACTGGGCAGTGGGTAAGTAACTTCATTTTAATACAAGAGCAATATAGAAATTTAGTTGTCAACACATGGTACATGTGGGAATATGCGACTTCGAATGTCTTCGGTTTGTGTCACTTTAAACAGCACGATTTCTCAGAGAGACTGCTTTGAAACGTGAAGTATTGAAATTGTTGCACTGCAATGTTCATATCGATTTACCAAGTTTTCAATATTTGATTAAATTCATCATTGCCTAAGGTCGTTCTGATTCCAAAAAGTGAAATATTCTATGGCAAGTGCACCACAGTTTACTGCCAATCAAATCGTCACTGCTCCCAGCAGGAACAATATTGAAAACTTGTGCAAGGAAAGCTGAAACGTTTAAGGCTGTAGCTTAAACAGTAGTGACCTTGCCATCAGTTATGTTATGACGTAATTATGGCCAGTAAAATTGATACAGGCAAAGGTATATATTCTGAGTGTTGGCGACTTGTAGTGGTTTGTTGTTTATTTGAATTTGATACAAAATCCTCTTCCTGGTAGTCCTTCCTTTCCCTTTTCTTACACCAGTGTTGCCAAGAGAAAATCAAATTTAAACTCCATCTTGTCTTGATGTCAAGATGCAGTTAAGTTCTTCAAGAGTTGCTCGGTAATGAGGGAGAATTTACTGTAATGCTCACATACTTTATTAATTTTAATCCCTGCACTTCCTGAAAATGTAAATTTAACTACACATACTTGTTCTGACTCCAAATGAATTGATGTGACTGTGTAGATGTGACAATGCCTATCATTTGTACTGTCCGACCCCGACATACCGGTATATTGGTCAGATAATCAGTCATCTTGTCTATTTTACTCTCACAGAAAACAAACCCACACCAGAAGAGTACAACACTGAGGTGATGGACTTGTTGAAAAAATTTGCTAAAAATGAAAAGATGGAATCTCGGATAAGACAGCCAGATCTTGAAAAGTGCATGTAAAAAGAGACTTGTATTGCTGTAAATAGAAGGCTATGCTATACTTGATAGTTGTGCAAAGTTCTTAGTGAAATATATACATGTTGGTACGCTGCCAGTTTAGCCATTTGAAATTATGTCTGCGTTTAGATAAGATCATGTCCTCAAACCATGTGAGTAAAGTTTACATGTATTAGTAAAACCACTGTAAGAATTAAAAAAAAAATACCATACTTGCACGGGCATTCAGATAATTTCCTTTATTCAAACAAAATTTCCAACTTTGTACAGAAATTATTTCTTAAAAATATTATGTTGTTTATAGGAAACAATTATTGCATTTAGGTATTTGCATGAGGCATAGAGCTTTTTAACCTCAAAATGTTCAGTAGGATTCATTACACAATATATCCACCATATCTTTCCATATTTGTGACACATTTTTGGTTTAAATGGCACTATTTTACAGTGTTTGTACTATAGTTTGCAAACAAACGCGACTTTAAACAATTAAAGAAAATTAAACATGCACAATTACTAAATTGTAGCTTGTGTTCCTTCAAGAAATGTTGATATGCACTTTTAGCAATAATTACACTTGAACTTGATGTGTTAACATGACAATTTAATTGATGTTAGATATTGACCTCTTGCATACAAGCAACCTTTAAAACTTAAGCATTCTTGCATCACTGTGTCTTGAAAAAATTTGCCAGTCTTCAAATGATCTGTGATGCTATGCATTTTTTTATCATACAAGATTACAAGCTGGAAGTACAGTTGAAATATTATTTTTAGGGACATCTATGTCCTTTGGTCATGGAATGCTATAATTTATCGCAAGTTACACTTCTAAGTATTTGAATCTGTTGTGAACTTGAAATCGGCTATCTTTGCAAAATTGAAGGCATTGGCTCTTATCGGAAAATGTACATCAGAACTCGCGCTTTTTACAGATCAGTAGTCAAATTGTACGGCCGCCTTTTATCTACTTCACACATTATCATTCACTGTACTAGGATCATTACACAGGGAATTGAGTAATCTTGTTGTTGTTGTTGTTGTTGATGGTGATGATGATGATGACGATAATAAAAAATATTGAAAAACAATGTGTCATTCCTTGCTGTTGTTTGTCGTTGTTGTAGATAATTGTAAAAGAAAACTGTAATCGTGACAAAAAAACGACGTAGGTCGCCCAATGTCACTCCCGTCCTATTATTAGGGTGGCCAAGCCATTTTTTTCTCTTGTTTATACACACAGTTTAAATGGATTTTTAGCAAGAATGGGGTAAAAGAAGAAAAATAAAAAAAAAATTATGCAAATAGCTGTATCCAATCAAAAGTTATGAATTTTTAAAGCAATAAAAATGCCATTTTTTCGTGGACAATTTTCGGCAAATTTTGAAATTATTTCAATGAATGCCGATTCCTTCAAGTTTGGCAACCCATAATTTTTTATTTACTTCACATGGAATCATTAAACTATGTGTCTTGTGCACAGATTTACCCAATATTACGGAAAAATCAAGATTTGACTGATGCACAGTCTTGGATTTTGAAACTGTGAGTGTTGAAAATTGAAAATATTTTGTCTGACTTAGTCAAAATTGCGGCGGCACCGTACCATCGAAAAATGGATGGATTTTTATGTTTTTATGAATTTTGAATTCTCATAACTTAAAAACTAGAGCTCACAATACAATGAAATTTTGTCACAATGTTATTTAATAACACTCAATTCTAACAAATCAATTTAAACTGCCAATTGTCTTTTAATGCAGTTCATTTTCAGCCATGAAATTGTAAGAAATAGCTGTCCCTAACTTCAATGGTGTGTCAGTGTGACTGCCTTCCGCCGCCATCTTGAGTCACACTGTACTGAGGTGTATGAATGAACACGATTTTGTTTTTATGATTCGTACTTGTGCTCGTGGACAGATTTTCGTCATATTTCACAGAAATGTTGGAATGATGTTTAAAAAGAGCATGCTACAAGTTTTATGGCAAAAATATGTATCTAAATGGGAAAAATCTACACCGAATTTACCGTACTCACTTTACCTCATGTTTGCTGGCTAAAATTCCCAGAATATCACAAAAACTCACCACTACATGTAAATGGGATGGTCTGCCACTGGCTGGCCAAGTTTCACATTTCTATGACAGCGTGCACAGGGCCCGAAAGCAGTTCCGTTGCGAAATAGGTATTGACTGGATTCAGAAGTGCGTGCCATGAGCGGCGACCGCTCGAGCGCTGTGGCCGGTCAGTACAAAGTGGCGTTTTTGGAGAGGAAAAACACTATTTTTCTATCGTTTTTTCTTCAGTTTTTTAATGAAACCTGCCTTATACATCGATTTTAATTGGAAATATCCATTTTTTCAGTAACTGAGCTACTTATTTTCAGAAAAAATGGCGTTTAAAATTTCACGAAAATCAAATTTCACTTTCAGTGTGCGTGAGTTGCGTATAATGTCGCAACATTTTAGCTTAACTTTGGCCACCCTACTATTATACAACAGGAGTGACATTGGGCGACCTACGTCGTTTTTTTGTCACGATTACAGTTTTCTTTTACAATTATCTACAACAACGACAAACAACAGCAAGGAATGACACATTTATATTTTTTATTATCGTCATCATCATCATCATCATCATCATCATCATCACCATCAACAACAACAACAACAACAACAACAACAACAACAACAACAAGAAGATTACTCAATTCCCTGTGCCCATACTACAGTATTGACAGGTAACTTTTATAACATGCTAAATTTACTGTGATAGTATTTTCACCAATTGTAAAAAGTCTATTTCATTGGATTTACATACTTAGTCTAAACCAGTCACAGTTAGAATATCTCAAGATGATGGGATGATTCATGGAGGTTAAGTTTAAATTGCAATTTGTAAACTTTGGGATAAATTGATTCATTTTCATTTGTTCAGTTAGCAGGGAGATTACTTTTTTCATGTTAAGTAAAAGTATGTTTTGTTGTAAGCCACTATGCTGAAACAAACTCTCGTGGACTGGACAAATGAAAAGACATAAATTTCAAGGGAGAAGTTTTAGTTCTTTATGAAGTTGCGAACAGTCTCAAAATAAATGGGTCCTTCAAACACTTGGAGACATTATAGAGCTAATACACTCACATCAGAGTGGCCCATTGTGTTCTGGGTAAAGAAATTTCCATCAAATAGTTGCTTGCATTTCCTGCCACGTAGTAAATGAAGACAAAAATGTGAAATTTATGATGGAAACATACTGTACACTTGTGAAAGTACAAAATTCAGATTTACATTGAAGAATTATTACGGTTAATTGTTTTGCTAGACTATCAACACATTTGGCATTGAGAAAGGCACTGTACGAATTAAAATGAAAAAGGACAGTGACAAATCCTGTAGAGTTTTCATTTGCTGTGTACAACTGTCAGTGAACTAAAGGCTTATACCTTTATGACAAAACATTCAGATGTACATACCGGTAGACGGTAGAAGCACTGCTACTATCTATGATTTGCATATGAAATTAAGACAGGTAAGGTGGTCACTTACAATAATGAAGCTTATACTAAAAGTAACAAGAATGGTATGAGTCTAGTATGTTGAACTTCAGTGTCATTCTGTGAAAACTGAGCATTCAAAAACACTCATATAGTTTGATCATAGGAATTGATATAAAAGTTGAATATCTGACACGAATATTCTGAAAAAAACTTTTTCTTGTTGAGGGCGTTGTTTTACTAAAACCTGTATTGTCACATCAGACATAATTGACATTTACAAAACGTGATCACCGAACCAATACAATGACTTTCTGTATTTTTCTCAACTTCTGTAACACTGTTCAGTCTTATTTGAAATTCAATAAGCAATACGAAGTTCACTTTCATTTTGAAAGTTATCATGAAATTTCAACAACTATTTCTTGTCGAAGCAAAACAACCACTTTATTACAAAATGTCAAAATGGTCTATGCAAGATTTTGTGTCCTTCACAAGATGAAAATCTCTTTCTAGTCATTGTACATACCATCGACTGAAGTGAGCCAACAATAACAAATGCCTTCATTGTGTCTTAGAATCATCCAAACGTGAATATTTGAGTGTCAACTCTTCTTGATGTTGCATCTACGGATCAAAAATTGTGAAATAAACATTTAGATGCCAAGGAAGGCAGTCAAGATGATCAACATTCATCTTTCCTGCTATGATGGTAAGTTATTGTGCAAAAACTTTAACACAGCTATTGCCCTTATCAACCACTATGACTTTACCAAATGGTTCCTCGTCAGTAACAAAGATACCAAGGGGACAGTTCAACCCATCATCAACACTGTTAGTGCGACAAACAAATTTGCCGCCTGATTCAAACTTGACAATTCTCTTATTACCGTATTCAGCAACGTACACAAAGCCATGTTTATCAACAGTGATTCCTGTTGGAGAACTTAGCTGACCATCACTACTGCCTTTGGTGCCAAAGGTATACAGGAAGTTGTCATCACCATCAAATGCTTGGATTCGGTGATTGTCACGTTCTGATACATAGACCTTGCCAGTATGATCAATAGCTACACAATGAGGACTGTTGAACTGACCATCACCACTGCCTTCACTACCAAATGATTTGATGTAGCTACCATCCTGGTTGTAAATATGGATGCAATGACCTCCATAATCAACAACGTAAACCTTCCCAGTCAGAGGATGAATGGCCACACCGATTGGGTGTTTCAATTTACCTTTACCAAAACATCTATCTTGTCTGCCATTCTCATCACAGACAATCACCTGCTTATTTCCCAAATCTGTGATGAATACTTCACCATTAACTGACACAGCTGAATTAAGGGGTCTCACAGCATCAGGCTGATCAGTGAATTGAAATGTAGTTTTGTATTTCCCAAATAAACTGAAAGATTGCAATCTGTAATTGTTCAGATCACAAATTAAAACATGCCGTGTTTTCGTGACTGTCACTCCCCATGGGAAATTAAACTGACCAATACCTCCACCCGACTCTCCAAATTTACACATCAACCCTTTCTTAGGGATCACCTTAACACTTAATGGGGATCCCGTTATTGGTTTATTAAAAACTGACATTGAAATTTCATGATCACCCTCCGCCTTTGCTTTAGATTTCAAAGTCAGCGTACCATCTTTATTGTCTATGACCTCTACGTTCACCATCTTGTCATCTGGTGTCTTCGTTGTCGCGAAGATATTTCTGCCATCTATAGCGCCTCCATACGCACCTTCAGTTGCGATGGTGACAGTGATGTCATCGCCAACTCTGACGCACTTCTGAGTTGCCGACACTCTATACGTAGGAACATCTTCTTTTTGCAGTGTTCCAAGACTTCTCTCTTTACAGAAGTCAGTGCATGGTAGAAACTCCAAGCTGTCAGTTACAGCTGGATTGATTTTAGTTTCGATTTTCAGAAGTTCCTCCATTTGCGCAGACACTCTCTTCCTTGCAGCCATGACCTGGGCTGCGTTCCCATAATGCACCAGCTTTTTTGCGTATTCTCTCGCACTGCTGAGATCGTTCTCAGTGATTTCAAGTTCTTTCATTTGTGAGTTTAATTCCGTCTTCCTTGAACTGTGTTCATCTTTCAGCTCTGTCAAAATTGTGTCACCACCTTCCTGCACCATACGAAGTAAATCTTCACGTACCTTCTCAATGTGTGTTGTGATTTTCTTTTCGACTGTCTTTGATCTTTTGTCAAGCGATTCTTGCATGGATGTTATTCCATTCTTGCTATCTCTGATTTCAACTTCTTTCACTTTCACTTTGTCAATCATCTCATTCAACACTTTGGAGTAATCTTTAGCTGCGTCTTTCACACAGCGATAGTCGTGACTTCGGTGGTCGAGTGCTGTACACTTTAGACAGACTGGTGCATCACAGGTAAAGCAGTAAAACTCAATAAAGAAGTCTTCGTGACTGGTACAGTACGTCGAACCTTGCACTGAAATTGGGTCAGTGGACTTGGCGCTTTTGTATTCTTCTAGTGTTAGCAGCTGATGTGATTTGCACGTACGTATACGACTGTGTGATTTTGCACAATTTTTGCAAAAATTTATGTCACATTGAATACAGTGTTTGACACTTTCTGCTTCGTCACAACCTTCGCATGTTGTCTGATCTGAGGACCCTTCTCGTTTTCTAAACTCTTCGACCAGTTCGTTGACAAAAAAGTTTGTCGGAATACCGGAAATGCCCTTGTCTGGAACCATGTGTGAACGGCGACATATTGGACACTCAAGTTTTCCAGCTTTCTTTACCCGTTGACTCAAACATTCTTCACAGAAGCTGTGTAGGCACGGCAGATTTTTGGCGTTTTTATACCGCTCTGAACAGATACCACAGACCAGAAAATTTTCATCGATTTTCTCAAGGAACGTTGTTACTTCTGTAGCCATGTTTGTTGAGTTCAGTGTCCTTATATAAGTAGACCTCTTAACTTCCTATTTATATGCGATATGGCAGAGTGTAAACATATCGTATAAGATATTGTAATAAGGTTCTCACGTTCGTTGAGTCAAAATCTCGGCAAAGGGCGTACTCAGCACTTGGCGTAGAAATCCACACTTATTGTAAAATTGCATTATGGGAAGCAAAGTGTTGCAAAATTCGTGAAAACTAATTTTATGTTCATGAAAAACATTTTTGTGTTCATGAATTCCATGTTTATGTTCATGAAAACCATTTTTGTGTTCATGAATTTTATGTTTATGTTCATCAAAACCATTTTTATGTTCATGAAAACTATTTTTGTGTTCATAAAAATCATTTTTGTGTTCATGAAGTCTATATTCATGTTCATGAAAACCATTTTTGTGTTCATAAAACTATTTTTGTGTTCATGAAATCCACGTTTATGTTCATAAAAAACTAAAATTTGCTCCACTGCGACCTAAAAATATGTCCCCTGCCCCAGTAACATTAAAATTTCCCCGGTCCTCAAAAAATGCTTCCGGAATAGCTTTTTTGATGAATAGCTCCGTTGGCTGCACCAGTTATCTCCACTGTCTCTTGGTGATACGAGACTACCACAGCAAAATGGGATGAACAAACCTGGCAGTCGGGCAATCAGATATATAAAACTATACACCGTGTAAATTGTTTGAAATCACGTGATGGAGTAATTACCAGTCCATAACTAACACGCGGTTTCTCCTTGGAATAAACCAGTCCGTAACTAACACGCGGTTTCTCCTCGGAATAAACGTCGCGTTAGTTCTGATGACACTGAAACTCACTGTCAGTTGCGAATTTCAGTCCCTATCGAAAATGCCACCAGAAATAGCAAAGTGCGACAAAGGGAGTTTTTGTTTAATAAGGACACAGAGGAACATAGACAGAGTAGCAACGGGTATTGTTTAAGGCGTGAAGCGGTTACGTAATTCATCCATGTTCGCCTCGCTTCAGGTTGCTCTCGCCTCTCTTTTCCGAAGAGTGCTGACCACGCATCCTTCGGTAATTTTCGGATTTTCGCCAATTGTTAAGCGAAAGTATGTTCGGCAAAGTTTGTGTTGTTGTTGTCGTGTGGTGCTGAGCGGAATTGACGTGCTGGCGAAAACGGGAGTGTTTTGAGCTTCATGAAACTGAGTTTTACCGTTTTAAAAATTCCTCTCATATTTTTATGAATATATAATGAGTGTGTTTGAACCAAATTTGAAAGTCTTTTATCGATACTGTCTGGTTTTACTCAATGGTTTACGGTCAGTCATACCATCTTTTACACGTGCGTCAAGGACATGTTTATGAAACTGCTGGCGTGTTATGTTTTGATTGGCGTGAAGCAGTGTTTCTGGCCTGAGAGCTCACAAAGTAACTATGGTTGCTACGCGACTGGCAGTACGATGCCATCTCGTCGTATTTTTCGCGTAATCTCGTGTAATTATCAACCACAAACAAAGCCTATCGGCTCGTGCTATATGTCGTGCATTGTACCAAAATCTCGTGTATACCCTCCTGCGGCGGGGGTTATTGCTTAATTTTATACACAAAGCCCTCCCCCTTCGTCCAATAGGATAAGTCCCTTCAGCATGAACACAATATTTCAGCTTTGCATATTGTTATCAAAGTCTTCTCTACTTAAACTGAGAACACCATGTCACCCTTTGTGGCATCAGTGAAGGTTATAAGCCCGGTCTGTAATATGCTGGTGGGGTCTGTATATTAATACCCAAAGCCCTCCCCTTTGAAATATAACATAAGATCCTTAAGCCTGAGGACAATATTTCATTTTCAAATCTTGTTATTAAAGTATTCTCTATTGACACTGTGAATATCATGTCTCCCTTCATGGTATCAGTGAAAGTTATAGGCTTCGCCTTCAGTATTCTACTACTTCTTGTATAATATTATGAATTGTACACAAAGCCCTCCCTTTTCGCCCTAGAACAGTCCCCAAAAGCTGAGTACAATATTTCTTTTTTGCATCTTGTTATCAAAGTGTTCTCTACTAACACTGAGAATATCATGTTCCCCTTCGTGGCATCAGTGAAAGATATAAGCCCCGTTTTTAGTATGGTGGTGGTGCCTGTATATTATATATTATACACAAAGCCCTCCCCCTTCGCCCTATAACATCAGTCCCTAAAGCCTGAGTACAATTTTTCTTTTTTGCATCTTTTTATCAAAGTGTTCCCTACTGACACTGAGAATATCATTACCCCCTTCGTTGCATCAGTGAAAGTTATAGGCCCTGTCTTTAATATATGGTGGTGGTGGCTGTATATTATACATTGTACACAAATCCCTCCCCCTTCGTCCTATAACATAAGTCCCTTAAACCTGAGTACAACATTTCATATTTGCATATTGTTATCAAAGTATTCCCTACTACCACTGTGAATATCATGTCTCCCTTTGTGGCATCAGTTAAAGTTATAGGCCCCGTTTTAGTATTGTGGTCTTGCCTGAATATTATGCACTATACACAAAGCCCTGCCCCAGCTACCTATAACATCAGTCCTTTAAGCCTGAGTACAATATATCTTTTTTGCATATTATTATCAAAGTGTTCTCTACTGACACTGAGAATATCATGTCCACCTTTGTGGCATGAGTGAAAGTTATAGGCCCAGTCTTTAGTATATGGTGGTGGTGGCTGTATATTATGCATTATACACAAAGCCTCCCCCCTCGTCCTATAACATAAGTCCCTTGAGCGTGAGGACAATATTTCATTTTTGCATCTTGCAATCAATGTACGTGTTCTCTATTGACACTGAGAATATCATGTCCCCCTTATACACAAAGCCCCCTCCCCTGTCCTATAGCATAAGTCCCTTATTCCCGATGACAATAATTTAACTTTGCGTGTTTCTAGCAAACTTTTCGCTACTCACGCTGAAAATATCATGTCCAATCAATGTGTTCTCTACTGACACTGAGAATATCATGTCCCCCATGGTGGCATAATTTAAAGGCCCCGTCTTCAGTATGGTGTCAGTGTTTGTAATTTGTACATTATATACAAGACCCCCCCCCCTTTGTTATATAACATAAGTGCCCTATGCCTGAGGACAATATTTCATTTTAGGATCTTGTTGTCAATGTGTTCAATATTAAATCTTAGAATATCATGCTCCCTTCATGGCATCGGTGTTAGGTATAGGGCCCCCGATCTGTATAACAGTAGTACTTTTAAAGATTGCATTGTATGTAAACCCCCTAGGGGCAAAAAAAAACCGTCCATTAAGAGTGAGAATAATATTTCATTTTGCATTTTTTATCAACCTTTTTCTACTTACACTGTGAATATTATGTCCCCCCGGGGTATGTTCCTCTTCATGACTTCAGTGATAGTTATAGGCTCTGCCTTAAGCATGGCGTGAATGCCTGTATATATTGTATTGTACATAAGCCCGCTCCCCAGGGGTCAGCCAATAACATATGTTCCTTAATTGTAAGGACAATATTTCATTTTTGCACATCGCTATCACAGTGTTTTCTTCTATTACTGTGAATATCATATCCCACTTCACTGCATCAGTGATAGTTATTGATCATGCATATGGTTCTTTTATATATTGCATTGGTACATAAAGCCACCCCGCCTTGTCAACTAACATAAGTCCCTTTAAGTGCGAGGATAATATTTCTTTATTTTCTTATTTTTATCATAGATAGGACAATATTTTATTTTTGTATAGTTTTATCCAAGTTTATCTACTTAGAATGTGAATATCATAATCCCATCGTAATCCCCCTTCCCCTTCGTTTTAGGGTCATAAGCCCTTCGTATCCCCTTTCCCCCTTCCCCCTTCGTTTTAGGGCCACCCTGCAGTCACACAGAAAATGGGTCAAGAGTTCAAATCAAGAGAAAAACGTAACAATTTTTTTCGTAAATTTACATGAGAACAATAGTCCTGGCTTTTTTGGCATATACTAAAAATAGATTTGTCTCATTCTGTACCGCATACGCGTATACGGTATTGACCGTCGCAGCGCGGCGATTTACACAGCGCGGACATATTTCTAACACACCGCGGCGATTTTTATACAGCGCGAACATTTTTTTGACACAGCGCGGACATTTTTCTACCGTGGCCGAAAACGACACAGACCCTCTTCAGTTTATAATTGCGTCGTTCTGTTAGAGCTGCGTCGTTCTGTTTTGATCTGCGCTCTTCAGTTTGTAATTGCGTCGTTCTGTTTCGACCTGCGCTCT
>LD377535.1:0-14768 GCA_001465055.1 Ptychodera flava | reverse complement strand
GTAAACTGTCTGCTCTACCACGTGTGGCAAGTGATGATGACGACCACGAGGTAGCCTCGTCCAAGCGTAACAGTGGAGGCATAACCTCTCTCCCTGCTATTTAAATTACAGTAAAAACATGTTGTTACTGTGCACATAATCTAAGGGAAACAGTTCTTGTCTAAAAGTGTAGACAAAAGAGAAAATTCTTCCGTTTCTTCCTATTCTGTTCTGTACACAAGACAGTGAAACAAAAAAAAACACCACCATACATTAAACGCAAACAACCAATATGTGAACGATGTGTGGAGTTGCTCTCCCTCTACTACCTAATGACTCCACGGGCACCCATGCCAATTTGCAGTGGTATTCTGCAAGTGACCGTTCAATGTTTGTTTCAAAATGTTTACTCCAGTACTTCCGTGTTATGCTGAAAACAAATTGAAGAGCACAGACCAAACAGAACGACGCAGGTCAAACAGAACGACGCAATTACAAACTGAAGAGTGCAGATCAAAACAGAACGACGCAGCTCTAACAGAACGACGCAATTACAAACTGAAGAGCGCAGGTCAAAACAGAACGACGCAGCTCAAACAGAACGACGCAATTACAAACTGAAGAGCGCTGGTCAAAACAGAACGACGCAATTACAAACTGAAGAGCGCAGATCAAAACAGAACGACGCAGGTCAAACAGAATGACGCAATTACAAATGAAGAGGGTCTGTGTCGTTTTCGGCCACGGTATTTTTCTAACACAGCGCGGCGATTTTTATACAGCGCGGACATTTTTTTAACATAGCGCGGCGATTTTTACACAGCGCGGACATTTTTCTAACACAGCGCAGCGATTTTTACACAGCGCGGACATTTTTTTTAACACAGCACGGCGATTTTAACACAGAGCGGTCATTTTTTTAACACAGCGTGGCAGTTGTCGTTTTCGTCCACCGTACTTTACAGCTACAGCAATGTGTTCGCTTCGTGTAAGGCTACGTTCACAAAAAACGGTTTTGGGGAGCTGGAGGAATTCAGGGGGATTCGAAAATTTTTGGGGTAGTAGAGGGGGGGACTTGAAAATTTTGATCTACCTGTAAGGGGTGGGAACCTGAAAATTTTTGGTTCCCTTTTGTGTTTTACATTTTCCAATTCCAAATTTTTGTAGGTAATTCAATGAAAAATGAATAAAGTTTTTATGTCATCAAAATGTTGTAATGTTAGTAATAATTTAACAAAATCTAGGATTTTGTCACGTTTCATGACTTTTATCTCGAAAAAATCTAAACGTGTGATTTGTCGTAAAAAACAAACTTGAGCCTCGTAACAGGGCAGAAGCTGCAACTGTTAATGATTTCTACAATACTTCTATGCAATATAACAACTACAGTTTCTTGCTATCTCCCTACAGTATGCTCAAACACACAATATTTAGTTTGTCGACAAAGCCTGTATATATAAATATAAATATGTATTTGGTGATAATTTAATTGGAGTCCAGACTGACAGTCAGTTGTCAGTGATACAAATGCATGGTACACATACATAGGCTGTGACAGCAAGCTGAATACTGGACAATTCAACATTCTTTAGGGAGTAGAACAAGAACGCAGTTGTAAAACTGAACAAAAATATTGCCAAAATTATCAAGTTAATACAGCTACTGCCTATGGGTAGTGTCACTATCATTAATGCTGTGCTACTGCAGTGTCACTGTCACTGCATACCTGAACAGTGACAGAGGTAGCTCTTACTCTAAAGTACATGGTAGTTGAACAAGAGTTTGGGTCAAATGACACTTATGACAGTGAAACTTACTTGTACACACGATCAGGCCAGAGAGCAACACATGGAAGAACACATAGCAATTTTTGAAATCTGGCATATGAGAATAATCAAATATTAAAGAAAAAAGATGGGGTCACCATGCTTGATTTTTCTAAATTTTCACATTCTTGTTATAAAATGATACAGAAGTAAAACTTTGAACACTAAAGACTAAAAGAAAAAATATGTGACCAAATGGAATTATTTATTTTTCAACCAAATTTGCGATTATTACACCCAAAGTTTCAGAGATTAAGACATTTATTTGATGGAATAGTTTAACCTTCCAGTATTGTCAATTTGGAGTAGCATCTAATTCATATATGTCTTGTAGTTTTGAAACGAATTTTTGGTAGGTCACTGTGCAATATGGCAATTAGCCAGAATTCACAATTTGCCTACTCTCTCATGATTGTCATTTTGTGTGCTCTTCAGCAGGAGCAATTGACCTGGCCAGAGTTGGGTTAACTCAAGTTGGCTTTTAGACCAATAAATATAAAAAATTTACTGATGCATTTAAAAAACTTGCCTTTTGAATATGACTATACAAAGTGCTAATACAGGACTGTTAGTGTTGAACACCTGTGAGCAGAACGGCGCAATACATGTTTTTTTTCCGTCGCTCACATCCTTTACAAATGTCAAATATGCGGGCCTGTGATAGTTGGGGGAGGGGGGACTTGAAAAATTTTGACCATATAGAGGGGGGCATTTGAAATTTTTTAGGGTACTTAGGGGGATCTGAAAAAAAATAAGATTTCAATCGAGATTCCTCCAGGCCCCCGTAATCGTTATTTGTGAACGCAGCCTAAGCATGGGGGCACTTACGAATGCCTAAACGTTTGGAGGTAGATTTCTCCCCACCATGATCAAGTTACAAACAGTATACGATAGTACAAGCTCCATAGAACACAGTTCCTCCAATGATGACGTATGACCACAGGTCGAGTAGGCATTATTTGTTATGATTTTTCCTATTATTATCATAAAAAATGATTATGAATATTAATATGAATGTTACAGAATATTAAAACTTTCTTTTAAAAAAAGTATTCTACTTTTTGTGAATACCGTCTGGAAACCCCATTGTTGTGATAATTATGATTATTAATAAATTACGATTATGATTATTAAAATCATATTTTACACATTTTAATCTGCATATGTGAACAACCCTCTGGACACCCTTATATAGTTTCACAATCTATGCCAAAATATAGGCCTACAATTGATTGATTCCCAATGATACATAACGTCTCTTTTCAATATTTACATTCATTCAATGATGCCCAGCTGAAGTTGTATGACCATCTTATCCACAAACCTAAATGATTGGGACTTATACTACATGTCGTAATTGCGAAAGGCATGTCGTAATTACAAATGTCATAGCTTAATTTTGGCAGGCATTCAACGCCATACAAGAGTAATCTAGAATTCTAGTTGTCAAGACATGGTAGAAACATAAGACTTTGAATGTCTTCCTCGTGCACTGCAGTGCAGACATGATAAACCAAGTTTTAAGTTTTCATAAACATGAGATTGTTCTGATTCCAGAAAGTGAAATTGCCTATTGCAAGTGTACCACAGTTTACTGTCAATCAAATCATAGTTGCTCACTGCTGGAAAATATTGAAAATTTTTAGAAGGAAATTTGCAAGATTTCAGGCCGTAGCTTAAAGAGTCGTTAACTTGCCGTCCAGTTTTATGTTATGACATAATTATTGCCAATACAATTAATTGTCTGCACAGGTATATATTCTTGGTGTTGGCGACTTGTACTGATTTGTTGTTTATGTGATACAAAATCCTCTTCCTGGTTGTCATTTCTGTCATTTTCCTACACCAGTGTTGCAAAAGAAGGCCAAATTTAAACTCCATTTTGTCTTGATGCCAAGATGCAGTCAAGTCCATCAAGGTGTGCTTAATAATGAGGGAGGATTTACTGTGATGCTCACAGTCATATGTCATTAATTTTAATCCTTGCACTTTCTGAGAATGTAAATTTAACTGCATATGCTGATTCCATTTCCAAATGACATTGATTTGGCAAATGTCTATCATTTGTGCAGTCCAACCCTAACATATTTTGGCCAGATAATCTAGTCAACTTGTTTATTTTATTCTCACAGGAAACAAACCTACACCAGAAGAGTACAATACTGAGGTGATGGACTTGTTGAAAAAGTTTGCCAAAAATGAAGAGATGGAGTCTCGGATAAGGCAGCCAGATCTTGAAAAGTGCATGTAAAAAGGGACTTGTATTGCTGTAAATAGAAGGTTATGCCACATTTCAACGTGACGCAGAGTTCTCAGTGGAATATAGGTCAATGCTGGTACACTACCAGTTTAGCCATTTGAAATTATATGTGAGTTTGGAAAGTTCATTTCCTCAATCCATGTGAGTAATGTTTATTTGCAAAACTACTGTCAGCATTTGAACAAAAAGTACAACACTTGCAAGGGCATTCAGATAATACTCCTTTATTCAAACAAAATTGCGGACTTTGTACAGAGAGTATTTAAAAAACTGTTGAGTATAGCAAACAATGATTGCTATCTGTTATTGTCACACGACTTATCGCTTTTTAACTTCAAAATGTTCTGCAGGATTTATTACACATAATATTCACATCTTCCCACATTTGTGACACCTTTTTGTTGTAGTGCTTTTAAACCACACTTTGCAAAAAAGTGAGTTCAAACAATAAAAGAAAATAAACCATAACAAGTTGTACTCAGTTTTCTTTCAAGATATGTTGATATGCACATTAAGCAATAATTACATGTGAACTTATACTTGTCATAGGACAATGTAAGTCATGTTGAATATTGATGATTGGATGTAAAAGTTTTCTGCTCGTGGTACTCCTACACCCAGGAAAACTTAAACCAGTGTAATGTTGCATCACCATGTCTCAAGAAAATGATGGTCTCCCATTTATTCAGTATCTTTCAAATGTCAAACAATATAAGTAGTATATCAAACAAAATTCAAAAAAATTGGCTGACTTTGTCCCTTTAAACTTGGACAAATCAACTAATTTATATTTGGTTGGTAGAAGTCTTATGTGTGGAAATGGAAATTGGTGGATACACCTATTCTCAGTAGTCGCTTGTATTTTGCAATTCTCTGTCATTCTTTCAAAACTGATCGTTTAAAGACACTTTGATAGTTTTAATATACTAAATGATATAAAAGTTGAATATCTTAAATGAATACTAAAAAAAGCAAACAATCAAAAATTATCCCCTGTTAAAGCCAAACAATAATTATTTATTAAATACAGTAAATACTTTAAAATATGAATTGGCCTACTCAATACTTTGTGTCTTTCACAGGAAGAAAATCTTGGTTTTCCATTGATAAAACCTGGTAAACAATTACAAATGACTGCATTTTGTTTCAGAATCATCCAAACATTGGATTTTTGACTGTCAACTCTTCATAATGTTTCCTGTATTAAAGTTGCACTTCTAGATCAGAAACAAAGGAATAAACATCTAGCTGCCAAGGAAGGCAATCAAGGAGATGCTCAACAACTTTCTTTCTTGTCATGATGGTAAATTATTGTGCGAATACTTTAACACAGCTATTGCTATTATCAGTAACTATGACTTTACCAAATGGTAAGTCATCAGTAACACAGATACCATTGAATCCACTCAATACATCGTCAATGCGACTAACAAATTCACCACCCGATTCAAACTTTAAAATTGTGTCTTTATCAGCCACATACACAAAGCCATGTTTATCCACAGCAACTCCAAATGGAGAATTCAGCGGACCATCACCACTTCCTTTGGTGCCAAAGGTATACAGGAAGTTGCCATTACCATCAAATGCTTGGATTCGGTGATTGTCACGATCTGATACATAGACCTTGCCAGTATGATCAATGGCTACACACATAGGATGGTTGAACTGACCATCACCACTGCCAAAACTACCAAATGATTTGATGTAGCTACCATCCTGGTTGTAAACATGGACGCAATTACCAAGGAAATCAACAACATAAACCTTCCCAGTCAAAGGATGAATGGCCACACCGATTGGATGTTTCAATTTACCTTTACCAAAACATCTCTCTTGTCTGCCTTTCTCATCACAGACAATCACCTGCTTATTTCCCAAATCTGTGATGAACACTTCACCATTGACTGATATTGCTGCATTATAGGGTTTCACAGCATTAGGATGATTAGTGAATGAAAATGTATCTTTGTGTTTCCCACACAAAGTAAAAGACTGCAATCTGTGATTTCTTAGATCACAAATTAAAGCATGCCCTTTTTTCGTGACTGTCACTCCCCATGGGAAATTAAACTGACCAATACCTCCACCAAACTCTCCAAATTTACACATCAACCCTTTCTTAGGGATCACCTTAACTCTTATCGGGGATCCCGTTATTGGTTTATTGAAAATTGACACCAATATTTGATGTTCACCCTCCACCTGCGCATTGGATTTCAAAGTATGTGTGCCATCTTTGTTGTCTGTGACCTCTACGTTCACCATCTTGTCATCTGCTGTCTTCATTGTCGCGAGGATATTCCTAACATCTACAGCGCCTCCGTGCGCACCTTCTGTTGCGACGATGACAGTGATGTTATCGTTAACTCTGACGTACTTCGGAGTCGCCGACACTCTATACGTTGGCACATCTTCTTTTTGCAGTGTTCCAAGACTTCTCTCTTTACAGAAGTCAGTGCATGGTAGAAACTTCAAGCTGTCAGTTACAGCTGGATTGATTTTAGTTTCGATTTTCAGAAGTTCCTCCATCTGTGTAGACACTCTCTTCCTTGCAGCCATGACCTGGGCGGCGTTCCCATAATGCACCAGCTTTTCTGCGTATTCTCTCGCACTGCTGAGATCGTTCTCAGTGATTTCAAGTTCTTTCATTTGTGAGTTTAATTCCGTCTTCCGTGTACTGTGTTCATCTTTCAGCTCTGTCAAAATTGTGTCACCACCTTCCTGCACCATGCGAAGTAAATCTTCACGTACCTTCTCAATGTGTGTTGTGATTGTCTTTTCGACTGTCTTCGATCTTTTGTCGAGCGATTTTTGTGTGGATACGATTCCCTTCTTGCTATCTCTGATTTCAACTTCTTTTACTTTCACTTTGTCAATAATCTCATTCAACACTTTGGAGTAATCTTTAGCTGCGTCTTTCACACAGCGATAGTCGTGACTTCGGTGGTCGAGTGCTGTACACTTTAGACAGACTGGTGCATTACAGGTAAAGCAGTAAAACTCAATAAAGAAATCTTCGTGACTGGTACAGTACGTCGACCCTTGCACTGAAATTGGGTCAGTGGACTTTGCGCTTTTGTATTCTTCTAGCGTCAACAGCTGATGTGACTTGAAACTGCGCATTCGACTGTGTGACTTTGCACATATTCTACAGAAATTGATATCACATTGGACACAGTGCTTGACACTTTCTGCTTCGTCACAACCTTCGCATGTTGCCACATCGGAGGAGCCTTCTCGTTTTATAAATTCTTCGACCAGTTCGTTGACAAAAAAGTTTGTCGGAATACCGGAAACGCCCTCGTCTGGAACCAGGTGTGAACGGCGACATATCGGACATTCAAGTTTCCCAGTTTTCTTCACCAGTTGACTCAAACATTCTTCACAGAAGCTGTGTAGGCACGGTAGATTTTTGGCGTTCTTATATCGCTCTGAACAGATACCACATACCAGGAAATTGTCATCGATTTTCTCCAGGAACGTCGTCTCTCCTGAGGCTGTAGCCATGTTTGTTGATTTTCGTGTCCTCAGTAGACCTCTTAACTTTGTATTTATATGCGATACGGCGCGTTATAACCATATATGTGATATAGGGTCGCACGTTCGTCGTGGCAAAATCTCGGAAGGAAGGGTCGTGCTCAGCACTCAGCGTAGCCCCTTTTGTTTTGTTTTGAGTTATTCTATCGAGACGTCAATATTTCGAGGAAATATGTTTTGGATGTGTAGCCTAATTAGCATGTGTGTAAAGCCTCGTGTATCAGGATATACATCAATTCTGTTAGAGTGACCCTAAGGCCAAAAAATAAAAAAAATTGATTTGTTTCTGGTCAGCGCGCGCATCACTTCAAAGTGTGCGCGTGAACTCTTTTTTTTCCTGTTTTTCATTTGCCCCATGGAAAAAAAGGGGAAAATGTATCAAATTCCAGTCAAAATAAAAAAAAATTGAAAAAAAAAATCGCGTCACCGCATCATTTTTGCCACATGTCAATGACCAGAAACAAACCTCCTTTTTTTGGCCTAACCATGGGTACGTGAACTGAGGTTGATATTGTCATAAGCTGAGCCATCCTCACAGACTTAAGGTTTTGCATGTCAGGTAATGAATATATTTTATTTTAAAAAACCAAACACAGTTTTAGGAATATATTTTTAATACATGGTTCCGCTATGTTACTAACACATTTTTCCGAGTAGTAAGCTTATATTTTGCACTGGTCCTCCGAAGAAAACAGTAAATTTTGGCTGATGGAGCTAACGAGTGTAAATATGATTAACTAACTAAATAACTAAATAAATAAAATCAAAGATGACAAGAAAATCCTCTCATACTGTATGATTTTTTCAGAGAGCTGAGAATTTAAAGTTTACTATAGTAGCATTAGTTTGCTCAATTGATGAAGGGGTTTGGGGTAGAAAATCTCAATTTTGATATTCATAATAAAAATTAATGTAAGTCAACAACTTTTATTTTGCATTGTCTTTCCTAATTCTAAAATGGCAGGCGTTGAATAACGGACACTCAAAAAGTGATTAAAATCATAATAAGCAAAAATAAATATTTCACACTGAAAATATGGAAACAGTTAGCGAAACAAAATGGTTGGTGTTTTGTTAACAACATAATGTGAAAATTTCAGAAAATTTGACCCAGCCAGAGCGGAGTTAAATTCTTTGGAAATCTTGAAATTTCTTTCTCACCCAACTTACGACCGCTTGACAAGCTAAAAGGTGGACCTAGTCAATATTTTAAAATTGGGTTGACAAACTACTTAAAATTTAATGAATCTTTGCAAAAAAGTGATTTTGAGCAGAATAGGCTGTGTACCGTGCAGCGCCACCTTAACTGTGTTATTGAAGGATATCATCTAAATTATTGTTGAAAATGTTTTTATTTGTATATCATTCACATTGAGTAAAATGGTAAACATAGGCGAGTTTATAGATTTGACTCTGTGTATTGCTGCGGAATTTTCCACGCATTTAGGATTTCAATGTCCCTATCTTCTCTACCAATGTTCCTGTCTGTCCGAAAAAAATTTCTTGTTCTTCGTGTTTACATTGCTGTGGTTCAAAAGAGTGACGATTTTTCTTTCGAGCCAAATGTTTTTGAGTTTTCGTGAAGAGGTGACAAGGGACATATTTTGTGACATAATTGATAGAGAACAGGTCGAAATAATCAGTCACTGCATTTCTCTTCTCTTTAGTTGAACTTGAATTTTGTACAAATACAAAAAGAACACTGAAATCCAGACATGCCATGAAGGTCATAGATTTACTCGACGCATAAGTTCAAACTTTTTAAAAACCAGCCGCTCCCGATTGCAACTTCTTGTGTCAATACCGGTTTTGAGGAATTGCAGTCGTGTCAAAATTTTTTAACACACATTATCATATCATATCATATCATATCACAGACGTTAACGACAAGTCAGTCCGGGGTTGCCGGTCGATACCTTACAATTTTGCCCGTATCATGGGGTAAATAAAAGCTCTCGCGCACGACAATGCGTTTTTTGTCATTGTATATACCGTAATCATGGCTGCCTTATTTACACCTCTTTTGTACATGATAGGATTTCCTATTTCCTCTACGTCATCAACAATCTTTAAAATGCGAGTGTCCATCATGTACATATACGAAATATTGTTTCAGTATTTGTATCAAAATCAAACTCAAAAGCGACATACACGCTTTGTAGGGCCCATGCAAGACCATACAAAGACACAGAATAATGTATACTTTCAAAATCTGTGATAATATTCCCATGAATATGCTCTGATTGTCTTGTGGGTTTTTTTACTCTGTTCCAGCCATCTTTTTCGAAGAGCGAATTCCAATGTACGCAACATACGTAATTTACTGTGTCTCTCTGATGAAATGACAGCGTTACCTGATAGTATTGTTTCGTGTGTAATATGTGTAGACCTTACTTCATGGATCTATATTTCTGTAGATAATGTGGAACAGTATTCTTAAGGCTTTGTGGCTACCTTCCATGTAAATGGTAAACAGTACACAATAATCAAAGTATAATGATGACAGTTTCTGGTCTACTGATTGTGCTGAGTCATCTTTAGGGAGCGTTCAGTTATTATTGCCGGGGTCGGGCCGGCAAATTCTTCCTGCGCATCAGTCAAAACAAGTGAACCCCCCTACCCATTGTACAAAAAAATTGATGACCCCCCCCCCTTTCAAGATGACAAAAATTTCATGAACCCCCCCCCCCCCTCATTGCTTGAGTAAATTAGCTGCACACACAAACCCCTCAGGGGCATGGAGCGATAAAATCCCCCCAAAAAGGGCTCAGATTTTTTCAAATGACCTTCCTGACAAACTAAAAAGGTGTTAATGCTCAGATTTCCCATTCTGACTTGCTATAATTTTGAAATTACCCCTCAAAGGGGTTGGACAGAAATTACTGGAGGATCGCAATATTTTTGCGCAAGCGTGTGTGTACATATTTTGATATTTGGATTTAATTAAAAATCAGCTGTTGATAATATTGATTCACTATACATGGTATACATATATTTTCTCATACATGTAGGAGGAATCTATGCAATACTTTCCTAATGCAAAGCTATATCTATGCATTTATAGATATTTGACAATTTACGTAAATGTACTTAAATGAAATAGGGTTGTTACAACTGGCATGTGGACAAAAAGTTTGACCTTAGAATTTCACCAAAAATGTTCATCCACTATACATGGGAGTCAATGATAAAATTGTGAATAACTTAAACTTGGTATACTTGTGCATATACAGACGTTCAATAATTAACATAATTGTACTTGATTAGAATATAATGGTTAAAGGTGCGTATTATATGTACAAGAAATCTGATTATGGAATTTCACTGAAAATGTTCATCCACTATACATGGGAGTCTATGAGGAAAGTATGAATAATTTTTTTCCAATACAAAAATAGGTAAACCCATGTATTTATGTACTCTCGATTATTGATATTAATGTACTTGATTAGATTAAGGTGGTAACAAATGGATGTGTTCGCTAGAAACTGGATTTTGGAATTATACCAAAATGTAGATTCACTGTACATGGGAGTCTATGAGGAAAATATGAATAATTTTTTTCCAATACAAAACTATCAAAATCTGTGTATTTATAGACATTTGATAATTCATTTTAAAGTACTTAGTTAGCCTAGGATGGTTAAAGGTTGATATGTGTGCAAGAAATTGGATTTTGGAATTTCATCGAAATGCTGATTCACTATACACTGGAGTCTATGAGAAAACTAAGAATAATTTTTTTACAATGTTAAACTAAATTAATTTGTGCTTTATAGGTGTTTGATAATTGATACAAATGTACTTGATTCAAATAGGGTATTGGAAAGTTCAGATGTGGACAACAATTTTGATATTGGAATTTCACCTTAAAGTATTATTTAACTTTTCATGGTACTAGTAGTCTCAGTACAGGTAACTGTTAAATAATTTCCCTGACAAAACTTGCTATATCTTTAATATGTAAGTAATAGGAATTGTTCATTGCCCTTAGTGTAGTGAGCTTGATTTACAATAAGACAAGCCTCAGAGTTGTCAAGTCAAGATGTTCATGTGACAGATAATTATACTTTTGTTCAGATTTACAGGTGAATAACTTCAGAGAATGAAATCATGCAATGAATCATTTTTATCTCCCAGAATATATCTGAACACTGAAACTGCTTTTTGACGGGACAGATACTTATAAAAATTAAGTGACCCCCCTCTGAGCTGTTTGAAAAATACATGTCCCCCCTTTGCAGTTTTCAAATTTGAGGTGACCCCCCTGGATTTTGCCGGCCCACCCCCGGCCATAATAACTGAACGCTCCCTTAAGCCTATACAGGCTGGCATTGAATTTTGGACAATTTTGCTTTCTGATTGAAATCGACAATGTAATTTTAGCGATAGCGTTATCATTGGTAAGCTTATACTAATTACTTTCAATTACTCTTCAATTATGAATTTTTAGAACTAAATTCATAAATTTTAGATAACTTGTTTCTCTAGATCGAAAAGTTACACGGTGACGCTTGAGTTTTTATTCTTGTTCATGAAAGGGAATGTTTATAGTTTCCTTGGGGAAAGTTGAGCTAAAGTTTAAAACCGTAAGTTTACAACCTCTTATTACTCGTATATCGTGAATAATTCATAGTAAAATTGACCCAATTTGAGAACTTTACATTGTAAACGATTTCTTCTGCAATTTTTAATTACTTTGTTTTTTTTTGCATCACATCATTTCCTTAAACCATACAGAGTAATTAGTATGAATGAATAAATTACGCACAGTATAGAACCATTGAAAAGTTTTGTTGTTGAAATTTTCTAAGTATTCATACATCTCTCGTAAAAGAATGACAATAATAATCAATATGGTAGGAACTATTAACATATTATGCCTTAAATCGTTATGAGAGGCACACGTTAAACGTTTTTACTTTTTATAATTTAAAAAATCTGTTTTAATGATTAAGCTTTTAGAACTTTTACACTGATTTCACTTTAACCTTGTTTTTTATTTTAAGCGGCTTTGATCCTAGTTCATCCTTGTGATGTATTCGCTATTTAAAATTGGATTATTATTATTATTGTTGTTGTTTTTGTTGTTGTTTTGTTACAATATGTTTTTGGAGAAGTGTAGAACGTAATTTAAAATTTATTCATTACAGACACTAGGATCCTGAGATAGAAACTCTCAGCCAATCATAGACGTTTAGTTTATCCAATCAGACTTTGGTATGTTCCCCGCTCAAATTACTTTGCTACTTTTCCTGGTGTTTTCTCCAGCGTTCATGGTGACGCCACCAGTTAGGATAGGAACTTGCCACGCTTCTAGTTTAGCATGTTGGAGAGAACTCTATAGATTGCTGATGCTTCATAGCATGGCTGGACAAGCCTTACTACTCTGGTGTTACTAGTTATTGTTGTTGGATTCGAATTGTAATAAACCAACCTTGGTTTTTACATTGAACCGAATCACTCGCTTCTGTTTCGACGTCAGTTTATCTCGAACCCCACCCCGGGGGATTCTCATCGTCACTTTACTCCCCCACATTTTTGGTGCCGAGACCAGGATACCCAAGAAAGATGTCGGAACAAGAACACAACCCTCCACCAGATAGACAAAACAACGAGTACCAAACCACTGCGTTATTGAAACTGAAGAGATCGCGTCGCGGTCAACGTGCACAAGTGCCCCGACTATTCAACCCACAGATAGGTCTTGGAGCATGCCTCGCACCGGCGTTCGCTCTGTCTCTTTCTCGTACGGCTCCCGTTTTCGAACGCATGAGGATATTTACATAATTTTGCGCATGCGTGGTGGTGGTTAAACGATTTCTCCTTGATGACGTACGCGTTGTACGGTACGGTAGACAGGCCTCCAGTCGCAGCTGAGTTATTCATGTTATTGACTGCCCAAGCGTTCATCCCACTATCTACGCAACAGCCTTCTGTGAATTTTACCTAGTCACTTCCTAAGACATTTGTTAATTTTACAGCTTAAACATGACCGTATACACAGCAAAGCAGAAGTCACTTACACTTTTAACATGAAAATATAAGATATTGTTCTGAAAGTACATATTTTAAGACATTTGAAATACCAGAATCAACCAAATTTGAAAATTAATATTGATAATGGGTGATTTTTGTTACCTTATTTTCCGTTACTGGCAACAATATATTTTTATCAATGAAATATTGACACATAGTTATTGTGATAGGCTTATTTATGTCATACATTTAAAAACAGCGTAAATGAATAATTAAATTAGTGACTGAGTCCACGTGGCTTGTTGAACCTCATGACAAGTCGCACCAAACATATATGAGTAAAGGAGTTTGCCCGTTTGCGTATGTTTTAGTTTGTGTGTGTTGAATTGTTTGTAACTAGATTTTCATAGCGAATAACTCATCACTTGTGACGGAAAGTTTATATGATGATGTTCATAACATGTTCAAATTTTCGCGGTTTTTGAAATTCCTATTACATTCAATGTACATCATGTGGTCACACCCACTTTTCTCGGCAAGGCTCGGCCAAGAGTCCCACACCCACTTTCTCGGCAAGGCTCGGCCAAGAGTCCCACACCCACTTTCTCGGCAGGGCTCGGCCAAGAGTCCAACACCCACTTTTCTCGGCAGGGCTCGGCCAAGAGTCCCCTATGTGCAATGATCTGCTGCTGTACACTTAGCCTTGATTCAGCGCAACCGCCATATTTCAGCACTGCATCTCTTTCTTAATTTTGACTCTAGAGGGCACACTTAAAATACTCTTCCCATCGTCGACCAAATCACGCATTTGATTTTATTTGTATCCTGAACCAACCATCATTTCCTTCACTTGTTGCTATATTTACGATGCGCCAAATGTAAAAAAAATAATTTACACAATCAAGCTCTTTTTAGAGATAGAAGAGGTGGAAAATGTATATATAGAGAGGAATTATGTATATATATATACATGTAGAATACATACATACATACGCATACATACACATATACACACATATACACATACATACATACATACATACATACATACATACATACATACATACATACATACATACATACATACATACATACATACATACGTACGTACGTACGTACGTACGTACAGACTATGGTGTCCAATCCATGCCAAAATTACTACTTTGATTTTACAACACAACATG
>LD377532.1:17835-56768 GCA_001465055.1 Ptychodera flava | reverse complement strand
AGGAAAGATGTGTGTTATGAACGGTGGACAATTTTCAACTTGATCTCTACTACATTTATCTACAAGCGTCATGGCGTAATTCAAATTTTTATATACAGATTTTGAACAAGGCAATTTGTGTTGAGAAGTAATAATAAGGTGGGATGGCAACTCCAGACTTATATTTATATTTTGTTAGCTTGCGGTTGTGTGGACGGTAGTGCACTGGTGTGTTTGACTGTGGTCACGGTGGGCTTGTCACTGACTTGACGGTCAACAAGAGTTTCGCCCTTGTTCTCGTTTAAGTGAAGGGTCCGACTGTTAAAATTTGCAGGCCTGTAAATTCTGAACACCTTTGTCATATCTTCTGTGACGATGACATTCTCAGTTGCACTGCTTTCACTCATGAAATTATCACTATCTCCATAGTCAATGCACGAAGTCACCACCACCCGTTCCATTAGTGACGTCACATCTGCTTACGCCAAAACGGGGCGAGCTCGGCAATTTCCGGAAAATGTCGCCATGATGGAAATCGAAAAGTGCAACTTTTCCCGTGTTTTCGTCGAAATAACATAATACAACCGTCAAAAAACCGCTCAAATAAGCTTCAGTGTGTGTGTAAATGTTTGTTTTATTAATACCAATTTCATTGACAACCAGAACTAGAGTATACGCCCCAAGTCAAACGAAAAAGTCTCAAAATGTGGCAGGACTCACACTTTAAGGAAATCTTGAGTGATTAATTGACTGCATAATTGTGTAAAGTGCATTAGATGGCATATAATCAAATCACCCATTTCCTCGGACAAGAAGATAGTGAAATGTGATTGCTACCATGACTGTGTGAATAATAATGGATGCACAGCCATCAGACTGTGTTGCAGAAATACTGTACCTGGGCAAAAAAAATTTGCCATCCTGGCTGTTGTACAAAAAATCACTGTACCCTCAGAGACTTTGTTTTTGAGCTGATAAAAGTGATAGGAAAATCCTAAATTACTGTAATGTTAGTTCACAGCGGTAATTATGACATGCACCATAATAATGCTTCAAAGTTTAGATCATCCTAAGACTTGATCAAAATTTAACAAGTTTGGTACAGGTGTGTACTGCTAGACTAAAGCGCTGAGCATTTCTGAACAGTTAAACATGCAATATCTGTGGTTCAAACTGAAACTGTGAAACATCTTCAGAAACAAACGTTTGTCTTTTTTGGCTTTCTCCTGGAAGACTGCCAAATATTAGTTGGCTCACCCCATAAGAAGGTTTTGTAAGAAGATGAAAGGGGCCGTGGATGATTAAAACGCACACACAGTCAACGCAACTTCTGTGTTTGGGGGAGGGGCAGGGGGTTGGCAGTATTTCGATTACCGTGTGCAAAAATTGCACTACATGTTTTCATATCGCGCAATCTCCCTAGACATTTTTATGTATCGCACAATATCACACTATATTGTTTTGCGTGTACCAGGCCAGCGTGGCACCGGCGCTGCACCAGCATTCTTTTGACATACATGTGGTTAAGTGCACTGATAAAATAATGTGACAATCATTTTGGATACAGAGTTTGATTTCATTCTATTGGTTGTGCCATTGTTGAGTTGGCGCTGAACAAAGATTTATTTTACAGGGGTTAGCATATGAGTGATTTCATAGCGACATAATTATAAATTGTTGGTATATTGATACAGAATGAGGCTTGGTTGGATTTTCGCGCTTCCAAACCAGGGGAGGAGGGTTGAGTCCAAACACAATTAGTTGCGTTAACCTTGCGCAGGTTTTATTATCCACAGCCCATAACAGTATTTATTACCATATGGTCCAGCGAGCAATACATTGATTTAATGACTATTATGTATGAAAACATTTTGAATGGTGTTATTTATCATGTCATATATTAATGTAGTGCTTGATGGACCCTGTGATATCACTGTACTGGTGTCTGCACATGTAGTACTTGTGATGAAATAAAACAAAGAGTTCAGAAAATTTATGCAAGGGTAAAAACCCTGTATTTATTTTCAATATTCTCACATTCCATGAGATGTTACAAATTTTGACAAAAAATCTAGATTTTTTCGGCAGTAAAACTGTTTCTGGCAAGCCTAAGTATTTTCAGTCCCTCTGGAGTAGAGTTGGAGAGGGATGGGGCCTATCTTATTTTATAAAGTTCCCTTCAATGAAACTCTGCACATTCAGCCAAGTCTCCAGGCTTTGTATTTTAAGTTAGAAAAGATCATGACAAATGAAAGAGGGGTCATTTTGATAATGTTGTTAATTTTATAACAGTTTCTCTATTGGGTAAAATTTCTTTTCATCAATTTCATAATTTTGTGGTTCCATATTGTGAAAAGACATGAACTTGCCATGTGTAATGTTACCATGATCAATTTAATCAATTAAAGTCTTGGCATGCTGAAAGGCTGAATGGTCTTCACACGCATGTAGCCACTTTTTCACATTATTGGATGCTGCACTAGCTTGATCAGCCTGGTAGACGGCGGACCACGTCACCACGTCAGCCAACGACAGCGAAGACCCGACCAACCATTTGTTTTTACCCAGATGAGAGTTGAGGGCTCTCATTGCTGCAGCTTTCTCCTTGGATGAACCTCTACAAAGTGAATGGGATGCCAGGTCTAGCCACATGTCAATGTGAGATGCTAGCTCGGCGTTGCATTCGTAGGATGGGTCTAGTAGACGGGCAAAATAACGAGCAATATTGGCTTCCCCTTGAATCGGCGTCTGAGATATCGGTGATACATTCATCTCCGGTCCATGAGACACTGCAGTTAAAATATTTTGGATTAAAACAAAAGCTGACAGATGAAAGTATGAGAACAGGCTTTATGCTTTGCAGTTCAGCAAAAAAGTGGAAACTAATAATAACTATGTTTTTAGATGTTTAGGTATTGATATTTATTACTTTACATATTCTGAATTGTTTACAGAAAACCACCATCAAATAGACAGTAGACAGATGAAGTTTGATATGGGTCTTTTAGCTCAGAGTTCTGCTGAACACTGGAAGCTAATCATATCTATTTGTATTAGATATTGATATTAATAACCTTACATTCCTTGCATTGTTTACAGAGGACAACCATTGAATAGAAGTTACATAGGAAATGTTGGCAACAATATGATATAGTTGTTGTGCTGTCCATTTGAATGTTATGCTACTTACCACAGTTATTGCCAAGATTTGACCTCACTACTACATTACCACAGAATATATTAAGATAATTTTCAACTTGAAAATGAAAGACATAAACTTTGCTCAAACGCTCCTCAAGCAAACATTAACGCATTCTCTTTCAATAGACGGTCACCATGCAATTTTTGATATTAGAGAAACAAATTACTCAGTGTTTACTAATATTTAAAATTCAAAATGGCTGCCATCCCTGTGTTATCTTTGCAGGAAATATTTTCCCAATTTTCACAAAACTACTAAAAACTTTATTTACTCCATAAACTTCAAAATGAGCCCCTACAGCTGGTAGGCCAAAAGGATATTGTAAAAGTGTTAGTCTGAATATCTGTCCCCGAGGTGCATTCTACCTTGAAACATTATTTTCTGGCGTATTTTAAAGTAAATGTTTGCTCTTCATCATAAGGAATAACATGCATACAAACACACGTAACTCAACTTGTCAAAATAAAAGTACACATTTGTGATAGAAAACATTAACATATTGCAATAGCACACAGCAAGTCTGAAGAGGACGCGCACATATACACAAACATAATTACATATACATATACTCATACATGCCCCAGCCTATTATCTTGTGCATGAACAAATTTGCTTGGAAAAATACTTACCATTTTTCCAAATGAGGGTAAAAGCTAGTTGCGCATTGCCTCTGTCTGTTGGTGAGCCATCTAGTAAGCATTTCTTTAGCTTGTTGCTAACATTGTCGACTGATGAATGCACATGCACTGATGTACAGGTACGCGCTCTGGGGATCAGTAACTGATGCAGTACAAATAAACTGAGCGGCGGTTTCTCAGGATCGGCATTAATTACAACATCATGAAGGCCATCTCCCTGTTAAGCAACAGAAAATAAAAGTGAGCAGTTCCTTGATGTGGCAGTCGATATATTGTCTCATTTTTCTGGGGTTTATGATGTGGTATATATTTGGCAACAGCATTACCATGACATCTTCATCTAGCCATGGTGTTTGATTGCTGAGGCAATCACTTTCGACGAGAAATTGCATGTTGCAACTGTCAAGTTTACCATTGATTCACACACAAGATGTCTAGACAGGTCTTTGTTATTAGCTTTCCTATGGACAACTACATGTTCCTTTTCATCAATTATAGGACGCTGGTGATGAGAGATGTTGTTTCCTGGAACATGTCATTCTGTAATAAAGGGTAGCTCAGTTGGGAACTCTTCTGGCTTGGTGTCATCTCTCAAAAAAATAAAACACACACACAAAATTGGCAAAAACTTTTTTGAAAGTGAAAAGTTTAGAGTCAGTTGGTTTCAAACACAAGGTTCACTGAGGCACTGGAAACATACATTTCTTCATAATGTAACAATTTTTAAATGTTACACTGAATGTACAGATTCCAAAATACTGGATGATTATCACACTAAAATGCAAGTGCAAACACTTTGTAATAAACAAATTTTATACTGGGAAATTACAATTACAATGATGGACAAAACCTCAAAAAGAAATACATAACATACCAATGTTATTGTACTTCCAGATGGTGCCTGTGAAACAGAAGACGCTCTCTCTTGAGATTTTTGTGATAGCGATTCCACTTCAGACTTCAGTCTCTCTAATTTCTGCAGTATGCGTTCTTGTCTCCTTTCAAGAGCCATAAGTGGGTCATCCTAAATAGATCGGGAAGCGGTTTCAAAAAGGTGGTAATTGGTGACATGGATTTAATTACTTAGTTCAAATGACTAAATCGACGATGAAATAAGTAGCATATATATATATATATATATATATATATATATATATATATATATATATATATATATATATATATATAAGAAACTGTAGGAATTCAGGTGATCCCCAGTGGAGCGTGGAATGGGGTGAAGATAGAAGAAACTTGGGTTGAAACACACTACCACACCTGGTTGTTAGGTTCCAAACGTATTTATTATACCTCAAACACAACGTTTCGCTCTAAATTTAGAGCGAAACGTTGTGTTTGAGGTATAATAAATACGTTTGGAACCTAACAACCAGGTGTGGTAGTGTGTTTCAACCCAAGTTTCTTATATATATATATATATATATATATATATATATATATATATATATATATGTATATATATATCAAGTATACTGATGTCCTTGTCGGAAATTATAATGTTCAATGGCAAACACAGAGCCTTATAACACAAACTACTTCAAATACAAAGTAGTAATATGATTCATGCATCTTGCAATCACCAGACAGATATCAAGCCCCTCTCTTTTCAACCATATAGTGTTGCGATTCGATAAATAATATTTGTTTTGGTGGTAACTGGCTGAAACCAGCTCGGAGCATTTAATTAACAGCCGGTGACTGTCACCATTTTTATGTGGATTTTATCCTGCGTGGCTTAATATTTTGATGACATGGAGGGCCAAGGGGAAGGAATATTATAGTTTTTAGGGTACATGACGGGCGTCTAAAACGAAATAAGATTTCAATCGTAGTTCCTCCATGCCACCCCTAATGCAGCCATAGAGAACTGTCACCCGGTACCCTGCACAGCGCGAAGGTTTGCCTTGTGAGTACAACGGTTCTATATTGAGGTCTTGGCTTCCGATCAGCATGGCGTACATGACGTACGTAGTGATACACCGGTGCCCATGTCACACGCATTGTGCGAACATGGAGGTACAGTAGTAGGACGGTATCAGGAAACATTTACGGAAAGCCAGTCATCATACGGCTGGCATTCAAGGCTCTCTAACTGATTCCGTTTCAAGGACAGAATGTAAAGTATTTTGTCTTCGTCCATATGTGCGTCTGCAGATGAGCCTGCAAATCATGCATGCTGTAGAGTATGACGGCCAACCGAGTCTTACCTGATCAACTGAGGAGCCGGTATCTGGTGGGGTTAATCCAGTGCTACGATTATCTCGATGGAGGTTTGACATTTCGTATATGCATTTTGGGATTTGGAGTTCAATATTCTTATCATACACCGGCTTCAACGGATACATCCCGATGTTATTCATCTTGAAAATACCAGATGCAGCTGCGACTGTGGATTCTCAGCTACACGCACTCGCTCGTACTCGTACTCGTAGTCGGTCCGCGGAAGGGACAGAAGTTTATGAAGTCTCGCGATCATTACTGCGAGATTATCTTGTTACACGAGAGCTGAGCTATGTCCAGGGCCCTCTCAGTCAGCTTTTTCCATTGGATGTCGGACGATTGTTTACTCACGAAAATGCTTCGTTACTATGTATTTAATGCATCGTCTTTCCTTTAATTGTGTGAGACTCATTTTGTTTATATTGATTATGATTAAAGAGAAGTTTTTTGAACTTGAAATATCGTTTTTATCAGCCACATGCTTTCTCTGATTTGTGATGTCAGTTTCCCCATATAGCCAATCAACTACCCCGTTATTGACAATCGTGGAGCGAAAATCGCTGTCGGTTTCAGTAAGATGTCGTCATTCCACGAGTGGTCAGGAACTATTTTAGGATGTGTGCTTATTAAGTTGTTAGCGAACTTAAGAAATCGGGCATAGAGAAAGTGAAACAAAGGAGAAACTCTTAACAATATGTTTGCGTGCAAGTCACGTGATCACATAGGCGCTTGAAAATGGCGGACATCAAAATTCAACATGGAGGCTAAAAATAGAAGTGCCGAAATCCCGCTATCCCGTGAATGAGTGAGGTCAGATTCTCCAGCATCCGGTAGATGAACTTCTTTCCTTGCCGTTTGTGCACAAATTTTGGCATTGCAAAATGAAGCGTGGACGCGGAAGGCCGCCGAAAAATCCCATTGTGCCTCTTGGATTCGGTCCTGGTGCAAAACGCAAGAAAACACTGCGTGATGCGGGCAGCGCATCGAGTTCACGCTCTAGCACACCGGTAAGTAATATCTCGACACCCCCAAGGAGCCGTAAACCCCGGGAACCACGGTTTGGCACCCGCCAGGCCGCCCAGAAGAGCAAAAAACTGATCGCGCAGGTGATCGGATGCGAAGATGAGGTCGCATATAATGATGGCAGTTTTGAGAATGAAACCCTTCAGAATCTGGATAATAACAGTGAATCTGAATACAGCTTGGCAAGTTCCGACGATGAAAGTGTATATTCAGAGAGTAGTTTTCAAAGTTACAGCACTATTGGCAGTACACCAAGCAGGAGGAAATCGAGAGTTCATAGAACCAGATCACCGCCATTTTTCCACGAGGAAAGGGAAATTCCCACGTTGGAACTACCATGTTCGTCCGACGATCTTTTGATAGACAGAACCTTACTGCTGCCTGTTGTCAGTGTATATGAAACTCTGAGACATTTCAGGCATCAGTTGAGATTAACTACATTCAGGTTAGAGGATTTCTGCGCCGCTCTTCAGAGCCAAGAACAGTGTGCTTTGCTCGCTGAAACACACATTGCTTTGCTCAAAGCTTTGCTTAGAGAGGAAGATGCTAATAGTACTACATTCGGGCCACATGACATCAAAGACAGCATCAATGTACAGTTGTATTTTCTGGATGGGATGACCTGGCCCGAACTTGTACGATGCTATGTGGAAAGTGACCCTGAATTTCGTCACGTTATTCCAGCGGTAGAGAATGAAAACTATCCGTATGGAAGTGTCAGTGATAAAGTCAAAGTGCTCCAGTTTTTGACTGACCAGTTCCTCAGTGCAAATGTCGTGAGGGAGGAAATAATCAATGAGGGTGCCATTACATATGATGATCATTGCCGAAACTGCCACAAGTTGGGGGATTTACTCTGCTGTGAGACTTGCTCAGCCGTCTACCATTTGGAATGTGTCAATCCGCCGTTGGAGGAAGTACCTGAAGAAGATTGGAACTGTGAAGTGTGCCGGGAAAACCAAGTTTCTGGAGTCACTGACTGTGTTTCTGAAGTTGAGAAAAGTGGTCTGTTGATAAGACATGAACCAATCGGATATGATCGACATGGCCAGAAATATTGGTACTTATGCAGACGAATTATTGTGTAAGTGGATTAATTACTGTACTGTTATTTGTTATGAATTATATGTAATTCACTTGAGTGGTAGCACAAACCACAGTTTCTCCAGCACATAATTTATTAACCCATCGTCTAAACTTTTTCCTGCCAGATTCATCTGTCACTTTTGGGTCAACTTGGTCAGAACCAATATAGTAAGCAATGAACATGTCCCTCAAAAGAAGTTGTAAAAGACATGACCATTATGATGGCCTCTAAAAAACAAGCATGATTTTTTGCTGATACTGAGACAAATAGCCTGGCAATTTTTAATAAAAGGATACCTTGCCCTTATACTGGATATCCTGATAATTTACTAAAATGAAATGACTTGAAATGGGTCAACAAAGCGTTACAGCTTACATTATCCTAAAATATATGAAGGTCTTCTTAGTTGTCTCCTTGTCAGTAATAGTGCATGCAGTGTCATCTTCTCAAGTTGACAAGATCAGTCAAGTATTTTGTACTTCTATTTCAATTGCTGGAAGAAGATGGCTTGGGTCTATGGACAAAATTAGCTGCAAAGAGCTCAATATTTACATTATGGTTATGATTTGAACTGCTTGACCATCTTGTGTTGCTTCTTATAATCTTGACTGTACAGTTAACAAGAATCTCCACCTGAGGATACAAATAGCTTTTCTTCTATTTTAGAATTTGGTAACAGTATGCATAACATTGATAATGTATTCCATTGCACAATTTCTTACAAGCAGTTTTATTCCTGGTCAGAAAAGGGAACAATATCTTTTAGTTTTTCCCTTACATTTTCTGTCCTTATAAAAATGTACATCACATGCTACAAAAATCATTGTAATGACGGAGTTACATAATATTAAGGTTATCTTGAAAATACCTCACAGAATGCATGAGGATATTAGCACAGTGTATCGCCCAGTGTGAAGCGGAAGCTGATTGTAGCATTTACATGTATATCCAAGTGCATCCTTTGTGGTATTTTTTTAGCAAATTATATTATTATACATCTGACATTCATGACTTGAGCAACAAATCATGAGCTGAGTTGTGATTTTTGTTGTGCAATATCAGCAGTTTTTCGTGGGCTTTATAATAAGCCTGAAACATTATCCTTGATGCATTTCTTATAGCCTGTGCAACTACATGTACAGAGCAAGAGACCCAATTGTCCAATATATCCCTTTAAACCGTCCAATAGTGTACGTGCTGAGACCCTGTAGAATGCCTAGCACTTGAGGCGCCTGGAAACAGTCAATGGAACATGCGTTCTATACGGCTTATTTAGCACATGCAAAAATCTAAATTGTTCTTGATAGTCCATCTATAATAATGTATGGTATAAGTTGTTGACTTTGTCTGCACTCGTTTTAACAACATGAAGGGAAATGGCACAGCCTAGTCCATCATCTCTGGCTGTATGTTTAAAACAAGCAAAATCAAGGAATTTAAACTTTACATATTTTTGAAGAAAATGACAGAGAAAGTTAGTCAGAGGCAGTTCACTTATGTTGGCGGCAATTCTGAAATATACATCAAACGTGCTATCACGTACCGTTATTTTTGACATCTCTCAAGTTATATATATACTGCTTGAGCAAAGGGCTGTTCGTCAAGAAAGTTGATAAAATGCTGATCTTACATGTTAATTCCTTTATTTTGGTACTGATCCCATCCCTCCTTCCACCAGAGGTAACTCCTTGTTGCATAATTTCTCTTGATACCCACTTTACCTCTGAGAGAGCATACCCCTTGTTCTGTCAGGCAGTGTTATTTTCACATTAGATGAGTCAGTGAAAAGTGGTATTAAACGAAATACCTAAGTATTTTTACCTGCTTTGCATGATATGTTATAGCAGGTTTAGTCAGTAAAACTCATGTATAGTGTCTCTGTTTTCAGGAGCCTTCAGATGTAAAATTTGTCGTTAAAATGTAATGTATGGAACATGTTATACCTCACTGGTTTGAGGTAATTTGATCTGATAGTGACATATGAATTTTGCAGGATACTGGTTAAATTGCTTTGTCAAATGGAAGTGGCTCCTGTTAGAAAGTCACATTTTGCAATAGCTGATCACATTTTGTATAAGTCAAAGTCATTTGTACAGATGAATTTTGTCACAAAGGTTGAAATTACGTACTTAAAATACAATGTAACGTGTATGTATACATTTAACAGCAGAATTGGACCATTCTCTGTGTTCTTTGTAAAATTTATCATAAATTGATCTGGAGTCAAATTGATCTGACTGCTCCGTCAGACGCCTGCGCATACATCATTCCCAGGCACCTTCAATATGCCTTTGTAAGAATGTCAAGAAGTCTGATTTCATTTCGTTTTTCTTTCTTCCTACTACAGCGAGGGAGAAGACAACGTGTGGTATTACAGTTCCAAACTACAGATGGAAGAACTAATGAAGAGTTTGGATGCCAAAGATTGGGAGGCTGACCTGTGTAGAGCCCTGACCGACCAGATGCCGGAGATAGTTGAGCACATGAACAAAACTGAGCATTTAACCAATCAAGCACGAGGAAATGTCAGGTCTGCTCTAGATGCTGCAAATGGTGAGGAGAATACTTTGACAATCCATGATTAGTCAGTCCCTAGCTACACACAGGAAGGTTCCCCATGGTTCAAAATTTGACAACCCTGCTATTTGTACAGACACTTTCATTGATAGTCAATATACTACTTTCAAAAATCAATGTTTCTATTAGTGTGTTTGGTGTAAGTAGTGTACTTCAGTACCGTGCACATTCCTTCTATTGAATAATGTAAAGCACATGCATTGTGAACTCAAGTCTTGCCTGATCTGTAATCATTAGATAAATATTGCCTCTCACAGTTGCTCAGTTAAAAAATTATCAAGTTCTGTTCATTCACATTTACAGACTGTTCGTCCTGTATCTACAGAACAACCACAAACAGGATTTTATTTTGTTGACAGTTGTGGATCTGTTGTGATCTGATTTATTTCTTTGAACTAAATTTCCGCCATCAAGAAAAATATATTTTATTGCATGATAGTCTCTGAATACGCCAGGAAACGAAAATATCTTTAGGTGTATTAAAATGGATGGTCAACATGTGCCAGTACTAGCATTGTGTCTCTTTGAGTTTTCACTTTGTACCAAGTAACAAACTTGTCTGAGTAAAAACAATTTTGTGTGTGTCTCACTGTCTCCCGTAGTGACAATCACAGCTTTGGTGATACTTGCAAAGTTGTGAAGGTTCAAACTATAAATAGTTTTGATAAATAAAAAATAAATATTTTGTAATAGCACCCTTAGGCATTGGTGCATTCCTAGAATATGCATGATAATAATGCTAAGTTTAATGCAGTACAGTGCAGTGTGTTACATAGATAATAAAGCATTGTCATTCTATACTCTGAAAGTTTCTAGTGGATTGGAAATTTGGTATTTTTGCACTCATACTGATTGACTTTTCTGAATGCAAATCCCTTTAACTCGTCAATTGTTCTGCAAAACAGGCAATATCGTTGTACAAAATAACATAGCACTTTGCAAAAATTGTAGTAAAGATATTGTAACAACTTTTTTTTGGGTTCCTGTAGAAAAAATACAGAAAGAGAGGACTGAGAGAGAAGAGCGGAAAAAAGCAGAGGAGGCCAGGAAGAAAGAGGAAGAAGAGAAACGACGGAAAGAAGAAGCTGAAGCCAAGGAGAAGGCAGCATTTTTGGAAGCTAGCGAACAATCATCCAAGACAGCCGACACTGATAATACAGAGATGGGCAAAGAGTCATCAGAAGACAAAACCTCTGTGGATCAGGAAGCGACAAAGAGTTCTGTGGATACTTCCAGCAAGAAAGATGAGACTACTGATGAAGAAAAAGTTGAGGAAAAGCCCAACAAGGAAGCCGGCAATGGTGAAAGCGAAACAGATACAAAGGTCGTGAGTGTCCAGTCACTTAAACCTGGTGTTACCAAACGGATCCTGGATATGCAAGACGCAGAGGATGCCGGCGAAACGAAGAAATCTGATGGGGATGCGTCAGTGAAGAACACAGCGACAACAAAGACTGTGGTGTTTCTGAACAAAGATGGCACCAAACTGACGTACGCGATATCTGCCGGTGTCAATACAAAGACCACTACCACTGCTGCATCCGGGGACAGTGCAATCACTGTGTCTTCCTCCGCTGAATCGAAAACCAGCGTAAACACTGACAGTAAGGATCAGGACAAGAAAGTTGATGAAAGTGGAGATGCCAAGAATGAAGAGCAAAGTAATAAAACAGACGACAAGACGAAAAGTTCGCCGCCGACCACTGGTATAATGACGAGGTCTCGAAACCCAAATTACAAGCCACCTCCACCGAAGACGACATCGTTCATCACGTATACGTCATCCAAATCAACAAAAACTACAGCAGCAATTACAATGGCAAGTGGAAAGACTGTGACGACAACGTCAGGTAATAACGATACCATCCTCGTGATCAATGCCCAGGGGGAAATCACCAGGGTCAACACAACCAAGAACGCCGATGGCACACTGACTATCAATGCAAAAAATGCCGAACTGTTTGCAAAGAATCAACAAGTCTTCAAGCTAGGAATGGAAGGCAATTACAAACTTTATAAGAATTTCTACACGACGAATACGCTGGGTCTAAACAAACCGCAGCATAACGAAGACCGAGACAAGCGCCGACACCTGTCGCACAAGTTCAGTCTTACCCAGCTAAGTGAGTTCAAGTGGAGCGGAACCGTATATGGGTCCAGAGTGTTGACGATCTCAACGCTTCGACTCAGCATCACACAGCTGGAGAGTAACATAGCCGCTCCGTTCCTCCACTCCAACTGGGTCGTGCATCGCAACAACTGGGTCAAAGCGGTACACATGTGCAGCACTCCGAGGGAGTTTGCCCTGGCCTTAGCCATTCTGGAATCGGCTCTCAAGCCGGTCATTTTCAACCACGTGTGGAACGAAAACCTTGGGCACACCAGGATGCAGCGGTTGACAGTCATGGATCGAGAAGAGAAGAAGAAAGCGGAGAAGAAGGGTCGAGATGATGACACTGAAATTGATAGAAGTCACTGGGTTAGATACACTTTCCCACTGAGACATCAGGTAGGTAGTCACCAAACCCACCAGATTTTGGTACACTTTTTTGACAACATAGGAATTTTTTGAGATATCCTTGAGAGAGCCCCACACAAATACATGTATTGATAATATGTTGCATTGTTTTACATATAAGTAGCAGACAACACTGTTGAATCAGTAGCACATCAAAATGTTGTAGAGGGCACACCTGAATCTTCTCTGTGCACATACATTATCCTAAGCACAATTCAAATCACCTCAAATAAAGTGCAAGGCATCAACAGTCTTCAACCTACCTGCCTTATCTCCCCATCATTGCAAAAAAATTACTTGCAATACAATTGTTTAGGGTAACCATTCTCTTTTTCAAGCCCATGTGCAAGACAGGTGATGTCTTTTGATAGGCTGAATTTGTGTGATTGCTCTCGCAATTGATGTTAACCACATCACTGTAGGCTTATGAGCAGGCCTTAGCATTAACAATGTCCATTATCAGTTGACTAGTATGTAAAGCATAAAAGTTTAAGAACCCTTAATTCAGAAAATGATTTTGCAGCATTTTAAAAAACATGACTAATTACACACATTGGTCAGTGTGCCCTTTATCAAAGATTTATTTCTGGAAATTTTTCTGTCAATTTGAGGAATTGTTGAAATTGTCTATGTCTACCCTATGTCTTAACATGTAAGCCAAAAAATATGCTTGTGTCATTCGCGACATGTTTGCGAGCTGGCGCATTATATTGGCTGATAGGGCACACTCTAATGTGTAATAATGACCAGTATATTTTGTTAAGGTTCAAATGTTACATGCAAAATGTTCACCTTATTGTCAGCAAATACTGATATTGTTCAGGGAATGTGTGTATGGATCAGCATCTTTCCCTGTTTTGATCAAATAGTCAACAGTCTTCAATAAAAAAAAAACATGCTTTCCCTGCTTGTGTCAACGTTTAGGTATGGAAACAGAAGGGTGAAGAATATCGGTATTTGAGCGGTGATGGTTGGAGATGGTTGAGTTCAGTTCGTAGGAAAAGACAGCTACCAGCACCAAGCCCTGCTAAGATAGCACTGGACAGAAGCATAGCGAAAGCAAATCAACCAAAGTATCAAAATGGTAAGTTTTGGAAAATCAGAATTGTTTGACTTCTAGGTTTGACTAATCGATAACATTGTTACTTTTCCATGAGACATAGATAAATTGTACAAATATTCCAAATAATATTACATGACAATTTTTTTTCCCGGTCTCTCCACAGTGTTTGAAATGTTTGGAAATATCAGTAGCAAGGTGTCGGAAGATAGCAAGGATAAGATCGTGAAAAAGGAAGAGCCTATTGAAAGCGATGGCAAGTGCGAAAAAGAATCTTCTGATGAGCCAGTGAAAAAGAAAGTGAAATTAGATGAGGAGAAAGAGGATGTTCCGGACAAAGTGCCCGCAGAGGGAGAGGAAAATGAAAAAAGTGAAGCTCCGGACATCAAAAAGGAAAAGAAAGAACCTAAAGTGGAAACTCCGGAACCGGGAAATAAAGGGAAGACAATCATTGTCAGGCAGGAAGATATGGACGATGGCGTTATCATGGTCAGTAAAGGGCTAACAGAGCACACTGTGTACAGAAAGATAGGGAGGAGACCTCGTCTGGACGGGTTCCTCGACAGACGAGTGAAACAGCACGCACTGGAACAGAAGGAGTATGAAGAGAAGAAGAAGAAATATCTGAATTACACCAAGGCGTTGGACGAAAAGAAGAGGATTGAGGAGCAAATAAATATTGAGAAGATGAAGAGAGAAGGTGGGGATGTCGCCAAAACCGACGGCAAGGATGTGAAAGGTGTGACGACTGCCCCGGATGGGAAGACAGCACCTGAGGTGAGCGGAATCAAACAAGAAACTGCAACAGCGGTCTCAAAGCCGGCACCTGCCGACAAAAGTGGACAGAAGGAGATGCCAGGAGTGGTCGTCAATGGAGAGAAAGAGAAAGAGACTGCAGGTGAAACAAAGACATTTACACGGTGTTATTCTCCATTGTGCGGGCAGCAGAGTAAACCTTACAGATGCTATTCAGTTCTGTGCAATAGCAAACAGTGTGACCAAAAGACAGGCCAGTTACCCAGGCAGACAGCCAACAACAAACACAACGATTCGGTGTCGACAATTACGAACTCTAGTGCTGTGAAGACTTCGAGTAACTCTCACAATTCATGCAGTGTGTCTGCCCCGAGTTGTACTAGTAATACCATTCCAGTAGACGCGTCTACAACCAGTCATAGCAACCTCTCAAATAACGTCACATCGTCTGCTATGCCATCACAGCCGTCGGCGTCTCCGGCAGAAACACCTACTCAGACTTTGACTTCTCAGGTTCCCGAAAGCAACGCAGCGTCAGCTGCTGCTACGACGACAGTCCAATCCAACAACAGACCACCTTCGGTTGCAAACACACTGCCCAAAGCGTCCGCTTCCATGACTTCTGGATCAGCAGTTACTTTGAGTATTCCATCCACGACGAGCCAGTCGTCTTCACTGTCCATTCCAAAACCCAATTTGAATATACTGATTCCCCAGAACTCTCCAAAGGTTACCTCATCAGTCACTGTTACGAGCAGCGGCCCTACAGTGATAAGCGGACTTAACGTAGGCCTCGGTAACAAAGCTATCGTTACCTCCCCTGCATGCGCTGCTGTAGGCTCCACTCCATTTACCAATGCACTCACCTTTACAACCACCAAAACAGTCATGAGAACAGTTCCCTCAGTGGCATCATCTACTATAACGTCAACTCCAAATAAGGTGTTGACCTCTCCAAATAAGGTGTTGACCTCACCTGTGGTTATCAGTGGTCAGGGCACTGCAGCAACCAAATTAGTCATCGCAACGAGCATAACAACTATGACGCCAAGCAAGGTGACAACAACGTGTACGAACACTGCTGCTGTTAGTGGTGTGACTACCAACACGCTTAGCTCTCTGATGAAGTCCATAAGTACAACAATGGTGCCCGTGGAGGCACCGAAGGAACTGTCCACAAAAAAGACAACTTACTTAGCCAAGTTTTCTCGCTCCCGTAAGGCTACCAAGAAACTTGCCAAACCACTGCCTACATGCTGCAAATATGCAACCAAGGGTAAGCTCAAGAGTATCTTTATCTTGCGTCCTGAAGAGTTGAGGAAAATCTGCCGGAAAGGAGGTCGCTTTGAGGTGCCAACCTTCAACTACAACGCGAAAACCACGGGCATGAATTGGCACTATCCAGCGCCAAGGCCAAGATTCCAAACTGCCTGGAGATACAGGGTTCAGACGTTACGTTCGCTGTCAGCAGCAGGGTTATTATTACGCATCTTATGGGCCAGTCTTCGCTGGGACGACATGGCCATCAAACCAGCATTCGGCGGAACCACCACCGTCACCACGGATGAAGAAATCACCACCACAGAGATAATCAAGAAAAGAGACGTACCTCCCGATCACCTCCGATCAGAGTACATGGTGAGGAAAATCATTTGTCCAGTTGGCGGACCAAGCAAAGATGGTAAGCTTTTACATGTAAATTGTTTGTGTATGATGAAGCCAGCAGCATTTTAGAAAATATTGAAATAACAGAAACTCGTAAAGTTGAGAGTTACTCTGTCATCTCCAAATTTTGTTTGACTTCTACAAACATATGTGGGACTGACAGGATTAAAGGCATTAAGGATGAAAGGCATTAAGGTGTAGAATGCAGCTTGAGGACAGATATCTTGTCTCTCAAACTTATACAATACTTTTTTAGTCTACCACTTGTGAGGACTCATTAAGAAGCTCATGGAATAAGTAACATTTTCACCAGCTTATTTTGGCAGAAATTGAAATTGCCATTTTGAATATCAAATATTGATAAATTAAAGGTTATTTGTTTCTCTGGTACCAAATTTGCACAATGACCCCTGATTTTAATTTTTGACTTTGAAAGAGAATGGTCGAAAATTTCCTTTGGGAAAGTTTGAGCTTTCAAGGCGTGTACTCCTAAGGGAAGTTTTAACTGTTCTCTTACATACGAATTGTCATCTACTATTGTACAGGCAATGTAAATGTGTAAACCCTGTTCATTATTAGGCCTGTATCATGAAATTTAAACACATCTCTCTCTCTAATCTATACAGAAGAATACAAACCACAGCGCAAGGGCTTGCGATCAAGCTCAAGAACACCCAAAAACCTTGTTGAGAGAAAACCTAAAGGACCTCAAGTGATTGAAACCTGGACACCAGAAGAGGACTTGGAACTCTGGGAAATCAGACAGTTTTGGGAAAAGTGAGTAATCACATTGTAATCTACTGTATGTCAGTTTATCATGAAATTATACCCTACGTCAAGGAATGTAAAAGTAATGTCTTCTGGTCTAACAATGAACATGTTTGGTTCCATTTCAGAATGGAGAAGCAACAGCAGGTGGCCAAGGAGAAGATTGCCAAACAAGAAGCTGATAAGAAAGTGCAAGAAGTCAAAGATCAGTTTGAGATGCAGCTCAAACTTCAAAGACAAGCAATGCAACAGGTAAATCTTTTTTGAGTGATTGATGATCGTAAAGAAGTAAAATCCATTCATTCAGTGAAAAAAGAATCCATTTCTACCGAAAAGATATAATGAATCAAAATTTTAATGACAAAAACATACGATCAACATATGCTGATTGGATAAGCTGATGAAGTCCTTCAAAGATGATTTATCAGCTGTCTTAAAACTTGCCGCCATACATCACTGTCATAATGATAATACTGAAATTTGAGACTAAATGTTAAAAAACTGAATAAGTATCTTACAGTGATTGGAAAGGCAGCACGCCCTGCGCCATATCCACATTGAACTGAAAAATGCCTCATTGAAATTTGCTTTGTTGGCGCCCCTGAGTGCATTGTATTAAGTTCGAGTACAAAATTTGTTAATGACTCGACTAAGAACTGTTCTCGCCTAGAAGTCACTGTAAGTTTGTGCACCTTCATAAGCTTTTGAATTTAATGCAGAAAAAGCTATCAATAAATCCCCCGTCACGTTTGTCTTGATAAACAGAAGCGTTTACAACAGCAAGACCAACCCAAGGGCACCGGTACAAGTGTGTCAACTTCAGTGTCGTCCAGCACTCCGGTGTACACAACCGTTCTCACCCAGGCTAAGTACACCCTGACCACCACCAAGGTGACCACAACACCGACCATGACCGTGACTACCATTGGGGTTACCTTGGCAACGTCAGCGCTACCAAGCACTGCTATCACCACGGCTACCAGTGGGACTGCAACAGCCACAATTCGAACTATACCGGCAAAGACAAAGATTGTACACCCACAAGTGCAAGCCAAAGTTGTCACGATGTCTTTGACCGGTGAGTTTTATGTGTGCTTGGTTTCGTTGATTGTGTCTGAAAAGTTTTGCAACAAGCACAATATATTGGCACTCATTTATGAAAAGTATGTTACGGAAGGGCAAGTGGCTGTAACTTTATGTTTTTACACTATTTTTTGTTTTGTATATCAATTGCAAGTTCTTGTTCTATCCCTCAAAGCATGTTGAAACAACTAGTCAACACAGCATGTATATGGCTCAATACGTTATTGTACTGTAACTGTTTACATGTTGAATTCTAGTCCACTCCAGAATTCACTTATCGACAATGGCAATGCAGCCTACACATGCACAGGCTGAGTTGACAATCTGAATACTGTGTATCTCAGCATGCTTTGGGGAGTAGAACGAGAAATTTTTATTGATATTGTAAAAGTAGATGTGGTGAAAAATGCCATTTAAAAGGTACAGTTATCAGCTGTAATGAGTACAGTTACATATACCTGTTGATAGTGACTCAGGCCAAAAGAAAAAAGATATGTGTTTGGTAATCAGATCTAAACTACTAGTATTTACAACCCGCAACTTTTTTTTTATTTTCAAAAGTCAAACATGATTTTGCCAAATTTTGCTATTTATTGATGGGTCACACACATCATAATAAATAGAAGAAATGAAAAAGTTCCCAACTAAGCTACCCTATTTCTTGAAGGCATGTGAACAGAAGAGCACAATATTCCAGGCAATGTGCAGCATCTAGAAAGATTACATCTAATTCGTAGACTGTCATTATTTACAACTTAAGGAGTCTGAAATCAGGGCTTTTGAGTTGCTGATTGGCTGTTTGGAAATAATTCAATGGAAACAATGAGTTTCAGCCAACCGATTGGCTGAAAGCTTCCAAGACGTTGCACAGTAGCCACAAAATTTTTATTGCCTCATTGTCAATGGGTAGTATTCACGCACTATTTATCTACTTGAACAGAGTTCATAATTGTTTCAGCAAATCACAAGTACGTCGGAAAAACAATCTTCTCTTTCAAACATTCCATAAAGTCACAGATTTGCAATGAATTTGTACATTCACTGTTGCACACGGTCTAATGAACAATTTTATCCTTGGAATCAGGCACCACTCCAGCTCTTCCAAAACTGAGTACAGCGTCATCAAACATTTCTGTTGTGACAACCAAACAGTTTCCAGCGTACCAAACCAAGTCCATCATAGTGACGGCTGGCGCAACACCGACTACATCTACGGTTACTGCGACTGTCACTGGGACCACAGTACTTGCAGCTGGCAAAACTGGACAGACCCTCCCGACCGGAACTTTCGTGCTCCGGCAGCCAGTAGCCATCCGCACGCCCAGTGGACAAATACAAGTACTCCAACCCGGCCAAATCATACAGACGACAACAGGGCAGGCGCATCTCATCCGGGGTCAAGGCCAGGCTGCACAAGGTCAAGTTCAGGGTCAGCGGCTGATTGCCCCTAGCCAAATACAAGTCAGAGGTCAGACACACGTGATAAGAGCCGCATCGCCCGCTTCTGCAACTGTGGGCGGTACAACGACAGTGCAGCGGTTGATACTGCAAACCCCTGTTGCTGCCGCTGGGTCTGTCACTGCTACTACTCCCGCTACCACTCTGGGTAAGTTGTATTGGTTCTTGTCGTCATGGATACTCAGTCTTTCATGTCAGCAAACCATATTTCGTGTAACATTGATTCACATGATTTTTTTCACTTCAGTATTTCTCCACATAAATGAGTATTCTTGTCGACTGTTCCTAATTGACTGACTAATCGATCTGTGGTTCAGTGAGGCAGTTCAATAAAGTACAGTTCAAATATAAAAAAAAAACTTTACAGCTTGTGTATTGTAGCAGGAAAATTTAACCCATGTTAAATACAGAGGGTTACCAGACATATTGTTGAGCAAATTTTTATGTATTGCAATGACAAATTCCAAACTATTTCTCAGATAGTCAGTAATTGATACAGTCTTTCCAGTCATATGTATTATGAGCTGTTTCTTCGAAGTAGGGAGTATATTATCAGTTATGAATCCCACCATATTTACTTAATTCTGAGACTGTAAAGTGATGTATATTATTCATTTGAATCAGTAACAACAAATCTGTGTTTAATCGCTGTGAATTTTCAGTAGCCGCAGTTCCTCAGCCCACAACTCAACTGACGCAGCCAACTACGGTTACAGTATCAACAACGCAAGCCCAGGCACTGCAGCAAAAACTGCTAGCCCTGCAACAGCAGCAACTCCAGCAGCAACAACAACAACAACAGCAACAGCAGCAACAACAACAGCAGCAGCAGCAAGAACAGCAGATCAAACAGCAGCAGTTGCAGCAGCAACTGCAGCAGTTACAGAGCATCCAGGGTAAAGACAAGCAGCTTCAGTCGCAGTTCCAGCAACAGATCCTGCAGAAGCAGGCCCAGATCAAACAGGCAGCAGCCATTGAAACCATGAGAATCAAGCAAAAGTCAATGACCCCAGAAGAGAAAGCTGAACAGCACAGGTACGCTGTGAGCAAAGATCTTTTAACAGTAAAGCAACATGGTGAATTGTCCATCAGTGTCTTCTTATAGGAAATATTGAGAGAATTTTCAAAGCTTGGCTGAATTTATCTGCATGAAATGCCACAGCGTGGTTTTGAAGAAATTTCATAGAACTCTCTGTCTATTGAAAATGCAAATGAAAGAAAGGAATAAGAAAACACACAAACCGTAAATTGCAGAAAGGTCAGGGGATCAGTTGTGCCATTGCAGATGAGGAATCTACGCAAACACAAGCAGGGCCTCCCTTGATTTCTGTTATATAGCAGTCTTTAAGATGCCTGATGTGTTTTCTGTACAAGTATCATAATCATGTAATCAATAGGCTGAAGAGCACTTTTTCAGCAGCTCATATCCGTTGCACAATTGACCCCATGACCTTCCATGTAAACCTGTGACAACACGCAGAAGTGGCAATTTGTAATCTCTTGAGAAGATTGCGCAATTTTGAACCATCTCAGTAAAATTGCCTTTTTACTGTCTTTGTTCATTTTCCTAACCCCTGTGATATGTCTTGATAATTACATTACAATATTATATTGTATACATTGTATTACAACACAGTCAAGTGAAAAACTATGAAAGGATAATCCATTTCTCGTTTGATATTCTGAAAAAAAATTACATTCTGGACTGTAGGGAAAGATCTTCCAGGTATGAAAGGAAGATGTATCCAAGCTCTTAATGAATCTTGTTTGGGAATATTTCAGCTGCAAGTTCATTGAGTATTGGTGCAATATCCTACATATAAAGTGTAAATGTCGCTTGTAAGGCCCTGGCATGAAAAGAGTGAGTGACAGACAGTAATACTTTTCCTTACTGTGTTGTGAAAAACATCATGTAGCTTCTGTAACATGTATAAATGCTTCGTCTTGTTTCCTCCAGGATGGTGATCTGCAACCAGGTGATGAAATCTCTGCTGGACAAAGTGGAAAAGGAGGAGAGACAGAGCTTGAAGAGGAAGAAGCTGCAAGAAAACAAAGAAGAGAAGCGGAGCAGAGTCGCCGCCAATAAACTGAGCGGTCTGCTGTACAAACACAAGGAAGTACTGAAGAAGGATATAATGAAGAAGAGGGAGGTTCTGGAGAAAAATCTCATGGTACAAGTCCAGGTTTGTATCACTCGTACCCTGTGATTTTGTCTTCGCAGTGATGCCTCTAGTTGGCTTTCACTGAGTGAGCCCCAACCTGTACCCCTGAAAAGGCGTTTTATTGTCAATGGAGAAGTATTCCTCATATACAACAGCAACGGCGAAAATGAAAAGAAATGTGTATACAATCGTTGTTGATGAAGTTGCATATGTGATTGTCAGAATTTGGAAGTTTCACGATCTATAGAATGTGCTGAAAAATTGTTCATGAAGATTCTGCAATGATGTGCAGTTGATTTGGGACGCATGTTAAAATGACTTTGCTGAACATATTTGTCTAATGATAACCAGTATACAGCCACTGTTCAGAGTGAAGCCATTGCTCACAATAGTGCGTATTAACCAGCACATATAGAAATATCATTGTGGAGTTTGTTCATTAGATGCACATTTTTGTAGTTGAACTGTATGCACACAACTCCTATCCCACAAAATGAAGCATCCCCCACATATACACACATGGTGAATACATTAGCATACCATGCCAGGATCAGGCACTGGATTGAATTTTGACGGATGTGACCTTGACCTTGCTCTTTAGCTAGATTTCTATTGCTGTCTTCGTACTGCATTTTTACCAATATTGTCCCATGTTCGTTTCAGGAGGAGTTGAAACAGGAACAGAAAGCCGCTAAAAAGCGGAAGAAGAGTGAGACAGGAAGTGCTGCAGCGCAGACCACCCCAACACCTGTTACCAAGGCAACAACGGTGACCACCGGCAATGCCGAGGACACGGTCAGTGCACCGAAACAGAAGAAGAAGAAAGCTGAAGAGAAGTTGTACTGCATCTGTAAGACTCCGTATGACGCCACTAAGTGAGTGTTCTCTGATGAAACCATCCAGTGATTGTAATTAACATAGATGACCATTGATTTCCCTTGCTTTATGAAAATCTCATCCTTGATGGTGAACTTCAGTGACCATTTCACAAAATCATAGCAGTATAGTATTTGGATTATTTATGGTTTCTTGGAATACAAGTTCATGTCGAAATAGCTTCAGTGGTTTATTGCAAGACTACAAGTAAATGAGTTACAAGTGTTAGAAAGATTGTTTTTGACCTCCAGGAAAGAGCTGACATTTCCTCAACATAGCTATCAAGTTCAGCATCCAGGTAGCTTAAAGCACAAGTACAAGGATGGACTGAAAACTGCCAAAATCTTCATGACAAATCACTGATCGATAAGTTAAGCAACAGCTTCTAAAGAAACCTTGTGGCGCTAAGTCTTGAGTTTGTCTTTTTACAGATTCTACATCGGCTGTGACCTGTGTAACAACTGGTACCACGGTACCTGTGTGAACATCACCGACGAGGAGGCAGACAAGCTCAGCGAGTACGTGTGCAACGAGTGTAAATCACAACAACAAGAAAGAGATGAGGAGTTGTACTGCATTTGTAGAAAACCATACGACGAATCACAGTGAGTCGCTGTTCTCTACCTTTTTAATAGCAAATTTATTTGAATTTCTCATTCATATGACATGGCAAACATACAGCACTTATGCCTTGAGTAAATTCGTTAATTCATATACTGCGTAATGGATAAGCAAATTATGAATAAAGACTCATGTTTACCTTTTAACGTGATTTTCCTCTCATCTTGAACTGTTTTCCTACGAAATGCCATTTATCAGTCACCCAGCTTTGATATTTTTTACCCATTTGACAGAGTATACTGACAACTCTGCCGTTCTGTGGACACCACCATTGAACATTACTAGCTACTAGCTAGGAGTTTGGCTCTCTGAAAGATGTGTAACTTCTGTAGAGTGATTGAATGTGTATTAAACTACGGTGCCAAAATATTGTCAGGGGAATCATGAACAATCAGTTTAATGTGCTATGCTGACAAGAGTACATGAGTACACTACACTGCACAAAAGCCAAATTTACTAGCTACTGATTTACTAAATTCTCTCTTTTGCCTCGAGAAAATTTCCCTTTTTCGATGCACCAGTATAGGGCTTTTTCAAAGAAACTTATAGAAATTTGTAGTGTGTACAGAAAGGTTGTGAGATACAAGGCATATATTGGTAGAAAACTGCAATGTCAGAGGGAGATAAGGCCCAACGTATATTCACTGTGTTTTTTCTTTCTCTAAAGTTTCTACATTGGATGTGATCGCTGCCAAGACTGGTTTCACGGTCGCTGTGTGGGTATTACACCAGCTGAAGCTGAAACCATCGAGAAGTACATCTGTCCAAATTGTCAGTCTGCCAGATCACAACAAAGTGTCACCAGAGACCTCAGTGGAAGGGATTACGAGCAGCTTAGACGTCTGCTCAGACAGATGCAGGTAAAGTCTGACTTCCGAGACTTTGTCAAGTAAAATTGACCAACCTTTGCTACTTGAATCATATGTGTGCGTCTACCTCAGTTTGTATCTGCGGATCTTTCACATCACTTCACTTCACTCATCAGGGACTTTGCCTTTCATATTTCAATAGTAAAGTAATCTGGATAGTTTAAAGCATCGCATATACTGGAGAGGTCAGGGTTCAAAGGGCAACATGCCTGTTTTCAAAGAGTATAACCCAGGGAGCTTCAAACCATACTCATGTACTCATGTGGTTCTCTTTTCACAGAGCCATAAGATGGCATGGCCTTTCCTAGAACCAGTGAATGAACTGGAGGCACCTGATTATTATCAAGTTATCAAAGAACCAATGGGTAAGACTATATAAGACGAAGTACTCTGTGTTGTAATATCATCTACAGTACACATCATATATATATTTTCAGACAGTCTTTTTCAAATTCTGTCGAAAAATATTGAAATTCGTTGACTTTTTGTGAAAATGATGGTTAGATTTAAAATTATCAAGCATAGGTAGGTCCTCTGTAAGGGCAATAGCTGTAGCTTTTGATGAATTTTCACTATTTTTTGTTTTTTACGTCATTTGCAAGTTCTTGTTCTATCCTAAAAGTATGTTGATCAACTGTTTAGCTTGTCAGTGCAGTGTCTATATGTGTAGAATTGGCTGTCATTGTTTACATTTCAATTCTAGTCCACACCAGAATTTGCTTTTCTGGTCTACACATGTAAAGGCTGAATAGTGTGAATCCCAACATATTTTGCGGAGTAGAGCAAGAAATCGTTTACAACATCAAAAACAATATTAGTGAAAAAAAAATAATCAAAAGTTGCAGCGACTGGCCCTTTAAACACACATCTAGAAGACAAGCTGCTTAACAGAGACATGTTTTGTCAGTCAGATTATGCATGTCTGTACATACTAGGGTATATTTTTAGCTCATATTTGGTATGTACATGAATACCAAAAAGAGCTTGTATGTTGAGTCAGTGGCGTCTGTATATCTGTATGTATGTATTTTTTCTATTGATACAATGACAATCTGTGAAGGAGCACATTTCTGTGATCTGCTCTCCAAATCTTCATTGTAATTACCAAATGTACCAGTTTCCATGGATGTGTATTAATGCGAGATTTCTGTTCCCCAGATTTATCGACTTTGGAAGACAACGTCAAGGCCAAGGAGTACACCAAACTTGGAGAGTTCATCAGCGACGTCACCAAGATCTTCGATAATTGCCGGTTCTACAATCCATCGGATTCTCCCTTCTTTCAGTGTGCCGACGTTCTAGAAAAATTCTTCGTTCAGAAAATTAAATCCATCAAACAGAGTATGAGCCAATGAGAGTGTATCACTCGAGAAATAACTTTGACTGATTCGTTTTAATCTTTTAATTAGGTAACGTAGGTTTCTATTAAAAAATTAATGAAATAATTTAGACATAGATAGTCAGCAGAAAAAAAAAATGATTGTGATAATGAAATCTATTTTCTAATTGAATAAAAAGGACGTTACTATTGGATAATTGGATGAAAACTTGCAAAGAAAACCCAACCCAGACTTCAAAGCAATGATGACATGTGTCGTGGTTTGATCTGATATTATTTATATGAAAAAAAGGGTTGTTATGAACTTTGACCCCTTGTACAGTAGTCATATTCCATAGGATATTTTCAGTGTGAATGTCACGTGCTTTTTAGAAACCAACGTGTGTAACGATGGTGAGGCGTATACGGAGTTAGGGAAATCTACATAACTTTGCAAAAAAATCCTTACATTTCGGTAAACCACTCATAGCGCTTTTTAATTTTCTATCTGTACATAATGATTCACCCTCCAAGATGTTTTACCATAACGACGAAAGATCATGAACTCAGCTTAGCTTTACAATCAGTTTCCTGTGGGATGTTTTCACATCGCAAAGTCACAAGACTGTATTCGACTCTTGTTTACAAACATGCAGAGCAGTCACTCTTTGACAAACACTTAAAAAAAAACCCCACAAGCCTAGTTCAGTTTTTTTTCCTTCTCCTGTATTTATTGTCCTTGTCTGTAGCGGCTTCTTTTCTATGTGAATTTTCAACTGACTTTCATCGTCTTTTGTTTTACTGTGAGTATTTACTCATTAATAAAGCAGTCATTTCAACAGATTTTGACATTGTGTGTGACTTTGATGAGCGAAAGAGGAGGTTGTTAGATAGGTCACCTGTAATTGCTTGTGTTTAACCTGCTGTGATCAGTGCACTGTCTTTGTAATGATATTGTTTGTGAGTAGATGTAAATAAAAAAATATTGTGGTGGCATTGCCACTGGAATGCTAGCCATGGTGGGTATCCACAAATTTGAATTAAAAAATTTTAAAGGACACTACTGAAAGGTTAGGGAAGTGCTTTTTAGCCCTGCTGTCAGAGACACTGAGCTTATTTAATAGGTGGATGTGTGGTGTGGTCATGCATCCATCAACTTTTTTACATTCCTAGCTGCTGCTTCAAAATGGCCTGTCTGATTCCTTTAAAATTATGATGAAATCCTCAATTTTGAATTTTAAGGCAATTTTTGCTCTTTTTGGTCAAAAATTTTGTTTCTCAAGAAATGCTTGTCTGATGGCTTTGATATTTGGTGTACAGGTTCCTAGGGGCTACCTGAATATGCTGTATTAACATTATGCAAATTCTGCAATTTTATATTTTGGGGGCAAGTTTTGCCATTTTGTTTTTCAAAAACTAGCTTTGATATGTTTTTGACATGCTCTTGGGGATGATCTTAATGTGATATGTTCAAATTATGATGAAATCTTCGATTGTGTATTTTTGCAGCTATATTTGCCCTTTTTGGTAAGTCCATCCTGAAATGTATTATCAAAGATTTCCACCTTCTTCATCAACATGTGTCACAAGAAGTTATTCTCTACATAACACAGCGAGGTGTCTTGGGAGTTAGGTCGCTTGTCACTTGTTGTTCTGTTCTCTGTAAAATACTGACAGACTTTTGAAATGACCTTCAATCCTGTATTTTATTATTTTGTGTCAGCAGATTCAAACGAAACCATTCCACAATCAAACGAAAAACTCTGCTAACTAAAACAAGACTGACAAACGACAAGTATACTATTATCGACAAATTTAAGAAATTCATCTTTTTCGTATGCTTGATAACAGTAACCATGCAGTAATAACGAAGGGCAAAGGATGTTGCATTTAAGAAATTCTTGACTTTGTCATCATTTCAGTATTATTATAATGAAAAAATATGACCAAAAGGAATGCTGTAAAGTGAAAGCTTGATTCTACTGTACAGCAAAGGTGTATTTTTGTCAGTATAGTTCATAATAATTTCAAAGATGTATTTCAAACTCGCCCTCTTCCTTCCATGTGAGAAAAACAGATAGAAAAGTTGGACGTTATACCGTTCAGATATTTCTTATTTCATGGTAACCCAACAGTTCAATCGCATTCAAGATACCAGTAACTCCTCCACCCCTGCCTCCCCATTTATGGTATTTAAAGTTCTTTTCAATTCATAACACAACCCTGCCCCTTTTTACAGGGCGGTATATGAAAATCTTCAGCCATTAATTGCAGAGTGTTTCCCTTTCATCAACCTGTGAAAATCTTCACTGATATATTTCTGTTCTGAAGAATTATTTGTGAAACGGTTTTCTCGTGTTGTTTGTGTGTTTTATTTTAGTAGCCAGAATTTAGCAAAAAGTCGACATAGTATTTTAAGTAAAGTAATTTTCTTTTAGTGTTTTGAAATGCCTGATGATGTTACTAACTACTCCAGTTTACAATAGCTTCGCAGTCCCACGGTCACTTGGACAGGGGCAGAGACATTCTCAGTCAGAACAAGAACGTAAAAAAAATACTAAAAATATGATTTATGGTTATAAATTTATGATTATGAATACTGTTAATTAAGTTGAATATTCCTATCACTGTTTAGAGAGCGTACTTTAAGGCAGTACTGTGACTGCGCATCAAGTTACTCAGCAATGCTACTGCTGTAACTACATTGACCATATTTCTGAGGGTGTGCGCTACAATTGCGTGAATTTGGCATTAAAATACTGATCATCATTCAGAATTCAAGTGCTGTAGGGTATTTTTGTAAGTATGCAATAATGAAAGAAATATTAATTTTTATTTAAGTTATTCATAGTAATAAATTTAATTATGACACGGTCTATACTACAACTGCTTGAATTTGACGGGAAAACTAATGGTCATTCAGGATTCAAGTACAGTAGGGTGCTTTATTACGTATACATTAATGATAGAAATATTAAATTTTATTAATTACATATAATCATAAATTCATTGATGTTTTTTACATTCTTGCTACGACTGATATTAAACGTCTTATGCCCCTGTGTCACTAGTTGCCGTGGGACCGTAGCTGGTATGAGGACAGGGTAAAAACGAACGATCAATGGAATATCTTTAAAGAGGGCGTTTGGTTTCCCCAGAATTCACCACTGAAATGAAAGCGGCTGGACGACTGTCCGGTCCTGTATGAGTGGAGATGATTACTTTGTGGTTCCATGCGAAGGTGCACATTTCGGTTGTCTTGATTACACTCACAATAAGCGCGACGCCATTTGTGAAAGCCGCACAATCCGCCAAGAAGGCAACTTTGCCCGATAAATGGGTCATCGGACTGAAAGCTGGTATGTACACATCCCCCTACAACAAATCAATCATCATGTCATGATTCTGCCGTGCGATCTAAACCCCAGACCTCAATCTGTACGCAGAACTATTATATATTGTCCAATACGGTATACGTTATGCATGTTACCAAGGGAACATACGGACTTGTTGTACGAGGGACTCGGTTGTGTATGGGCGTTGTCTAATACGTCCATGGGCAGCGTGACACCCGGAAGACACCACGGGGCACACAGATCAGAGGATAGTACGCGGGGCTATCTTTTCAATTTCATCACATTGTTTCATGTAAACTGTAATACGTACGACAGACGCTACCAATAGTACCATGTATTAAAGTTCTTTTAAACTGTATTTCCCGAATAGGCCTATAATAAAAAGGCCCGTTGGACATATCTTAGGAAGATAACAAGTGACATCCACGTCCGGCAAATTAATGCAATGATGACAACTTTGCAATTTTATGAAAAACATGTTGGTTCTCTTTTCAAGCAAGTAAAGATTCTGGAACTCAAGAGGTGATCAAAACAAAATGCTTTGAAAAAAGTGATGTGGCTGTTGAAATATCAGCTCTTAAAAGTGGTTTACACAGGTAAGGCTGGAAGTTTTTGATTTTTAAATGTCCGGCAATTTTAAGTTTCTAGATATAGCAATTTATGTATATTATTAGTGCAAAGTACAATTCTTTCCCAAAACAGTCCGTGAATGCAGTAATGCTTTGCAGTATGGGAGCACTGAACTGCAGAGGGCGTCGTTGTGCAGTGTTAATGTGAGGGAGCCAGTGCACATGAAGCACAGTAGTAGTTTTTGATATTACAGTTATTTTATCGTTGTTTAGAAGGGCAGTGAATTCTAAAATGTCATCAGTCTGATTCCTTTGCACTGTGGACAGATATAAAATGTTCTGTGTAGCTTATTGCAAAATTTTGGTGAAAATATACATTTGAGATCAGAAATTTCAGCTCTGAATCTTGGCTTTATGTCAGTGCACAGCTATCATGATTTGTACTTAGCACAAACCATTATAGTAGGGTTGTTACTGAACATCACCGTGTCATTGTTCACAGCTGTGGCTGCATTCTGTCTGGTAAAATTGGCAAATTTTTCAGCTTGACTCTGTACATGTAGTTGCAGTCTACTCTATGGTTCTGTAAGAAGTTATTTCAGCAGTCTCAATCCATATTGGTAATTACAAAGTACCACTTCAATGAGTCGTAATTTCAATAAAAGCACAACTCCTAAAATTCTTGTGAAAATTTTGGGAAAATATTTTTTTCGCCTGTAAATAAGAAAAGTGTGTCATCTTTTGGAATCACTGCTACCAGTCTCACGATTGAGTGTTCAATAGCTTTACCAGTCTGGTTTATATGTTTTATTATAGGGATGTAGAAACTTTGGTAAGGGTTGCTGTGACAACAGAGGTTCCTGCATCCTGCCATCTTATGCAATTACAAACAATTCCAAGTGGTGCCTTTATCGATGTCTACAAAATCAAATCAAAGTTGAGAGATAATACCATCAAGGTACGAAGGAATACCCAGTTCTAGTTCTGTGTGTCGCTGAGTGAGATTTTTGAGTATGTTGTGACCAGGGCTGGTGTTCCATTTATTTGGGACTGGTGCCTGAAAGACTGATTGGTCAATGGGTGTTTGGGATTTGTCTAATTAAAAAGTTTCACGCAGGTCTGGAGATGAAGCGATGAAAAATTGTTTAGAAAGGAATTTGCAGACAAATGCTGGGAAGGAGCTCATCTGAATCCTCACATATATTCAGAGATTGACTTTATGTTGATTTGTAACATGTGATTTGCAATCCATGCATTGTCATCATATTGTATGCTTGGGACATTCTTCAACCCTCTCACCTGGTTTTGCCGTGTGTAGGTTCGCCCATCCATCACCAGTAACAGTGGGAATGTACAATAGTCTTGTTGTGAAAGGGTTCTTAGATCCTGGCACACATCTCTCCACCCGCTGTTGAGTTCCTGAAGCACTCGCACATACATACTCACTGTCATTGCACACAAACTTTGTCAAAGCAGATGAGTATTTTGGTGTGGGTTTATATCATTCTTGACACACGGGGGCAATTTATTGCCTCTGATATAATGGAAATTTCACAGTTAGAAAAATTGTAAAAACTTAGCTCAGTTATTGAACCACTCCTTTTAAGGGTGGGGATTTAGCTTAGCGGTTTCAACTGTGATGTCATCCCATCGATAATTTACTGAATTTTAGCCACATCATCACTAGCATTACAGCTGAAAAATCAAAATCCTTATCAAGTTGATTGACGATGAAGTATCTAACTCTTAAATTATGCACTTACTTTGAAACAACATCTCCGTTCGCTTATTCTTGGCATCAAGTACACTCAACTTTGTTCCCACTTGTCGTAAACTGACAAAAGTAAGTTATGTACCCCATATGTTTTTCATTTACACAACTTGATATTTCAACATCTTTAATTTGCTGCCATCACAAGATTGGATTTTTTGTCATCCAGTGCAATCATGTTCACAAAGAAAATCATTTAAATTTGCTATTTTTTTTATAGCAAAACTTTGATATATATTTTTTTCAAATGCATAGTCAAATACGTGTAGTCCAAATTGAACATACATATGTTCACTCTAATGTAAGTGATGTCACCGGAGCTTCAGGCATAGAGTGACCCATCCCTGCAATAGCTGATGGATGAACTCTGACACTGTGCCCTTCCATTTATCCTTGCTTTGTGCCTTTCAGGTATTCTTAGTTGATACCATCAACACAGAGAAGCCAGAATATCTGTCTCCCAAGCATTCTATCATTGTCTATTCAAAACTAAATCAAACATCAGATGCCTTGGAGAGTAGAACAATTTTACCGGTAGATCTGAGGTACCATCGACCATCCAGTGACCCAGCTGTTCATTACACCACCACTGTGATTCCCAATCCATATTTCTTACTTCATTGTCCAGGCAAGTGCTTTTTTTTGCCGTTAAAGCTCCATAAGCTGTATCTTTTCTCTTTTTTTCAGAACTTTGTTATGTGGTTTCCCTACACTTTCTGCATTGAATCCCTAAACTGTAATTTAATGCGAAGTATCCAGCATATCATGAGTATAATCTACATGTTGAAAATTGTATTCAAGTCCGGACTAGAATTCATTTGTAAACAATAAACAATGATCACTACAGACATACAAGCTGTGTTGACAAAAAGATTACTCGTAATTACAGCATGACAAACGGATTAGGGCCAGACTCGGTAGTTGATATACAGTAGCAGAATACTGAAAACCTGGCCACAAGTTACAGCTTATGTCCCTTTAATGAAAAATAAGATAGTTTTTTTTTTTTAAGTATGTAACGGGGATTGTATGATGAATATAGAGAAAAAGATTTGATCAAGTCTCTGAATGAAGTAACTGAAGTAACTGAACTTGTGAAAGTGATTTTGTATCGTTTCAGAAGTCGATGTGTAAACAATGAATATGCTTCATGACCCATATGTGACCTTAACCCTTTGAGTGCTGTAATTTTTCCCACCAAACTTTTAGTGTCACATTTTTCCAATTTTTGTTAATTTTTCTGCTATATTTTTGATAATTTTGGACCAAGTAGACATCACATTTCATTGGCTACAGTTTTTTATCAAGATTTTGGCAAAAATCTGCAAAAATAAAGTTGACTGTAGGGTATTTTATAAAGGCAACAAAAATTGACTTTGGCACTCATAGGGTTAAGACATCCCAGTATCCTCAATGAATGTGATTGGCCGTCACTGAGTGATTAATCGAACTGATGGATGCGTAGACCAACAAGAATGCAATAATGGCAGACCATGGACTCCTGAAAATAGCCAATGAGTTGTTGAGTTTTGATGTGTCTTGAAAATATTTTCAGGGGCTGAAGTTGGAGAGTCAAGAGAAAAGAGCGCTTCCAAATGTGGACCCAGCTTCCAATCTAAATGTCCAGAGAATGACAATGCCTTGTGTGAATGGGAACTCCTAAGTTATAGCAATGTAAGTACATGCAAGATAAAAGAGCTGAACTTTTCAATATTGACACAAATTCTTGTGTGATGGGAAAAATTCTCATTACATGAAAATGACTGCCAAGTTACATGGATTTGCAGAGTCTCAAAAAATGACAATAAAAAGTGGCCACTACATTTGTCAGTATGCTGTGCTTTCTATGAATGCCGAGTTGACGAGTGTATGGTACCACATTCCCTGGTAATGAAATAATGGGAAATGTGACCTTTTGTCTATGTTGCTGCATATATGCAGCAGTAACTTTGTTTGCCGTAAATTCACTGCAAATTGGTTGTGTACTGCAAATTTGCGGCAAACTGATTTGAGGGTTTATTTGGGAAGGTCAAGGCTAGCCACAAACTTCTGCAACTCCTTCCTTCAAACTCTATGCTTGCTGCAAATTTACTGTACAAAATAATCATCTGTAAGGGTATAACTTTATCGTTCATTCTGTCAAGTTCTTGATTATGCATTGAAAAAGGGGATATAACAGTTAAAAAGACAGGAAACCTCTTTGAGCATCACACACTTAAAGATGAACATTGTTAGAATCCTGTTTTTATATCACAATTTATTTGACTCGCAATGTAATGAATGATACTTCGTTGTCTTCACATACAATCTCATGCTCCCAATTTCAATAACTTTTGGCAGGACGATACTGAAATCTCATTGGCTGTTCCGGTCGGAAACCAACAACACACCTTGCTGGTCACGTCCATCACCATGGTTACAACAATCCTCGGAAGTGTGGTGCTGATTGCTGCCATACTGATGTCGCCAAAATCAGTATCTAAGCGCTATAAAGACTGAATTTAAAGAAAATGCATTTATGTCTTTTCTGTATTACATACAGCTATGCAAAATCCTCAAGATGATAACAGATAAAACAGAAAACTTACTGGGACAAAGTCGGCCATTTTCATGAATTTTGTTTGATACGAGATACTACTTATATTGTTTGACATGTTGAAAGTATACTGAATGAATGGGTGACCATGCATACATTCAACCCTGGCTTTAGACACGATAAATGAAACCATCACAAAAATGAATTAATGGCCATGACCATTAATTCATTTTTGCGATGGTTTCATTTAATTTGTCAATATGCATATATGCATGATCACCCATTTATTCAGTATCTTTCAATATGTCAAACAATATAAGTGAATATATGAATATATGCATGGTCACCCATTTATTCAGTATCTTTCAATATGTCAAACAATATAAGTAGTATCTTGCATCAAACAAAATTCATGAAAAATGGCTGACTTTGTCCCTTTAAGCTTTGTTTTTGAATATATTAACCTTGTTCTTTACACCCAGAGCGAACTATTTCAATGAATATTTTATTTTTGTTTATCATAAGTTTTTGATGATTATTGTATTCACTAATTGAGACCCGAAAAAAAGAATTGAAAGTACATCTCTTTCCTAAGGAACTTGTTTTAAACAAGAACAATAAGTAAGTGATATACAAGTATTATTGCATGTAAACATAGTTAAACTATGGCCAGTTCAAGTAAGAAATAAATGTTAAAGAGAATTTTTTTTTCTCAAAACACACAACTGCCCCATATCATTTATTTTCAAAAGGCCACCATCAAGCACTGGCTGCCATGTGAATGATAACTCTATTGTGATTTGGTGATTTGTTCTACCATGATATCGATTTCAGTCGTATTTCATTCTTGAAAAGTCATGAAGAAACATTCATGCCCCCACAGTCAGTACGCCAGCTGGTGTCAGAGATGGTGGCACTGCTACATGCAGCCACCCTGGTATCCAGGGAGTTCAGTGAAGATCGCATTACTCTTCACCACCACTCCCTCTCCACAGCCCGAGTCACCTGATTTGATTGGAGCAATCACATGGACCAAATTAAGGCAGCTAGAGTAGAGGCAGTGTAGATCTTCAGTTGATGGGAGTTTTCTTACATCTTCAAGTGCGTTGATTGGTTCAAGGGAATATCAACCACTAGCTACAGGTGCAGCCAGCAAAGCTATTCATGCAAAAACGTGTTCATGTGCAGTTTGCAGCAGTCCAGCAAATTTAAAAATAATCAGTTGGGGGGGGGGGAGAAAAATTAGTATTTACTGTGGGCAGAGAAGGAATTTCAGTTTATAAGGCAAGGAGAAAATTTCTGGTATTGGGTATAGGAAAAAAAGCTGATTGAACATCAGGGAAGATTTTAAATCAGATTAAGTGCCAAAGGCAGCAATTTTCCAAGGCTGACATGCACACACACACTTAGGTGATTGATAAATGGTTGCATCAATGAAATGTACATGTGGGAATATGTAATCTGATAGGCAAAAGGGAACTGTCAGAGGTACAAGGAGAGGGAAGTTGGGAACTTAAACTGTCATGGGAAGTGGGCAGATCATAGATACAGTGGAGGGCAGTGGGCATATAATTGAGTGGCAAGGAATGTTTTCGCATACGCCGGTGGGAGGGCAGCTATGAACAGCTTCACTTTCCCCTCAAAAATATTAAGGTCAAGGTCAAGAAAAGTAAAAGCAGCATATCAGCTTTAATAAAAATGTTTTGTGACAATTTTGAATTTACCAGTTGCCTGCACCTTCAGCTAAGACATATCTCTTCTTTTCATTTCAATCATTTATAAAAAATACTTTGTCAGAGAAAACCTGTGTAGGCTCTTAGGGAGCCATTATTATTTATGGCATGGGGGTCGGAGGAATGTAAGGGGGTCACTCAAAAATTGAAAACTCAAAGGGGGTTGCTCAAAATTTGGAGAAGAAGAAGGGGGTTATTCTATTTTTTTTGCGAAATAAATTGAAACACCTCTCAGATTGCACCCTTGCACACACCATTTTCTCAAAATTTTTTAGGCGAGAGGGGGGACACCCCTTCTCGTGCTCTCCCCTTTGGATGGCCTAACAATTTTACTACTAAAAGACAAATTGAAAGTATCTCAGATTGCGCCAGACTGCACCATTGTACACATCAATTTCTCAAATTTTTCACATGATCTAGGACAAAACTGAACGCTGATTTTTTATTACATTTTTTGCATGATCAGTGTTTGAGTCACAATATTCAACAACCAATGACAATGCAATTTGTTTTCCCATATCATCATAGAAACATATATTTTAATTGACTTCAGTTCAATAACCATTTTGACATTTAACCATGTATGCGCATACCATATTCAGGTTTGTTATTAGAAGCTGGCAGCTGGAGAAATGAAACATGAAAAGTCATATATTTCCCATTCCTGCATATTCTTCGGTCATCAATCACTGGCAAACTCAGAACTTTTTTACAAATTGCATTGTCATTGGTTGTTGAATATTGTGACTCAAACACTGATCATGCAAAAAAATGCAATAAAAATATCACTTTTCAATGTCATTTTCAAACAGTTTTACCAAGTGTGAAAATAAATTGAACCGCCTCTCAGATTGCACCATTACACACATCAACTTCTCAAAATTTTCCATATGAGAGGGGGAACCCGCTCTCTTGCTGTCTACCCCTTGGGGTGTTCTAACAGTTTTACTTAGTAAAAAAAAACTAAAAACACCTCTCAGATTGCACCATTGCACACATCAATTGCTCAATATTTTTCATGCAAGATAAGGGACTGGCCCTTCTGACACTTTTCCCCACAGCCTCTCACGTGTTCTCCTCAAATTCTGCTCAGTCAGATATCCTAGTGAAAACCTATCATGATACCCATCCAAATTAAACAATACTATACGGTTGGATATTGGTGATAACGCGAGCTTTTATACCTGTATTTTGTTGTCACTTTAATTTTATTTTGTTAGTTTCACCTTTTTCAACAGTCATGAGATAATAATGACACTTTTATAGCAGGGTACACCAGGATTTGAAAGGTCTTTACTATTGCTGTAAATTTTACAAGTATTGGTATTTACAACTTGTTTAGGTGGGGGAGGGGTCAGTCAAAGTATCTGACTCTGAGTAAGAGTTGGCAAGGGGGGGGAGTCAGTCGAAATTTCGGAGTTTCCGATGAAATTCTTCCGACCCCCCCCCCACCCCCCAGGCCATACATAATGCTGGCTCTCTTATATCAATCTGTAGTTCTATTGAAGCCTGTAAAACAACTGCACTTTGCTATCACTCTCCCTACGCGTGCACCTTTATGTAAATCTGTGCACCTTTATGTACATCTATATCTGTACATACTTGTATTGTCACTGAAATATGCCACTGCATGCATGGGTTGTGTATCTCGTATTAAAAATCTCGTATTACATGAAAAAGATTATAGTATTGTGTTAAAAAAGCAAAACAAAGCAAGAGAATATACAACATCTGTAAAAATACATAGACTAAAAAAAACAATCAAGTGCAAATGAAGTCAAAAAGGGATTGAGTCCGACTATATTGGTCGGGCTGCTAGCCGTCGCCTATTCACGGGCGCGATCCCACTACTGCTCCACACGGGGACTTTTGTCTGCTGCGTTTCCGCCCTGGACCGGTCCGTCCCTCATTATGCGACCTGGTCGTCCCTGCCTCCGCGAGGCCGACCATATCGATGCCGAGCTTAGCGCGGACGCCTGATCTACATAGAACGACGACTAACAGGACCCCCGTCCTCAAGCCATCCAACAATCCCGGCCTCCAAGTAGCTAGATTACAGGCGCACGCCACTACGCCCAGCCGTTCCTTGACGGCGAAATTACTGTATTTATACTCATTAACATAACGCCCTCTACACAGTGTGGATTTGTGCTTTCGTTTTCAAGTCAGTCTAATGCAGCCCATGGCACTGTATTTGACCGAGTTACTATATTTCTCAAAATCATTTCCAAAGGAAGGTAGGTATATATACATACTGCCGTGACCCTAGTTGCTACTGTCTCTATTCAGAACATTCTCTCCATTTTCGGCTGATCAAATAGTGCGTTGGATGTATACTGTTACAGAGGAAAGTGCAGGACGCGAGTAGTTCGATTTTTACGGGGGCAGTCGGCGGAAATCAGGCGGTTGGTTTTTACAAAACCGTTTTTGGGGGGTCAAATTTTACAATCAATCATTTTTGGTTTGTAAGGATTTGTGAGAAAAAATCAGACTTTACCGAAAATGATATAAAACAGAATACGAACATGACCTTTTTCTTTCTGAACAGGTAATAACAAGTAAAAAGGAGCTCTTGTCACAGAAATAACACTTTCATGTTGACCAGGAGAAATAAGTGTCATGGCAATGTTCATGATGCAGCTGTTATAAAAGTTTGAAAAGTGAGGAAAATAGCGCCATTTTTGAATGTATGGTGTTATATTGAGTGTTATGAAAGATTTGTAATTGCATACATATAAACAGCCAGGATATAAATAACTTCGAAACACATCGGGACAAGTGCTTTTTTTAACAAGTTATTCTGACGAGTCACTTTTACTGTCAAGTTCAGTGAGGTGAACAGCATCTTCCTACTGCTCGGTTCTAATGAGTCACTTTTAAGGATGGATGGTAAGCTAGTCTATTACCAGTCAACTATTATAAATGCATTTTAAGGTTTCCGGTCCCATTGCAAAAACTTACTTACAGAAGAAAAAGTTACAATTTGATAAATAAGCTTATGGTATGAAATAAAGTATTAACAATGGGTTGAAAAATTATTTACTGAGACATTATTTTCTAAAATTAAATG